>WOVY01003523.1:0-48730 GCA_013436015.1 Rhipicephalus annulatus | reverse complement strand
AGTTTTCGACGACATCTTCGGCGCCTTGAAGCTGTACTTCAAGCCATCAAGACTTCTGGACTCACACTGAAGCCAGAAAAGTGCAGATTTGCGTATGAGGAGCTCTTGTTTCTGGGGCACGTTATCAGCAAGTCTGAGTTCGTACCGATCCACGAAAACAGCCGCCATCGCCGACTTCCCGCCGCCCACTGACGAAAGCCGTGCGCCGATTTCTGGGCTGTGTGCCTATTATAGGCGGTTCGTGAAAAACTTCGCCCGCATTGCCGATCCTCTCACTAACCTTACCAAGGCCGACGTGGAGTTTAAGTGGGAAACGCCGCAGGAACACGCTTTCCAGGAGCTTAAACATCGCCTTCAACGCCTCCGTTACTTGCCCATTTCGACGAATTCGCTGAGACAGAAATACATACTGACGCAAGCAGCGTAGGTCTTGGCGCCGTTCTTGTGCAGAGGGCTGACGGACTTGAAAGAGTTATTAGTTACGCCAGCCGATCGCTATCCAAAGCAGAAGCAAATTATTCCAAACAGAAAAGGAGTGCCTCGCCATCATCTGGGCTACGTCGAAATTTCGCCCCTACCTCTACGGCAGGCCCTTCAAAGTTGTGAGCGACACCACGCATTGTGCTGGCTAGCCACCTTGAAGGACCCTCAGGTCGCCTCGCACGATGGAGCCTGAGACTTCAAGAATATGACATTACTGTCATTTACAAGTCCGGCAAAAAAACACTCCGACGCTGACTGTCTCTCTCGTGCGCCTGTCGACCACCGCTACCACTACCCGACCCGGATGACGACTACTTCTTAGGAACAAAACTACCGACGACTTCGCCGAACGACAGAAGGCCGACCCGGAACTTAAGGCCCTAATAGAATACCTCGAAGGCAGGACCACCGAAGTCCGAAGGTATTCAAGCGCGCACTTGCGTCGTTCTTTCTACGAAACGGTCTTCTACAAAAGAAAAACTTTTCACCGCTTCGAGCTAAGTACCTCCTTGTGGTGCCTTCAGCTCTGCGACCAGAACTCCTGCAGGCCCTGCACGACGATCCGACGGCAGGGCACCTCGGTGTTTCTCGCACACTCGCGAGGATACAAGAAAGGTACTACTGGCCACGTCCTACCACCGATGTCACTCGTTATGTGAGAACATGCCGGGACTGTCAGCGACGCAAGACACCGCCGACAAGGCCAGCGGGACTTCTGCAGCCAATTGATCCACCTTGCCGACCTTTCCAGCAGATTGGTATGGACCTACTGGGGCCGTTCCCGACGTCGGCTTTCGGAAACAAGTGGATCGTGGTAGCTACCGACTACCTCACCCGCTACGCCGAAACAAAAGCCCTGCCAAAAGGCAGTGCATCCGAGGTAGCTAAGTTCTTCGTCGAAAATATCGTCCTACATCACGGCGCCCCGGAGGTCCATATCACCGACAGGGAACGGCATTCACTGCCGACTTTACATCAAGCGATTTGGCATACAGCCAAACAAACCACCGCCGGACGACAGCGTACCACCGACAGACCAACGGCCTCACCGAGCGGCTTAACAAGACGATCGCCGACATGCTGTCAAATGTACGTCGATGTCGAACACAAGGACGTGGGACGCCATTCTTCCGTATGTGACCTACGCATACAACACGGCGGTGCAGGAGACGACGCAGATATCTCCATACAAATTGGTCTACGGAAGGAGCCCGGCAACGACGCTCGATGCCATGTTACCCAACGTCACCGACGAAGAAAACCTCGATGTGAGCGAGTACCTTCAACGCGCCGAAGAAGCCCGACAACTTGCGCGTCTCCGTATCAAGAATCAACAGACGACCGACAGCCACCCTTACAACCTTCGACGGCGCTTCGTGGAATACCAGCCCGGTGAACGTGTTTGGGTGTGGGACGCCGATACGCCGACGTGGACTTAAGTGAAAAACTTCTGCGACGGTACTTTCGGACCGTACAGGGGTGGTTCGACGTCTCGGCCCACTGGATTACGAGGTTGTCCCCGACGGCATCACGAACTCTCAACGACGCCGATCGCGACCTGAAGTCGTCCTTGTCGCGCGCCTCAAGCTGTTTCATGCGCGTTAACAAACTGAACCAGTGTTTTTTGTATTGTTGTTGTATTGTAATTTATTCATTGTACTTTCTTCCATTATTATTGTACTTTCACCTTTAGTTAAAGCATCGGGACGATGCCTTTTTTCAGAGGGGGGCAATGCCACGTTCCATTTCCCAAGTTTTTGTTATCGTTCCAAAACATCACACAATTCTCAGCGCAAACCGCGCCTGCAGTTTCGAGAAGGATCTGGACTGTAGTAGATCATTTCGATAAGATAACGCCCACTGTGCGAACGGTACGATTGTTCTGGAACCTACGCCACCGCCAGCGATAACGCTAGAACATTCGACGGCAAGAGTATAAATGCCGACGCGCTTCGCCACTTGTCAGTTGTTGATCGAAGGCCAACGCTCCGTTCGCCGCTATCAGTCCGAGACTGCTATCTGTGCGAGACTGCTGCTGTAATTGGACTTTCCCTTTACCGGGCTCAGGTTCGCCCAAATAAAGAATTAAATCCCAACACGAAGTCTCCTGTCTTCGGGCACGTCACGACCCCGTGACAATATGAAAACTGTTAGACAGTGATAGAGTAGAAGAGCTAATTATAGCAAAATGCCTCGTTATTTGCTCACTCTTTCCTCCCATGGTGAAAGTATGCACTCCATCTCGGAGGGGTACCTCCGGAGGATTTGGGGCAGTGCAAAAAAAAAATTGCCCGCAGCTTCCCTCGGGGGAACACTGAGGAGGATGCGCAGCATATAATTGGTTAACGGGGTGTTAAAGTGCGACTTACTTGGGTCGATGGCTAAATTGGTTAACGTGGTTGTAGGAGGGAGTGTTAAATGAGTGAACACGTACACACGTATGCGAAGGACGGCGCTGGTCGAAGGGACGTCAATCATTGTGTTTGTGGATTCGTTATAATTCATTTCACCGCCACCTTGGACGTCGACGCGCCGTACAAACCAACCGACGAGCGGCAACTGAGCGAGCGAGCGCCGACCTTGAGTATATATGCAGCGCGACGGCGCATGCACTGTCAGCTGTGGAATGTTCTCGAAGGAGAAGCGCGCGCGCGGCACAGATGGCGACGGCGCGACGGCGCATGCGCTGTCAGCTGTTGAATGTTCTCGAAGGAGAAGCGCGCGCGGCACAGATGGTGGGCGACGGCGCGACGGCGCATGCGCGCGCGTCAGCTGTCGAATGTTCGAGAAGCGGTGCGGACGGCGCACTACAAGGCGCGAGTATAAGATGCTTCCGCATCTAAAGAATCACTTACATACGCTTGAAGGGGGTATCTCAAGAACAAGGGAAAGTGTCATAATACTAAACGATGTCGTTAGATTGTATGGCTGATTTCGCATGTGCTATAGTGTTTTGTTTCTCAATAGCCTCTGGAGCCTTTCGTTAATAAATATCTGCCGGTATACCTTGTCGCTGGGCCTACGAAGCTGACGCCGACAGCGTAGGCTCTGACCAAAAACTAAATAGCTCTGGCGCACGCAGTGCGTTTATCGCAGAAAGACACGGTTTACTTACAAAT
The DNA here is from genome assembly GCA_013436015.1 of Rhipicephalus annulatus. Taxonomy (NCBI): domain Eukaryota; kingdom Metazoa; phylum Arthropoda; class Arachnida; order Ixodida; family Ixodidae; genus Rhipicephalus; species Rhipicephalus annulatus. The sequence goes on along the minus strand of WOVY01003523.1, from coordinate 45,128 downwards.
AACCCTTCAAGCACTTCAAAAGGAACGTGCATTTTCGTGATTGTATGGTAATTTTAGAAATCATTCATATATCCTGATTTATGCCTCATTTAAACAAAGCGTGGTGCATTTTCAAAAGATAAAAAACGCTAAGGTTTGACTCAGGCTGTTCACAGAAATTAAGTGGATGTACAAAAAGTCAAGTAAATACGTACGAACGGTCAAGTACGTATCTATGTATAGCTAAGCACATACAATGCACTAAAATGTCAAGTACACCACAGTGCCCATTCACCATCATCATCATAAGAAGCAGCAGCAGCCTGACTAAGCCCACAACAGGGCAAAACCGTCTCCCTTTATTCACTAATCAACCGTGTCTTGTGCTTACTGCCACCATGGTATGCCTGCAAACTTTGCATTTGCTTTGGCCCACCTAACTTTCTGTCCTTCGTGAGTTTGGCTTCTCTGGGAATCCCTTTATGACCAGCGGTTATCCTGCCTACAATGCTTCGTGACTGGCCCATATTCATTGCTTCTTCTTGATGTCAACTTTGTTATCCTCAACCCCGGTTTCTTCCCTGGCCCACTCGCTCTTTTTCTTGACTCTTAAAGGGGCTTTGCCACAAAATTTCGTGGCCGAGATAGCCTGTGGGGTTCATTCTCAACCACTTTCGTCTATCATCTGCAAAATATCAACAGCGAATATAGCTGAGAATGTATATTAAAAACTTCTGAAGTTTGCAAGCGCTGCCGACTCCATCGCGCTATTGACACCCTCGAAGGGCACCCTGAGGTGACCACGTACTTCTATCGAGTTACCGTGCTGCAGTTAACAAAACAAATTATGAGGACACCATAGCCGCCATATTTTTCACCGCGTTTGTTCCCGCAGTCGATAATTTTTGGCGGCTAGTTGCGAGTGCGTGGCCATGGCTCACACTTACAAAGGTTTGCGTTTGGCGTCACTGCAGTCCCCTTTCCAATACGAAATTAATTCACGATGCGGACCGTGCGGAAGTGTGCCACAGTTCTGTGTGCTGGCGTGGTCAAGATCTGCACACGCTAGGTGGTGACAGTCGCCCAGTTTTTTTTAGCTCTCTCAAACCAAATCTGAAACTGATCGATAATGAGGGACCTGTAGTTATTTTCTGTCGCGTGCTGTAGAAAAACAATGTGTCATGTCGTGACTAACAGGACCCAGCAACGCATTGCAGCACAAAAACGCGAGGCCAATGCTTTCTTGTCAATGCCCCTTTAAGGTTACACCTATCATATTCTTTTCTATCTCTCGCGGCGCCATCCTCACTGTATTGTGAACCTGTTTTTATGCCTCCAGGTTTCTACTCCGTAGGTAAGTACCTGCAAGATGCAGCAGTTAGATGCCTTCAATCTCAGGGTTGCTGGCATATTACTATACATGATTTGAGAATGCTTGCCAAGTTTGATCTACCCCATCCTTATTCTTCTAGTTATTTCATTCTAATGGTCCGGCTCATGAGTTACCACTTGTTCTTGGTACACTTATTTCATTACAACTTGTAGCGTCTCTCTACCTATCGCCGTGTGCTGTTGCACGGTATCTTAGTGTTGTGCATCATAGGTTCAGACTTACTCTTCTGCTTTCTGTGTCCAGTTTAGTAATCATGAGCTGCGATTCGTCCCATGAAATACTCGTCAAGGCAATGTCAACAGTTATTGCAGGTTACTAAGACACTTTCTAATACCTATTATCGCTCACTACAGTCAAATCTAGGGCCCTGAAAACTTTGTGTGAACACGTGGTGAATAGCATTGGAAAAATCTTGTGTACTGCCTTGCCCCCTTTGTTATAGACATTCTTTCGCTTTTTTATGGAGAACTATAGCAGCTGGAAATCTACTGTAGATTTCTTTCAGTATGTTTATGAAAAGTTTCCAAATGCCCTGATTGCGTAGTGCTTGCATTAATACCGTTGCCTCGACTGAGTCGAACACCTTCTTGTAATCTATGAAAGGCATGCAAAGAGTTTGATTGTATTCTGAGCATTTCACAATTACCTAGTTATTTGTATGATAATGGTGTATTTTTGAGTAGCCAGTACGAAATCTTGCTTAGTACTTTGGTCAATTGAACTGTAATGTCGCCCTCAATTCAGTAGATAATATAGTAGATAATAAGTAAGCTGATCGGCCTGTAAATTTTCAAGTCATTGACGTCTCCTTTCTTATGAATTAAGATGATTTTCGCGTTCTTCCGACATTTCGGTACCATTTTTGCCAAGCGCATATTCGTATAGAAGGTGGCCTAGTTTTCTAAAACAATTTTTCCGCCATCTTTTAGCAGGTCTAATGTTACCTTAATCTCACCAGCGTATTTGCCGCGCTGCATTTTTTCAAGGCATTTCCGTACTTTCGCTGTCGTCACTGGTAGGAAGTCGAATTGCTCTGGGCTGATTGTCGCTTCTTACGATATCACCCTGGTTGTTTCGGCTTCTGTACAGCTCTCGTTAGAACTCTTGCGCCACCCTAACTACCGTATCAATTTTAGTTATGACATTGCTTTGCTTGTTTCTGAATGCACACATCTGAATTTTGCCTATGCACAAGTTTTCTCTGGCAGCTCTTATACCGGCGTCACATGGACACTTAATCGCAATAAGGGTGAGCCGGATTGGTTTTCTTCATCGCGATCAACTTTATGACCACTGCTACACGGCACAAGCTAATCCTGTTCGAGCTTGGGTCAGACGAAATGCAAGAGGCGGTGCTTGCATTCCGTTAAGCATGTCACTGAGAAACCTTGGCAACCAAGATTGCTATAGAGCCCTTTATCATCAATGTTTTATTTGTGTGAAAACCGCCCAAACGTCAAAAACTTTCCGTGCCACAATAAAAATAGTTTCATAAATGCATTATTCAATAGAAAATTTCTTGCCCTTTCCTGTATTACCGTGCGAGAGTCCTAATATGTTTTTTGCTATTTCTGATGGCTCCCACTTGTAGCCGTTCAGTCGCAGCGAATCGTCAACCTCGTTGTAAGCGCCAGAGTTTCACTTCTCAAGTCTTCTAGTTACTCCCGCCAGCGGTCAATTACTGTAAAGATCTCTTCATCCGACCACGCAGTGCGCATACGATGCGACGTGGTCGAAAAGCTCGTGACACTCACAATCAGTTTGCTTCGAGGTGCTCCGACTGCTCCGATGGTGCGAAAGTTAGGCTAAGCGCGGAAGGCACCTGTCATCTGCTTATCGTCTGCTTCTCCCATAAATACATGCGGTCCATACGAATCCTAAAATATGTGACATTTCAGACATAGTTCCAATTTAAGGAGTTTGAAATTGACTTTTTTATGATTATCTTGTTGTTTTAATGTTTCTTTATTGAACTAAGCTCAATTTTTCTGTTTATTGCGCTTTCAACAAGAGTGCCCAGGGGATGCAGATGACAGTGGAAGCTCAATCTCTCTGCCAGATCGCGTTGCGCGGATCGCGACAGTCTTGATCCTGATGGCACTTGATCTAGATTTAAAGTTACAGTGGAGCAGCACCTAATTTCGCTCGTTCTCCATCCTGATCGACATTGATCGCGATAAAAAATGCCCATGTGACACCGGTATTAAGCTTCTGCCTCTTTTGCAGCCGGCTCAATTCAGAAGACATTATCTGGCAACCTTGGCTTTTATGTACAATTCAATATGCTTTGTAGTTTTTCGAAAAGGAGCGAAAATATAAGAAAATACAAGTTTGAAAAGGTGAAAAATTTATGAAGCAATGTATGAAGAGAGTGGCGTTTCTATAGGCAAGCTTACCTTGCCCAAGGCTGGGAACTCCAGAAGAATAAGTCTGCTTGAGCTGATGTTTATTCTAGCAATACCGCATGTTCACAAATATTTCCTCAACAGGTTTTTTTTTTCTGTTATGCGCAATATTTCATAATGAAATGTATCCAGAGGCCTGTCGGCACTTTAGTTAGTGATGCCAGTGAATACGTACGAATGTGTGTCCATAAGTGTAATCTTTGCCACGGGTGAGGTTCGAAGGTAGACTGTCCATGACCACCGGGAATATTCGACAATCTTTGAACTTCCTCACTGGGTAGCTAAGGTGTGCAATGGCGACGAACATTGATGGAGTGAACACGGTTCTGAAAACAAGCAATCAATAGAGCGACATTCATTGGCTGAACACAATCTACGTTCTAGATTTATCCACTTAAATCTAGAGTGCACGTCTTTGGTGGGCATACATACTTACCGGTAAAGACTGGTGTACTTATAGAGGCAAATATCGCTATAGCGAAGTAGCACCCTTACTGAGTACTACTATCAGACAATTTAGACGTGTAGCCTGTCCAAGAATTTATTGAGGTGCCTTCATGGTGTGACACATAATTGTTTCCTATAAGTGAATGCATGAACTTCGCCTTTGCCTAGATATAAATTACCGGTATGGAAGAAAGAAAAGTTTGGAGAGAGTATTGTGCAACGCAATGAAATAGAAAGTGACGAAAGTTGTATATGTGACGAACATGTAATTCCCTTGGGGGTTTCCGTTATTCCGTTAGGTGATGGGCTCCTGAGTTCGTTTGCGTGCTTTTCATAAGTGAGACCGGAGTGACTCTGTCAATTTTATTCCTGCAGCCTTTACTAGAAATATGAATGTTTGCAGAAGCAATAAGTGTATGAAAAAATTAGCTGCCATCTTCGGGAATGAATAAGTATTGCGACATAATCAGGTGAAAATGCCATATATTCTTTCGTCATCTCCGCTAAAAAGAGCCCAAGTGGTTTCTAGCCCAAAGATACAATTTTAATATGCGTGGATGAAGCTGAAGTAAAGCTGTTCAGCGGTACGTGCGTGTAAAATATTCATTCTCGTAATTCTTAACGGCCTTCGGTAAAAGAGGTTTGGTTTGTCAAAATCACACAATCCAGCGTAGTTTCTTCTGGACCATTATCAACCACATACCATATAATACTTGCTGTAAAGTGCAAAGATGTGCAAATCATATTGTCTAGGACTCACTTCATCAATTTCAGGACCGGGTAGCCGGCTGGATCATCCAAAGACATGCCAACAACATAGAATAAAGTCCTCGTGCTTGTAAATCTCGGCTTCAGGTAGAGATACAGCGCCTGGAAACAAGGAATATGGTGAGCAAAACGTGTTCTCGTTTCGCCAGTCGTACTGACTTACAGTAACTTATGAATGACGTCTCCACTAGCTTACAATTTGCAAATGTTAGAAGAAAAACACGATTGTGGAACTAGCGCGTGCAGTGACCAGCCCGTGACTAGCGCTTGACTGTTTAGGGCTAATAAGAGCGAAGTTGAACCTGAATACTTGTGAGACTACTCAATATATGTAACATTGTGTGTGACTAAAACCAGTCATCTGACCAATTATTTTGTCTTCAAGGCAGCGTGTGCTTCTCCAAAAAACCAGATGACATGCCATTCTATCTTTAACGCAGCAAAAAGTTACATCTTCATCACAGTATGTCTGAGGAAGATGCCACTATTGCTGCATTAGAGAAGACGAATTGTCGAAAGTAGGCTTCAGTACACACCGTATTCAAAATTTTTTACCTTGGCCTCAAGCTTCGATTTTTCTCTTATTCGGTATCTCACATGAATGAAATGGCACCATGGCATTTTCATGGTGGGAATGGTATTACAAAAAAAAACAATCTTCGTGGTGTGTTATCCGAAAAGTGGAATGAATAGCGAGCTTGAGGAAACTGGAATGAAGTTGAACGTGACGATAAAATGTAGATCACATAAAACGTTCAATTATTAGCAGTACTCAACTAGCCAGAGCTCCGAGTGTTCATAAAGTTATAGAGTGGGATGAAAAATAAGTCCTATGAAGGAAAATCACGGAGTTCTTTGTTGTTCTATCGAGAGAGGTGAAGTGGGACATCGAGGTCAACAACTAGGTTGCAGGTGATGTGGAAGATAAATCGCAGAACCATGTAATAGGTTTACTCAAAGGCTTTGGATGAACATGGCCACATTAGGTGTCTGCAATAAACCCTTGCACGATCACTAATGTTCCCCAAACAGCAACTCATACAACAGCCGTTCGAAAAACATCTGAGAGAACAGATATTTTATCAGTTGGTGGAAGTTTTCATGGATCTTTTGGTGTAGCGTCAAACTTTGCCCAGAAAGAATTGTGCTATGATGAAATAGATGAATCGCAGGAACTGGAAACGCGCTAACTGAAGTCTCAAGCAGCCACGCAAAACGTGTGATGTTCATCGAAACCCCGATATCACTGCATCAACAAACAGATTTTATTTGAAAAGGCAGTTGAGCCCTGAAAAAAATGTGAAAATATGATGAACGGCATTTGCGTCAAGCGTTTTACGCGTAATATGCGTATCACGCGTATTACCCATGATGCCGCTAGTCGTCGTGGTTTTCAGTTTGGAAGAACTATCAAACAAACACATCTATAGCCACCGGGTTAACCCCAACAGCCCAGCACGGACAAGAAAAACTATGTTTGCGAGGACTGGTCAACAAACTACTCCTGTAGAAGCTCTATAAATGTTGTTGTTGAACTCCCTCTTTTCTAAAAACCCAGCAGAGCTGAATTACCTTGTTGTATAGAGAGCATTGCCACCTCATCCTGCTACATTACTCAAGTGACATTATCTGGTTTTGATATTTTATTTGAACCTCAGGTGGCCTGAATTTCTATAGGCTTTTGCAGCATGCCTAATAAGCATGACTTACTTCCAACATGGGTATTTGTAGAACTAAAAAGACGGCCTCATCACTTCATAAAATTTCGCTGAAGTGCTTTTAACCCTCGCTCACCTTTCTGAAAGTGTTTCACGAGGCAAATGAAGATTCAGAGTGAGACGTACATTTTGGCACAATACAGAAACCGTCAATTCAGAGAGAAGCTAGGTCCGTGATAATTTCTGCCAAAAGTAGTAAATTTTTATTGCATTCTACTTTATAAGAAAACCAAGTAATGGTGAAAATGTAGACAAAATTTTAAAAGTTTGTCAAGATAAAAATGAACTATTTTACTGCACATATATTGTATAAGAGTAATAAATGCAATGCTGATTGAAAAAAGAAAATGTGATGTTTAGACAGGGTAGGTAAGCTTCAAGTAACAAAAAGTCACTGTCACAAGATAGAACCTTCTATCAAAATACGACAGTTACAAGAAGGTATCTTGGCTTCAGTGTCCACTCTCTGCTCAACTATATCTCGCCGAGCGTTAAAGCTATGATATCTCTGTCAGACCCTGGATGATTTAGATTATGATTCTCCAACATGGTGTAAGATTACGTGTGCTATATTCGTTCATTTTTATTGGAGAGCTAAACAACACTGTGATTGGTAACTACACTGTTGACTAATCATTATAAATTGCTTATATTGCTGTTTTCTGAAATTGTAGCGAGACTAATAACATAATGCCTTACGAGAAAACACACGCACGTTCTGGCATAGTGGGTGCGCGAAGAAAAGCCGTAGCTGCAATTATAATTGATAATTAGAACACCTTGATAACTCAGAACACCTTTTATGACTTTATAAAAGAAACACGGCTGTCCAACAGGAATACAGGAATACAATGTGTGTTGAGCTACATTAACTCTTAGAACGAGTTCAAAACGTGAGGCTACAGCAGCTGTATCTTTTACGTATCTTACTATCTTCAATAACTCCGAGGAATATGGGATGCACTGAAAACGGAAGCAACTACATAAACTAAATAAGCTAAATGACTTGTTGGCCGATAAGCTCTGAATTCATGGGACGTTATGCGATAGACCACAGAAGATGACAACTAAATTGTCGCGAGAAGAAACGATAGGCAGGAACTCGAAGTGGAGGACTGTTTACTCAGCCACAGCTGCCATTTACTTCTTCGTCCTCGTCTTCTGCCACCAACACAGCGTGGCATTAGCCTCTCCCCAAAGAAAAAACTTCCGCCATATTCACGAAGTGAATGATGATGAGTGGGCGAAGCTCCGGAGGTAAACCTGGTAAACCATGAATCCTCTGTACATTTTGCCCACTCGATTTTATTACATCGCTCCCCCTAGCGTACGTCGCCGCACTAAATCGAACGATTGCCTTCAACCAATGACACGCGCCATATGTGACATCATTCCTATTTTATAAGATCTCGCGTCTTTCATCAACTACAAGTACCGCTTTCTAGTTTATAACATCTTGCATCTTTTCACCATCAGCTACAAGTACCACCATCTAGTAAACACTACAAGAACTAAACGAGAGGTGGCTACATACAAGAGACGGTACCGCCATCTAGTGAACACTGCAAAAACTAAACTACAGGTGGCTACATACAGGGGACGGTACCGCCATCTAGTGAACACTGCAAGAACTAAACTAGAGGTGGCTACATACAGGCTACAGGGGACGCACAGCCCACGCCCTAAGGAGCTTCGCCCCTAAAAAAAGAAGAAGCATCGTATGAATATCACGGCTCCGAAAAACAACGAAAGGTAGTCAGAAATGTCTGTGTCCTTTGAAAAGAAAAAGGACGAGATGAAAAATATAGAAGCAAGAAAGTAATGCACAATTGTCTTGAAGGCTATTGCCACATCACAAAGTTCTTGACTTGAAGTCAACGCGAATAGTACGGCTTCATCCTGGAGACGTGAACCACATCCGAGGAGCGTGGTCTGCGAGAACGGTGTGACGTGTCTGCTGGGACAACTTCGTATTTCACTTCACCGAAGCGATGAAGAACTCGGTAGGGTCCGAAGCACCGACATAACAATTTTTCTGAGTATCCCCGTTGACGTATAAGAGTCCAAACCTAGACTAGGTCACTGGTTTCGTATATTACTGCTCTGCGGTGGGTGTTGTATCGGTGAACATCTTGATTTTGCCGTTGATAAAATGCGAAAGCGCACAAGCTGCCTGGCGTCTTCGCCATGCTGAGATAATACATCTGCGTCCGGGGTAATCGTGTCCGGCAGAGTTGGCAGCAGCATGGTGTCAAGCATTGTGGTGAAGTCGCGACCGTACACCGGACGAAAAAGAGCAAAGCCGGTGGTTTCTTGCAAAGCCGTATTGTAGGCAAACGTTATATACGGGATGATTTCATCCCAATTCTTCTGATTCTTGGCGGCAAGCATCGAAAGCGTATTTGCAATCGTTTTGTTAAGGCGTTCGGTTAAGCCGTTAGTCTGCGGGTGGAACACAGTTGCTCTTCGGTGCGTCGTGCCGCTCAGCAACAGGATCTGTCGGAGCAACTGTGCCGTAAAAGCTGTACCACGATGTGATGACGACAGCGGGAGCACCATGGCGGAGAACGATGTTCTTGATGAAAAAGTCAGCCACCTCGGAAGCAGTTGCTCGCTGGGCGGCTTGTGTTTCGCAGTATCTGGTCAAGTAGTCGGTGGCAACCACAATCCAGCGGTTACCAGCCGTAGACTTGGGAAATGGGCCGAGTAAGTCCATCCCGACCTCCTCAAAAGGTGCGTGAGGGGGTCGCAAAGGCTGAAGTAGACCGGCTTGTTTGGTCGTTGGAGTTTTGCGGCGCTGACAGGCTGTGCATATCTTGACGTACTGCCGAACGGTTTTCGTAAGTTTCCGCCAGTAGTATTTGTCTTTGATCCGCGCCAAAGTACGTGCCAAGCCAAGATGCCCTGACGATGGCTCCTCGTGACAAGCACGCAAAATATCATCGCGGAGAGCAGCACGAACGACGAGGAGGTAAACAGTTTTCGTTGAATGAAAGCTGCGCTTGTAGAGAATGCCTTGGCGTAGACAGAAAGATGACAAATCACGCACGAATTGACGTGGGGGTTGTGGGCGACGTCCCTCAAAGTATTCGATCAGTGGTTGTTATTCTAAGTCTTCTCGTTGCTGCTCAGCCACGTTTAATGATGCGAGAATAGCAAGGCAGCTGAAGTCTCCATCATTGTCTTCTTCAGTGACCTCGACGGGTGCGTGGGAAAGACAGTAAGCGTCGGTGTGTTTCTGACCAGACTTGTAAATCATCGTTATATCGAATTCTTGTAACCGAAGGCTCCATCTTGCGAGACGGCCCGAAGGATCTTTCAGATTCGCTAGTCAGCAGAGAAAGTGGTGGTCACTGACGATTTGGAAGGGGCGTCCGTACAAGTAGGGTCTGAATTTCGTTATGGCCCATACAACTGCCAGACATTCTTTCTCAGTCGTCGAGTAGTTCTTTTCCGCAGATGACAACGTGCGGCTAGTGTAAGCGATGACGCGTTCCACGCCATCTCGATATTGCACGAGAATAGCTCCCAGGCCAAGGTTGCTCGCGTCAGTGCGGACTTCTGTGTCTGCTTCGGTGTCGAATTGACCTAGGATCGGTGGCGTTTGTAGGTGTTGTTGAAGGTCGAGGAAAGCGCCGGATTGTTTGGGACCCCTGACGAAGGCGACGTCATCCTTGATAAGTTGTTGTAGAGGGTCGGGGATTTTCGAAAAGTCGGCACGAAGCGGCGGTAATAAGAACAGAGTCCCAGAAAGTGGCGTACATTATGCTTTGTTTTCGGTATCGGGAACAAAGCAACTCCATAGCCTTGTCAGGATTGGGGCGAACACCACTGCTGCTGACAATGTGGCCAAGGAATTTCAGTTCTTCATATCCAAAATAACACTTTTCCGGTTTCAGAGAGAGGCCGACAGGACGAATAGCCAGAAGAACCGCCTCAAGCCGCTCAATGTGCTGTTCAAAAGTCGTAGAAAAAATGACTACGTCGCCTAAATACACTAAACAAGAGTACCACTTCAAGCCACATAAAACTGTGTCCATCATTCGTTGGAACGTGGCTGGAGCGGAGCAAAGGCCAAAAGGAATAACTTTTAAATTCATAGAGACCATCCGGTGTAATAAACGCTGTTTTTTCTCGGTCCCGTTCACCAACTTCAATCTGCCAATATCCGCTACGGAGATCCATGGAAGAGAACTAACGGGCGGCGTGTCGCAGGTGATCCTAGGAGTCATCAATACGAGGAAGAGGATATACGTCTTTTTTTGTTATCTTGTTCAGTTTGCGGTAATCGACGCAGAATTGTAATCAACCATCTTTATTTTCAACAAGAACAACTGGCGATGCCCAAGGACTAGTCGATGGTTGAATTACGTCGTCGTCGAGCATTTGTTTCACTTGAACACGGGTAGCATCTTGCTCCTTCTGCGACATGCGGTAATCAAGTTGGCGCACGGGTTGCACGTTGGGCTCAGTGATAATTCTTTGCTTCATTAAAGGAGTCTGCCAGACTTTCGAAGTAGTGGCAAAACAGTCACTAAAGGATGAGAGGAGACGGAGGAGCCTTGCCTTCTTAGGTTCTTCCAACCGGCGATTGATGTTGAGGCGACTAGTCACGTCAGTATCGCAGCTGTTCTCAGTCCAGGTCGTCGTAATCAAAGGGAAGGCGTCCAAATCATCCAATGCCTCCAAGTAAGCTATGGTTGTGCGTTTCGCAAAATTCTTGTATTCGCCACCGAAGTTCGTAAATAAAACCATAGTCTGGCCATTTCGCTGTTGAACGAGACTTCGAGCAATGGCCACTTCCCAATCAAGCAATAACGTCAGGTTACTTTCGGCGATGCCCGTAATCGACTGCTCCCGTGGACACTCAACAAGCACGAAGATACTACTGCGAGGTGGCAACGTGACGCAATCATCGACTACGCGTAAGGCCATGCCACGATGTTCGTTCTCGATGTCGGAATCTGGAGAAACAGGGTTAACAAAACTCACGAACAAATCACGCAGAATAATTATCGCTCAATACTCTTGCAGAAAATACATGCCCGAAATGACAGGCCGAGAACAATTGCGCAGTACAAGGAATGAAGCTACAAAAGCCGACGCACAAATCTCAAGCCTGGCAGTGCATCTTCATATATGGGATACGAGGTGTCCTCCAGCGGTTATTAGTTGAGGGCCGTCTCACGTTGTCAGCACCTTGTGTAGACGGGTGGCCAATGACGCACTCATCACCGAGTAATCAGCTCCCGTGTCGACAAGCGCAGTCACCGGATAACAGTCGACGGAAACGGTAATGGCAGCGGACGTTCTGTTGGCGGTCTCACAAACAGGCATTAACGGCACGTCGTAAGGCAGCGGCGGAGGGTATTTGTCGGTTCGCGTGACAGCGGCCTCACCTCCGTAGGTCGCCAGTTTCAGTTTCCTCGGCATGGGCTTGCGCCACTGACACCAGGGGACCCAAAGGCGGGTCGGGCGCGGTGTGTTGATGTGGACAGACGGGGTGATGGAGACCGTGACTGTCGTCGCGGCGGGACAGGAGCGTGATGATTACCTTCGAAGTCATCCGCAATTTCTTGTGGGCGCTCACCATAGCGTGGACAACGTGCATCTGGGTGGAATCCACGTAGGCCTATTCGTCGGTAGTAACAGTCGCGGTACATGTGTCCAACTTCGCCACAATGGTAGCACAAAGGACGATTGTCGGGTGCACGCCAGACGGTGGACTTCCGCGGGCCAGGACGAAAATCGGCCTGTGAAAAGGCAGGCGATTGGCTGGACTTGGAAAGCGTCTGAGGGTCCCAGTAGGTTGATGAGCAAAATGTGCCGTCGACGGCGTAGAGGCGCGTAGGGCATCCGCGTAGGAAAGCGCGGGAGGTTCGACTTGCGATGATGATGAGGAGTGAACGAACTGCCTGATTTCATTACGAACGACGTTCGTAAGAGCAGCGCTACTGGGAGGGGACGCTGCATGAAATTTTCGAAGCTCTTCGCGTACAACTTGCCGTATGAGTTCTGTGAGGACTTCCCTGTTATCACCTCCTGGTACAAGCGAGCACGCAGTGGACATGGCCGTCTGACGCTCATACTGCGACACCCGCTGCCGAAGCATGCGCTCCATAATTGTGGCCTCACGTGTGAATTCGGACACAGTCGTAGGAGGGTTGTGCACAAGGCCTGCGAAAAGTTGCTCATTTACGCCTCGCATTAAAAGGCGCACTTTCTTGTCTTCTGGCATGTGGGGGGTCATGCCGTCGAAACAATCGCGACAATTTTTCGACAAGCATGGCGACGCTCTCGTTCAGCATTTGAAATCGCGAAGAAAGTGCCTGCTCCGCTCTCTCTTTCCGTTCGGGGTTACTGAACGCGTCGCGAAGCTGCCGATGGAATTCCTGCCAACTTGTGAATGAAGTTTCGTGGTTCTCATACCACTCTCTTGCCGCGTCTAAGAGGGCGATATACATGTTCTTCAACTTACGTCGATTGTCCCAGTCGTTGATGGCAGCGACCCGGTCGAAACGGTGAAGCCAGTCTTCGACATCCTCACTGGCATCACCATGGAATGGGTTGGGTGTGCGAGGCGTGTTGATGACACAGGGTACGCTAGTGAGTGGGTCATGCTCGGTTTGGGTTGCAGATGTGGCAAACGTTGTCCTCACGAAACTTGCCAAGGGGCCAAACTGTGATGGTAGTCCTTGAAGGTTGCAGCTGCCTCGATACATGTCAGCAGACCCTGGTGCACTGGCGATGGTTGCTTCTGGTTCAGGACCAGCAGGTATAAGACGTTGCAGTACAGTACCCAGCACGTCCACCAGTCTGTCGCGAGAGGAAACAATAGGCAGGAACTCGAAGTGGAGGACTGTTTACACAGCCACAGCTGCCATTCACTTCTTCGCTCTCGTCTTCTGCCACCAACATAGCGTGGCAATATTTTGGCAAATTTCGAGCAATACACGAGAATATGTCTATCAATGATAGCCCACAGACGCGATTCACCCTCAAGAGACACTAACGTCGAAGAGAACTGTTGATATCCAAAAAGTAGAAAGTACTTGTCTTCGTTTAACAGAAGAGCCCCAGAGATGAACCACCAACCAATTCCATGCATGGTAGGAGTTGATTTCAGTCGATAGCGTTTCTAGCATTCAGACATTGTTTACGACGTGGTAAATTCACTTGCGTATTCTGCCAAGTTTCGTACAGTTTTTCGACACACGTCAGAAACAGTGAGGCTTATAGAGTTTATAGTCCATGGATCACTTCACCCGCGGCAGCAGCGAGGTTTCAGCACGCTGTGATATTTATGAAAGTAGCTAACGTGGTTGCTTGGGCGAGTTGGTACGACATGATTCACATAAAAACAGCGCCAAAAACGAGAGACAAGAAAAAGAAGGAGACAGACAGCGGCACTGAACTTACAACAAGATTTATTTGCCAGAACCGCACAATATATAGTTGGGCAGCTTCTAACAAAAAAAAAGAAAATACAAAACAAACAATACAGAATCCACCTAACAACCACATAGTCATCCTCACAACGCACCATGAGCAGCACGTGTGCTAACGTGCCGAAGGAAATCTATTTCTTTTAATGATAGCGCAATCGAAGGCCTGCTGACACAAGCACTGCCCAGCCTTTCTATTTCTGAAGCCTCATAAATTTCACGTATCAACTGGTCCCGATGCCGCCTGATGACGGTACAAAGCTGAAAATCAGGGACACAGCCGCAGTCTCGGCAATGAATGCCGAGATGGCCCGAAACTGTAGAGGAGACGTTGTGAGCGTGCTCTTTCAGCCGCTCATTTAAACACCTGCCTGTTTGGCCGATGTACCACTTGCCGCAAGACAGGGGTAGTGAGTACACCACTCCTTCAATGCATGGAACGTACTTGTTTCGATGCTTGACTTTGCAGCCTCGCTCACCCCTCGAACCAGGAGAACATCAGCAGTGTGCTTAGCCGTGGCCCCAAATATGCGGTTGAACCAAGAAGGTCAAGGGCAGAACTTCTGGGCCTGGTCCGCAGCATTTCTAGGAAGGTACCTGCTGACTGTGCTGAGAGGTGTGTTTCTGAGGGTTGTGACATTCTTTGTAACCATAGAGCAGGCTTAACCAGGGTTCCTGTAAAGAAGGTAAAAACCTTCCTGAGGGATAAGTCATTGTCTTTGGTAGCAGCAGATAAGGAGGGAGGTTTTGTTATTATTCCGAATGAAATCTATAAGAAAAAAGCAGGTGAAGCGCTTTTGTCTGTTTTTCAGCCCCAAGCTAATGTGTCGCTTCCGAAGGTTAAAAACTATGCAAAAAGTATCCGTAAAAGATTGAATCTTGATGGATTGGCAAAAAAGATGGATGGCGAGAAAAACCTTAGCATGGAAATTTTCTTTAACGCGAAAACGCACAAAGTTAACTGTCCTTTTCGTGTTATAGTATCAGAGGCCAACTCGTGGCAAAAAATACTGGCACAATTTCTTCAAGAAAAACTGATGTTATTAAGCATAGACGATCCATTCCTAGCAAAAAGTTCCGATGATGTGATTTCCGTGCTGAAAGATAACAAATTTTATGGCTACCAGGCATGCTCAATAGATATTAAAGATCTGTACTACTCATTGCCACACAGTGAGCTTCTAGCTTGCATTCGCGGGTGCATTGACAGATTTGGCGTTGTGAATTACCAGAATGCAGTAGGCATATCTGTTGAAGGTTTTATGGAACTGCTACAGTATTACCTGAGGTCGACATTTGCAGAATGGGACGATCATTTTTACTTGCAACGTCAAGGGGTGTGCATAGGATCATGCCTTGCGCCCATTTTGAGTGATTTATTTTTAGCCAGCCGTGATCGTGCCATTCAGAATTGCTTGGGATCCACATCTGTTAAGAGAGTATTCCGCTATGTTGACGATTTCCTTGTGTTGTTTCAAGCTGGAACCTCCTCGGATGGTCCGCCTTTGACTAGTATTTTGGAAATTTTCAGTAAGTGTCTTTCTCCGCTTGTTATAACACATGAAGTTCCGGACAGAGGAGCCATCAGGTTCCTAGATTTAATGTTAACGTTGAGTCCTTCCCACGTGTGTTGGGCCTATGAGCCACGCGCCAACAAGCCAATCCTCCCTTTTGGTTCAGCACATTCGAAAGTGGTGAAGCGCGCTATTGCTAAGACTTGCTACACAAACGCTTTGCGAAAGTCCTGCTATCACACAATTCTGTCCAGCTTTAATAAGCAAACTAAACGCCTTACAGAAGCTGGTTTCCCGATGTACGTTTTGACCGCCGTTGCTGAGTGTCTACTCAGAGAAATCAGAACGAGCCCAGAAAATAATGCTCAGAACCGTACGAAGGATAAGGGACGTGGGAAACGAAACTTCGTCGTTATTCCCTATATTCACGGCGTCACCCACAATCTCAAAAAAGTAGCCAGCAGGTGCGACGTAGACCTGGTTTTTTCTGCCCCAGAAAAACTGGCTAGGTTGTGCAGAGCCGTGAATCCTGGTTCGAGGGGCGAGCGAGGCTGCAAAGTCAAGCATCGAAACAAGTACGTTCCATGCATTGAAGGAGTGGTGTACTCACTACCCCTGTCTTGCGGCAAGTGGTACATCGGCCAAACAGGCAGGTGTTTAAATGAGCGGCTTAAAGAGCACGCTCACAACGTCTCCTCTACAGTTTCGGGCCATCTCGGCATTCATTGCCGAGACTGCGGCTGTGTCCCTGATTTTCAGCTTTGTACCGTCATCAGGCGGCATCGGGACCAGTTGATACGTGAAATTTATGAGGCTTCAGAAATAGA
Source organism: Rhipicephalus annulatus (assembly GCA_013436015.1). Lineage (NCBI taxonomy): Eukaryota > Metazoa > Arthropoda > Arachnida > Ixodida > Ixodidae > Rhipicephalus > Rhipicephalus annulatus. The sequence goes on along the minus strand of WOVY01003523.1, from coordinate 28,632 downwards.
AAGGCTGGGCAGTGCTTGTGTCAGCAGGCCTTCGATTGCGCTATCATTAAAAGAAATAGATTTCCTTCGGCACGTTAGCACACGTGCTGCTCATGGTGCGTTGTGAGGATGACTATGTGGTTGTTAGGTGGATTCTGTATTGTTTGTTTTGTATTTTCTTTTTTTTTGTTAGAAGCTGCCCAACTGTATATTGTGCGGTTCTGGCAAATAAATCTTGTTGTAAGTTCAGTGCCGCTGTCTGTCTCCTTCTTTTTCTTGTCTCTCGTTTTTGGCGCTGTTTTTATGTGAATCGTGATATTTATGCCAGATAAAATACTACAGGAGTCAGCTGGTAGACCTAATTTCTAAAGTATAAAACTTTTCTGCTATCGCATTTAGCGCCCAGCCCTACCAACATGATTGTTGTAAGGGGTGATGGCTAGGTAGGCCGACCAAAACGCAGTTTTCATTTTTAGAGCAAAAAAATATTACCAACTCTGAGAGCCAAAACCATCCATGGGCCTGAGCGTTTGTGTGTTCAGAGTCTTTTAAAGATGAGGCCTGTTACCACAGTTTTTGAAAAGTACGCTGCCTTTTTTCCGTCATCGTTTCAGTGCATATGCTCCTTTTCCACAATTATTCCCTTATCGGTTGAATATACTCACCTGTTATCATTTGCATTGTTTTTATAAGAAAATTTATCACCAAAATTCATTTTTGCAATTCCTAAAAAGTACACTGGCGTTTTTTTCATCATAATTTCGGCACATATGCTCATTTTCAACAAATCTTTCCTGAGGGGTTTATTACACGCTTTTGTTATGATTTACACTCTTTTTCATAGGAAAATTTATCCCCAAAATTAAATTTGTGCAATTTCTAAAAAGTACGCTGCCTTTTTTCCATCATCGTTTTAGTGCACATGCTCCTTTTCCATAATTATTTCCTTATTGGTTGTTTATACTCACCCGTTCTCATTCCCATTCTTTTTCATAGGACACTTTATTATAAAAATTCAATTTTGCAATTGCAAAAAAGTACGCTGGCATTTTTTTTCATCATTGTTTTGGTGCATATGCTCATTTTCCACAAATGTTTCCTGATTGGTTGAATATACGCACTTGTTATCACTTGCATTTTTTTCATAGAAACCTTTATCACCAGCAACTATTTTAGTGAAATTGTCGCTGTATGTTGTGAACAGATTGCACAAGTGTTTTTAACATTGAAGGCGTTTCATGGTTTCTTCAAGATCAGTTTTTTTTAAATCTTTGGCTACCTAATATACCTTTTTTTGAAAATTATCCCACCAATCTGACTCAGATTTTTTCTTAATATACCAATAAACACCTTTCAAATAGCCTGAAGGAAATGAAGAGTACAAGTAGGGACTCAGTTTTTTTTTTGTTGTACACAATGATAATAATCAGATCTATCAAACAATCATGCCAAGATTGTTCATGCCATATGACAATGTTATTAGAAAGAGCTGCCATGCAAGCGTGCCCCGCCGCGGTGGTCTAGTGACTAAGGTACTCGGCAACTAGCCCGCAGGTCACGGGATCGAATCAGGGCTGCGGCGGCTGCATTTCCGATGGAGGCGGAAATGTATAGGCCCGTGTGCTCAGATTCAGGTGCACGTTAATATACCCCAGGTAGTCTAAACTTCCGGAGCCTTCTACTGCGGCGCGTCTGATAATCATATGGTGGTTTTGGTACGTTAAATCCGAGATGTTAATCAATATAGCGATGTAAGCGTAAAGAAGCAAAAGCGGAAGAAAAAGTACCGTGCGATGGGCGGGGACGGAAGCTATAACATTCCAATAGCGCTTCAAACGCTTTACTAACTGAACTACCATGGTTACTAAACCGCCGTCTACTTTATCTAGTATATATGTGCATCGATTGTGAAAGCGTCCGTGGGCGCCACCAGGAGCCATGACAACGAGTGTAGACCACGTTTTCCGCCTGTTCGACGTCATGCAGCATGCGGTCTTTTTACGAGATGGCAGCTGAGTAATTTTTTCTCGCATACTACCCCAAGGCAGAAAGTTTGCTAGGAGACCCTCGATTTGAAGGGAAAAGAAAGAAGAGTGCGGTTAGGGGTACATTTTCTTTGTTGGAATCACAATAATGAGATATTGTATACAATCGTGCCAAGGAAAGTGTAAGCGATGTCGTTAGGAGTGATTACAACGCAAGTGTAAAGGAAAAAGGTCTCACAAACGGGAAATACAAACTTCAGCAATGAATATTGGCACCTCAAACAGGCCACGATGGCCGTTTACGTTAAAGAAATCATGGTCATCTGCAATTCCAGTGGCGTCTAAAATTCTGACGAAGCCACAACGATGACAAAGTTACCTCAACCACCTAACTACGTCAGGTACTGTTTCGGCTCACACGCTGCAGCAGCTCTGATGTCATCTTCAGCGAAAAAGAACTTTGTATTCGAGCGTTTTATAAACGCTACTTGCCATGCACCCGATCTTCATTGAAGCAAACGCTCGACCATTCCGTGAGAGCTTCTCCACGGTCTCGACGTGAGAACAGTGAACTTTAGGGCGACAAGCCTGTTGACGGCGACCACATGATATATTACAAGCTTTAGTAAGCCTGCGATACCTCCAGGAGTCTTGTTGAAGGAAGAAGAATTTCCTTTTAACGACCATGGACTGAAAAAAAACCACTCAGAAGGACGTATATGCTTGGAATAGACTTTAGAACCTGAAGGATGTTTTTGATAAAAGTCTACACTACTTGTGATTAGCTAAGAAGCTTCGTCTTTGACGTGCTCTTGGCCGACATTCTTCCACATCTTGGCCATGTGCCAATATGTTCCAAAATTAGTAAGATGAGACATTTTTGCACGTGGTTGAGTGGCTGACATGAAAGTAGTGACTTGCATGGCATATACAGCAGGACCTACAATCCCCACTTACAGCACGCTTGCGATAATTTCGCTAATTTAACCTGAGGTAATTTAGATACTACGTGATGTGCATGAATCACAGAATATAACAACAGGTGGTAACACAAAAAGCATTAAAATAGGTATCGAAAGGTGGCCGAGTTAGAACTTATCTATAGTAGGCAGCGCACCAAATGACAACACACGAGGGGGTACGAGGACAGCGACTGGTTCTGCGCTCGTACCGCTTCTTTCTCTTGTGTGTTTTCATTCAGTTTCTTGCTCAGTATACATGAAAATTATAACACACACATCATGTATGGCTTGAGTCGCATGCCCTACTCATGGTAAAATGGCGGCCGTTTTGCTAGTTTACTACGTTAACGCTATAATTACGCGACTTGACCGAATGACGAGTCTTAAGAACAAGCGTTGTTATGAAAATCATCATATGCATCGCATTTAGAGTGTGACTTACATGCATGGCTCGTGACGTGCTCCCAGCCGTTTTGCTATAGCTCAATATATACCGTAACAGGTTACGTATGACAGGAATTTGATGAACGACAGGTAGTACATAAAGATCAATGCATGCATGCAAAGTGTGACATAATTTTTACGCCACGCTCACTATGTGCTATCAGCTGTTAAGATAGCCTGACATATTTTCCGAATGTTATATCGCGGCGTGCCTCAGAACGAGCATACATGAAACGTTGGAGCATTCAAATGGTATATGCATATTAAGCACAGCACAATTCACACGCTATGCTCCTGATCTGATTGTGGATATTATGGTAGCTCGACACACAGAAAACCTCGTCTGGCGTGATATAACAATGATGAACAAATGAAAGGTGTCAACATGAATGTCACTATAAGTATTTAACGTGCGGCATCTTTTTCGTGTCCCGCTTATGATTTGCGGGTGGTCGTTATGGGCCCTTGCTCAATATCAAAATTGCTAAGTGACACGGTTATGACGAAGACAAATGAAAAATAGGAACACCAGAACTCAGAAATTCGTGTCACGCATGATGAACATAAAAAAGCATGTCGTTACGCAAAGAATCATCGCAGGCATGTCATGTGCAGAACGTCCCACGACAGTGCTATGAGCAGTTCCGCTTTCTTGACATGCAGCGAAAGGCGCATGAAGCGACATGAATTTAAGATGAAAATGAACGACAAGAATTAACAGGAAAAACATAACACGCATTTCTTGCGTGGCATATTTCACACGCCACGTTGTTTATCTGCTGGTGGTAGTTTTATAGCCGATGCAATGCGAAACTTCTACAATGAGCGCTAACCCATTCACCTAATATGAAATGGCGTAGCATATTAATTGAGAAATTGATGTCATGTACGAAATTACATACATTACAAGTCGTTTTGCTAGTGCAATATATAGCAAAATCGGTATGGCTTGGCACAGCTGCATGGTGAACATATCTGAAGTTCACAGAACGAAAATAGTGGCATGCATGTCACGTTCGCAACACCTTAGACGCCGCGTTCAATCATAGTACCTTCATGGTGATTTCATGCACTTGTTAAACACCAAACTGTGTATCGAGCGAAATAAGTCCAATACAGAACCTGAGCAAGTAGCAGCATGAAAATTATGACATCCGTGTCATATGGAACACCATTTACAGCTGCGTTCACGGTGCGTTCGTGGTCATACTGTAAGTGTGGTATCACAACATATCAATATTTTTTTGTGTTATGTCAAATCTGCACAAAACAGCAATTGGTGTGGATAATATTAAAATACCGATATTCATGTTACCTAGAGCATGAGTTCAGCGAGTAATTTGTTGTTCTCTTGGTTATATTGTTATCGGCTGCTGACCCGCAGGTCGCAGGTTCAAAGCCCGGCTGCAGCGGCTGCATTTCCGATGGAGGCGGAAATGTTGTAGGCCCGAGTGCTCAGATTTGGGTGCACGTTAAAGAACCCCAGGTGGTCCAAATTCCCGGAGCCCTCCACTACGGCGTCTCTCATAATCATATGGTGGTTTTGGGACGTTAAACCCCACAAATCAATCAATCAATCAATGGTTATATTGTTAGTTTTATACATACCCAAATGCATGGGGATTGTCAAAAGTGTTTCAATATTATGAGTGACAAGTAGTAGGATGATAACGACTACATTTACGGGATGTACGACTTTAGTTGCCTCGAAAAGTCTAGGAGAATTCGCAGTCGTTCCTTTACAGCAGATATCTAGAATTGAAATAGGGTGGAATAACAGTCTGATGAGCACAAACTGAAGGTCTAGCATGACATCCATAAAAAGCATGAAATGAACGCCATTTTTCACGTGTAATCTTAGTGACGTTCTCACGGTGAAGGTGTCTTGCTTAGGTCTGAATAAGAACCCATGTGGTGTATGCAGTTCCTCCCTGACCGTTCTGCATTGCATCGGTTATCAAAGTACGCAGGCTGCTCCGATCTCCTCTGGGCTTTATTGCAATATGAAAATTTACTTTGTTTCAAATTGCCTAGTGCACAAATAAAATCAACTGTGAAAAAAACGTCACCTTTAGTACGTTGAAGACTTGATTCATTACAGCAGCTTCCGTGTACTCTCTGTAGATGTTCAGCAACCCAAAGTGGGTGATATTATCATTCCAAAAGGTGACTATACGTCCGAAGAATGCAGGGTACTTGGACTCTCGCAGGAAGTTGGGCCTGTGCAGAGGTTGGTCACAACAAATTTGTTCGCCGAGACACAAGGCACGAGTACACGTTGCAGTGCACAATACTTGCTCAGGAAGTCGTCAACACTATTTTTTACCAATGTGCGAGACTGCTCAGAAGTCGAAAATATCGGATGCCTCATCTAACGAGGAAAGTAACCATCTGCTTCAGTGCCGATACACGCAGTCCGAATGTTCATAACATAATGACGTAAATAACTTGACTGAAGAGGTCGCCTAAATTAGCGCCGTCCTGATGACATCGCCTACGCTGACTTCACATCTTATTAGTCACGCATGAAACCGGCGGATGCTCAGTGGTTAGGTGGTCACGGATGCAGTGCCAAAACATGTGACGCACCCAAGGCTTGCTAATACATGTGCTCCCAGAGGTGGTAGGAAATCATATCATGTTTGAAAAGCTTTCACAGGTGCAGTGTGTAAAGGGTGGGGGCTGATGGCATCGAATGACGCATTCACTGTAAAAAAAAAATCTTTGAAGGTCCAAAAATTTAATAACAACTTGAACAATGCGCACACATTAGAACGCCAAACCATTAATAAATGAAATGACTGTAGGGCTTGGGTTGATTATTGTCAGGTAGAGCGCACAGAGCAGTGCGCCGGGTTTCTTAGCGCTATGATATTGAAAGAACCCATCTCGCTATCGAACCGCTATGGTGGTCTAGTGCTTATGCTACTCAACTGCTGGCCCGCAGGGTCTGGGCACAAATACCAGCGGTGGCGGCCGCAAGCTAGAGACCACTGCAGGATACCTGTGTACTTGTTGAAGCAATACTTCTTTGCAGATTACTTGGTTCATACTTGAAAAATAAATTTGCTGCGCAAACTTGAAGGAAAGCGAGAAGGGGGAAAGTTGGTAGTCTGCGCTCTTTCCTGTCTCCCTTCTTGTTTTCCTTTAGGTTGCGCAGCAAGTCGATTTTGCTGTATACATAGTTCTCTTTCTTTTCGGCTTTACTGCGAAATCTATTTGTGTCAGGGCCAAGTGTACCATGCACATGGCTTTACGCACACGCTACATGGGCCTTGGAGATCATATTTTCTACATGCCTTCACTATTATGGCTTTCCTAATGTATCGTGCTTTTCGGAAGTTGAACTGTTACAATGGTGTCTGTTTCCTGCGTTTCATTGTCCTAAATGTGTAACGTGTACATTATACATTATAGGTCACTCGCAGAAGTGCTCTTTAGAGGGCTGTTAAGTTCCTTGAAATAATAGGACTTCACCTAAGAAGAACAGGAGAACATGAAAATATTAGAAACTTGTATATATATATATATATATATATATATATATATATATATATATTATAAAGGAGATTTATTAAGCAGAAAGGTTGATGCTTGGAAAGCTTGGAAGGCGATGCACCAGCCGCAATTTCCGAGCTCGAGCCACTGCTGCACACTCGATGCTGCTGCCTCTGCGCCGGAGTACTTCCTCTTCTTTACAATGGCCCCACGGAAAAAAAAGGAGCCATCCTGGCGACTTAGTCCTGTGCAGGCGGCGTTGAACCGTGGTACTGCTTGAGCCTCTGGACGTGTACAACCTCGCGGTTGCGACGTCGCAAGTCTGAAGGTGGCGTAAGAGGCTCAATGAGGTAGTTTACTGGCGAAGTTTGTTCAAGGATACGGTATGGCCCATCGTACTTTGGCAGAAGTTTGGAAGAGAGTCCAGGTGTGCGATGCGGCACTGACAGCCATACAAGAGCACCCGGAAGAAAAACGGGAGTTGAGGTCTGGGCATCACGAATTGCTTTTTGCCTGTTTTGGTCATCGCAGGTAAAGCGACGAGCTAACTGGCGGCATTCTTCTGCGTGTCTAGCGGCGTCCAAGATCGGTAGGCACTCGGACGCGTCCGGTCGATAGGGCAAAATGGTGTCAATGGTGTGGGAGGGGTGACGGCCGTAGAGGAGGTAAAAAGGAGAGAAGCCTGTTGTCGCTTGCGTTGCCGTATTATAGGCGTATGTAATGAATGGGAGGACTAAGTCCCAGTTAGAGTGGTCAGGCGTCACATACATGGATAGCATGTCACCGAGAGTACGATTAAAGCGCTCGGTAGCCCCGTTGGTTTGAGGGTGGTAAGCGGTACATGTGCGATGTACAATAGCACACTCAGCGAGCAATTTTTCAATGACCTCGGACAAGAAGGCGCAGCCGCGGTCACTGAGGAGCTCTTGAGGGCCTCCATGGCGCAACACAAAATGACGCAGTAGGAAAGTGGCAACCTCCTGTGCTGTAGCCGTTTGAAGAGCAGCGGTCTCTGCATAGCGCGTTAGGTGGTCGATAGCAACTATTATCCACCTGTTGCCAGTCGGAGTCAATGGAAGTGGCCCATAAATATCTATTCCAACCCGTTCGAAGGGTCGGGAAGGGCATGGTAAAGGCTGCAGTTCACCGGCGGAGGCGTGTCGTGGAGATTTTCGACGCTGACATTCGGCACAAGAGCGGACGAAGTTGCGGACGAAGGTATACATACCACGCCAGTAGTAGAGATGTCGAAGCCTTTCGTAGGTCTTGAAGACTCCTGCGTGGCCACATTGTGGGTCAGCGTGGAAAGAGGAACAAATCTGCGACCTCAGGGTTCGTGGAACGACAAGCAGCCACTTGCGTCCCTCTGGTGCGTAGTTGCGTCGATAGAGAAGCGTGTCACGTATCGAGAAGTGTGGAACTTGGCGCCGAAGCGTTCGCGTCTTTGGGGGTTCAGAAGTGTCGGAGAGATGATTGAGAAGAGACGCTGTCCACGGGTCATTGCGTTGTTCGATAGCAATGGTGTCAAAGTCAAGCGATGACAATGTGGAATCACAAGCGGAGTCAGCTGTGACATTCTGGGACAGGGGGGAACGGGAAAGGGCGTCGGCGTCAGCATGCTTTCGTCCTGACCGATAAACCACGCGTATGTCGTAATCTTGAATTTTCAACGCCCAGCGAGCGAGGCGGCCAGATGGGTCTTTTAACGTCGAAAGCCAGCACAGCGCGTGGTGGTCGGTCACGACGTCAAAAGAACGACCATATAGATATGGGCGAAACTTTCCAAGGGCCCACACAATGGCCAAGCACTCCTTTTCTGTAACGCTGTAGTTGCTCTCAGCCTTGGTAAGTGTGCGACTAGCGTATGCGACGACGTATTCCTGATGTTCCGGTTTACGCTGTGCGAGCACAGCACCAAGGCCTACACCACTGGCGTCGGTGTGGATTTCAGTTGGAGCTTCAGGATCGAAATGGCGTAGAATGGGTGGCGTCGTGAGAAGCCGTCGCAAGGTGGTGAAAGCCTCGTCGCAGGCAGGGGACCACGATAAGAGGTCTTTACAGCTGCTGAGAAGTTGTGTGAGAGGTGATATAATAGACGCGAAGTTTCGGACGAATCGCCGGAAATAAGAACACAAGCCGATGAAACTTCGAAGTTCTTTGATGGTGGCAGGTTTAGGAAACGCCGTAACAGCTCGCAATTTCTCGGGATCCGGGAGGATGCCTTCCTTCGAAACAACGTGGCCCAAAATGTTCAGTTGACGCATGGCAAATCGATATTTTTTGAGGTTTAATTGCAAACCGGCGTTAGTTAAGCAAGTAAGGACGTGCTGAAGGCGACGTAAGTGTGTGTCGAAGTTAGGGGCGAAGACCACGATATCATCGAGGTAACACAAGCATATCTTCCATTTTAGCCCACGCAAGGATGTTGTCCATCATTCGTTCGAACGTTGCAGGGGCATTGCAAAGTCCGAAGGGCATGACGGTGAATTCATATAAACCGTCTGGCGTGACAAAAGCGGTTTTGGGGCGATCGGCCTCCGCCATAGGCACCTGCCAGTAGCCTGACCGCAAGTCTAACGAGGAAAAGAACTCGGCACCCTGCAAACTGTCCAAAGCATCGTCAATGCGCGGTAGTGGATAGACATCCTTCAGCGTGATCTTGTTCAATCGCCGGAAATCGACACAGAAACGAATAGAACCGTCTTTCTTTTTGACGAGAACCACCGGAGACGCCCATGGGCTCTGTGAAGGGCGAATGACGCCTCTGCGAAGCATGTCGTCTACTTGGTCAGCAATGACGCGGCGTTCTGTAGCGGACACGCGATATGGTCGTTGTCGCAGCGGTGAGTGGGACCCTGTGTCGATGTGGTGTTCTGCTGCTAAGGCACGGCCGAGAGATGGTTGTTCAACGTCGAAAGAATGGCGGTAGCTGTCAAGAATGGTGAGGAGTTGTGAACGCTGCGAAGATGTCAAATCTGCAGCGATGAATGGTTGAAATATGTTTGCCGACGTTGAGTCAGGCGCTGAGACGACAGCCAGTTCACAGACGGATGTAGAAGGCACCTCATCGGGGACGGATATAATTCTGGAAGAACTGATTGTCTCGACGTGGCCAAGGCACTCGTGACAAAGTAGCGATAAAGACGACGACTCATGATTATAAATTGGCATTGTGGTTGAGCCTTCTACAAGATCGAGAGCAGCAAAAGGCAGGGGGAGGGCTCTTCGGGCGACCAATATTGGAGATGGTGTGAAGAAGACCGTGCCGTCGGATATGGCGCTGCATGAAACTGGCACGAACGCAAAAGAGCATGGAGGGATGTAGGTGTCATCGCTAACGACAAGTTTAGCGGCAGACTGGGTGTCGACGGACGCTTGGTCATCCAGTGAGCAAAATTCAACCTCAGCCCTAGCACAGTTGATTACGGCGTTATGACGCGACAAAAAGTCCCATCCCAAAATAAGATTATGGGAGCACGATGAAAGAACCACGAACTCTATCGTATACAGAGCGTCCTGTATTGTCACGCGGGCTGTACATACTGCGGTCGGCTGAACAGGTTGAGCACTGGCTGTGCGAAGCGATAATCCGGAGAAAGGCGTCGTAACCTTACGAATTGAGCGGCAAAATCCAGCGTCTATAACAGAAACAGCGGCACCGGTATCTACAAGAGCGACAGTAGGGACATTTTTGACGAACACATCAATAACATTGGTAGGTGACAAATGAGGACTTGGGCAAACCGAAACTTGCGCAGTTCTTGCCTCAGGAACTGCGTCGTCTAGTTTTCCTCCTCGTTAGGCGCGGGCCGTCGACACATAGGAGAAGGCGAGCGGCGGCGTGGAGAGGGCGAGCGAAGACGTCCCGACCGAGGGCGGTGGTCGTCCTGGTAGCGGGCTGGCATTGGAGTGGAGGAACCGTATCGCGCGTTGGAGTCAAGCGGGAAGAAAGGCTCACGGTGGTTTTCATTCGTGATATGCGTCCGGCGGCGGCAATACCTTGCGACGTGTCCGGGGTATCGACAAGCATAACATATCGGGCGATTGTCGGGGGTGCGCCACGGGTTAGGGGTGTTGGTGTTGGTCCAGTGAACTGGAGCTGGGGGATAGCTCGCGCGAGGCTGGAACGGAGGCGCAGGCGCCTTGCGAGTTGGCATGGCTGCAGCCGCGGCGTAGGTGAGAGGAGCAGCCACAAGAATAGGTTCGCGAGCAGCTGGTAAGGCCTCGGCGACCTCTCCTTGAATGACGTCACGTAGAGAAGATGGTAAAGTTGAGGTAGCTTCTGGTGTGAAAGGCACCAAGGAAAGCTGTCGTGCAACTTCTTCACGGACAAATGCTTTTATTTCGGCTATTAGTGACGCTTTGTCATGAAAACTGATCACACTAGACAGCGATGCCAAATCGTGTGCTGGAGGACGTCTTGTCAAAGCTCGCTGCTTCCGCAATTCATCGTAGCTTTGGCACAGGCTGATTACGTCGTTAGCAGTGGTCGGGCTTTTCGCCAAGAGCATTTGAAAAGCATCGTCGTCAATCCCTTTGAGGATGTGCTTACATTTTTCAGCTTCCGTCATTTCGGAGTTCACGCGTCTGCACAAATCGACGACGTCTTCTATATAACTTGTGAAGGTTTCACCCGTTTCTTGTGCGCGTGTGCGTAAACGTTGCTCGGCACGAAGTTTTCGGACGGCAGGTCGATCGAAGACTGATACAATCGACGTTTTAAATTGCGGCCACGTTCGGACGTCTGCCTCGTGGTTTCTAAGCCAAAGGCTGGCTACGCCCGCGAGGTAGAACGACACGCGTGTCAACTTGTCCGCGTCCGTCCATCTGTTTAAAGTGCTCACCCGTTCGAAAGTCGAGAGCCAATCTTCAACGTCGTTGTCATCTGTTCCACTGAAGATTGGAGGCTCCCGCTGAGGAACACTGCCTGGACAGGTGGCCGGAGGAGATGGAAGCGTCTGCTGATCGGCGTCCGGCATAGCAGAAGGTAGCCGTCGAGAACGGAGTTCCAGGATGGTAGCGGGAAGGTGTAAGGGACGGTACCCGGCACGGCTCCACCAGTTATAAAGGAGATTTATTAAGCAGAAAGGTTGATGCTTGGAAAGCTTGGAAGGCGATGCACCAGCCGCAATTTCCGAGCTCGAGCCACTGCTGCACACTCGATGCTGCTGCCTCTGCGCCGGAGTACTTCCTCTTCTTTACAATATATATATATATATATATATATATATATATATATATATATAGTCACGCATTAAAAGCCGTAGAGACAAGAGAGGAACAGCGGCGCAGAAAGACACGAGCGTGTATCTTCAAACGAAGCGCTAACACACATTTCTTTTTCTGTTTGCCCTTCTCGGCTGGCTAGGACTTGCCGGCTCAGAACTCTAGTTGACCCCTCCCGTTAGAATATAGACTCGATGCTGATACACAATGGGACAGCAACGGTCATAAGGGAAACAAATGGAAGAAACTATATTTATGGTGCAGAGGGCATAGAGAGGTGCGAAAAAATGTCTGTGGTTCGTCGTAAGAAAAAAAACATTGACACAGTTCACAGTTCGTTGGAGACCCAACGGACAACATAAAAAAAGAAAATGTTTGCTGCCCGGGCACAAGAAGGCAATTTTCACCGCGTAAGGCAACGTTTTAGGCGGACGACATGCACAATCTTTGTTTGTGATGAGTGGCGCTGGGTAGTTGCCGAGACTCCGTCTGGAATAGCTTCATAGTTGGCCTCATTCAACCACTGAAATATTTTGTGGGGTCCAAAGTACTTGCTCAGGTGGTTCTCGCTGAGACCTCGCCGTCTAACAGGAGGTAAACCCACACTTGGTCGCCAGGTTGATAGGTGACTCGTCGATGGTGGACATTGCACCTTCGGGTGCCTTCACATTGCTGCGATCTTATTGGCACATGAGCTAGTTGACGTGCTTTTTCTGCACGATGAATGTAATCCTGGACATCAGTAGTTAGCAGCTCGTGTTGGTCGATGTCACAAGGATTTATGGCAGCTAGCATGGTTTGCACGTCTCGACCGTAAACGAGGCGGAAGGGTGCGAACCTTGTTGTTTCCTGGGTTGCGGTGTTGTACGCAAACGTTACGTACGGGAGGATCTCGTCACGCGTTTTATGCTGCACATCCACGTACATGGAAATCATGTCCACCAGCGTTTTGGTTAGCCTTTCTGTCAGGCCGTTACTCGGGGGGTGGTATGCGGTTGTCTTATGGTGATTCGTGTAATTGAGCTTGAATATGTCGTCCAACAGTTGTGCCGCAAACGCTGTCCCTCGGTCAATGATGCTATATGATGGGGTGTCGTGACAAAGCACAATGTGGTGCATAAAAACTGGGTGACTTCAGATGCTGTGCCACGTGGCAGTGGCTCCGTCTCAGCGTACCGCGTCAAGTAATCAGTTGCGACGATAATACACTTGTTTCCGGAGTGAGACGAAGGAAACGGTCCGAAGAACTCAATTCCAACCTGGTCAAACGGCGTATGCGGTGGGTCGATGGGTTGTGGGAGGCCCGCAGGCTTCACAGGTAGTGACTTGCGATGCTGACATTCGCGGCATTCTTTCACGTAGCGTTTGACACAAGCTGGGACTTTAAGACAGAAATATAGCTGTCGTACCCGGTCGAGCGTCTGTGAGTATCCCAGATGGCCGTATGTTGGCTCATTGTGGCAGGCTAATATAATGTTATCACGAAGGTCTTGAGGAACGACTAGAACATAGGATTTGCTTGCGACACCGGTGTTTTTCTTGTATAATATGTTGTGTCACAAGCGAAATGACGGCAATGTACGGGGAAGTCGAAGAGGAATAGATACGGTGCTACCTTATAAATGATCGATGATTGGTTTTAACTCGGGGTCCGCTAGTTGCTTACTGAGGATGTGGGCGCACATAGAGATAAGGCCTGAAGTTTGTAATCGCCATATTACCGTGAGACATTCCTTCTCTGACGTTGAACAGTTGGTCTCGGCACGTGATAAAGTGCGGCTCGCATAGGCAATCACACGTTGGTCTCATCTTGTGTTTTCACCAAGATAGCTCCGAGACCAATGTTGCTTGCATCAGTGCGCACCTCTGAGTCGGCGTCCTAATTAAAAGGACTAAGTACAGAGGGGAAGACAATCGATGCAGCAGTTCCGCAAAAGGAGTCCCTTGTTCTTCTGTTCACAGAAATAGGTTGTCGTCACGCGTAAGCCTAATGAGCAACTCCACAATCTTCAGAAGTTTTCATTAAAGCGGCAATAGTACGCGCAGAGCCCCAGAAATCATCGAAGACTTTTCTTGTCTGTCGGAGCCTGAAAGCGACAACAGCGGCAGTGATCTCGGAATCGGGCCGAACGCCTGCAGCGCTCACAACGTGACCCAGGAACTTCAGTTCATTGTAGCCTAATTGGCACTTCTCACGTTTGAGCGTAAGGTCAGCAAATTGTATAGTTTCAATTACACTTCGAAGGCGACGAAGGTGCTCGTCAAACGTTTTTGAAAAGACGATGACATCACCTAGATGACGAGGCCAACTTTTCACTTGAGGTCAGCGAGAACGGTATCTATCATTCGTTGGAATGTGGCTGGAGCGGAACAGAGGCCGAATGGGAGCACTCTGAATTCATGCCGACCGTCAAGAGTTACAAAAGCCCTATTTTCTCAGTCACTTTTATGCACTTCCATTCGCCAATAACCACTTCAGAAGTTGATTGTGGAAAAGTACTTTGCTCGGCTCAGATCGTCAAAAGAACCGTCCACTCGAGGCAACTTGTACACGTCTTTTTTGTGACGTTATTCAGTTTTTATAATCGACAGAAAAAGCAAAGTGTACCATCCTGCTTCATTAAAAGGGTCACTGGCGATGACCATGGGCTGCTTGACGGATGTATAACACCGTCTTGAAGCATTTCCTTCACATCCTTTGAATCGCGCGTCGTTCGGTTGGTAAAACGCGGTAAGGCTGTTCCGTATACGGTGTGCGTCGCCGTAGGTGATAATACGGTGTTTGGTAATCGATGACTGACAGATTATCGATGAACGAGCAAAACAGGCGTAGAATTCTATCAACAGGTCGTTCAGCCTTCGTTTGTTTTTGTCAGAAAGCGTTGGATTTATGTAGACGTCCTGGAGAAGTGCTTTGGCGATATCGGTTGCCTCGGAAGCAAAACACTCAGTCACATTGGTTACTCGGTAGGCATAGGTGATGGCAGTACCAGGGAAAAGGTGTCAGCGCTCAAAGCTTAAGTCTGTAACAAAAACCTCTCAGTGGCCAGCCTGGAGGTGTACTATAGTCTTCGCGCTGCGCAGACACCTTGGAAAAAAGAGTAGGGATTGATTGCTCTTCACCACCATTTCGCCATGTGCTGATTTGTTACACGCCACTTGAAACATAACACTTGAGCGCGATGGTATCGTCGCAGCATCGTCAACTGCTCGAAGATATACTCGATCGTGCCTGGGATCATGCTCTGGTGTGGTGCTTTTTGTCGAGAACGTGACGAGCCGTTGTTGAATATCGATGATAGCACCGTGCTCCCTCAGGAAGTCTATGCCAATGATCAGGTCTCGAGAACACCGACGGAGAACTCTCAAGCTGACAACAAAGGTAGAACCGCGATGCTGTACTCGTGCTGTGCAAACACCGAGTGGCATGATGATGTGCCCGCCAGCAGTACAAATTGGCCTGAAGTTCCAAGGCATCGTCATTTTCTTCAGAAGAGCAGCCTGTTTTTCACTTATTATAGAAAAATTCGCACCAGCATCAACTAGAGCACTGGCTTTGAGGCCGTCGAGCAGTACTGACATGTCTAATGAAATCTTTGCAGAACCAGCTGGTGTCGTCGTCGAAGGGGAATCGTCAGTTTGTGGAAGCGGCGGTAGGAGGCCTTAAGCTTGTCTAGTATGAGCGGCCTCGCCCTCGACGGTTGCTTTGGTTAGTTTTCTCGGCATGTACTGGGTGACCGACCCTGCGCCACGCTGTAATAGGTACGGGGATTAGGAGAAAATCGCCGCGGTGACGGAAGGCGTCACTGGTGCAAGGATGATGAAGTTTCACGCTGCCGAGCCACATACTGATTTTCAGGGGGCCGCTGACCAAGCCTGAGTGGTGGTGAGTTCGTCAAAAATCCGCGTAGTCAAAGTTGTCGGTAAGAACACTATCGGTACAGATTCCCAGCTTCGCCACAATGGAAGCAGAGAGGACGTCGATACAGCGCACGCCAGATGTCTGATTTCCGGGAAATAAGGTGAGGTGTGGTGTAATATGGCGCCGCTTGGAACGTCTGTAGCATGACTGGGGCACAATTGCAGAATTGCAGGTGTAAAAAGTTGCCGCAAAGCTTGAGCATACGACATTCGATGTAAGTCACTGGGTGGCTGATAACTTCGCATGAAAGACGGTTCTCTTAAGGCATGCTAAACTTCATCTCGAACAACGCTGGAAAACAAAGAGATAGTGGGCTACGAGGGCACTGACAGCTTTTGGAATTCTTCGCGGATGACTGAACGTATGATCTCTCGGAAGAAATTGATTTGGCCACCAATATCTCCCAAGTAGTCCATAGTTGAAGCGTTAACGTGCCGTTCGTCCGACGGGGCCCAGTGCCTAAGAGTGCTTTCGATGGTGACGGTTCTGTGAGCAATTCTGACACAGTCTTGGATGGACTGTGCACAAACTCACCGAAAAGATGCTCTTTCACCCCGCGCATGAGGTACCGTATTTTCTTATCTTCTAGTATGCCCGGGTCTGCTCGGTAGAAAAGACGCATGATGTCATCGACATACATCGCAACCACTTTGTTCGCCACTTGTATGCGGGACTGCAGGTCGCGCTCAGCTCTGTTCTGACGGTGAAGGCTGGCATATGTCCCAAGAAGTCGGCATTCCAAGTCTTCCCATGAAGTAAGAATACCTGTCTGGTTCTCATTCCATACACATGCGCCATACAAAAGACTGAAATTGACGTGCCACTGTTTGTCCTTGTCATCCCACTGGTTGTGCACGGCAACAAAGTCCTATGGAACAAGGCAATTTTTGACATCCTTAAGTGCAGTGCCATGAAAGAACTGTGGCGTTCGCGGAGTGAGTAAGGTGCAATGAAGCGGCGTTGTGCCTTTCGTACTGATTGGGTTGGTGTCGGTAGGGCTCATCGTAGCTGCCATGTTGTTTGCAAGCAGTCCAAACTCAGGGGATTGCCCTCGAATTTTTCTGCTGGCGCGGTGCGCAGGAGTGACCACCGGTACGACGCTTGAGTTCATGCTATGTGGAGGGGTACGGTGCATAGATAACTTTGCAGCTCTCCCTTGTTTGTCACACAGCAAGAGGCATAGAGGCAAGACAGGAACACTGGCACAGAAAGACACGAGCGCGTATCTTCAAACGAAATGCTAACACACACTTTTCTTTGTTCTCTTTGCTTTAGTCTTCATGCAGGTATGGGATATGGAGCAATGGGAGCGTTGTCAACAAGGATAAATATATTTACTTCCCAACAGTTTCAGAAGGGGTCCTCCCTTCATCAGGGTATGAGTATATGTTTCATCCCCTGAAAAAGTGAGGACCCCATTTGAAATTGTTTGGAAATAAATATATTTATCCTTGTTGACAACGTTTCCGTTGTGCCATATCTATCTATCTATCTATATATATATATATATATATATATATATATATATATATATATATATATATATATATATATATATATACACGTGAATGTGGATATGCGAAATTCGAAAAAGCGCCCATCTGTTTAGGGGATGGTTGGGCCTTCGGAACATGCCACGCGTGGCAGGAACACAAGCAGTAACCGGGGTGACAGTTGCGAGTTTGCACTAGATATATGTTTATCTGTGCGTTTTTATTGTTTGTGTTTGGTAGCACCCCGCCAGGGGTGTCGAGTTGCGGGGGTTTTCACTTGTGGTGTGTGTTTTCTTTCTGCGCGTCCTTCAGGAATTAACAGCGTTTGCCGTTCTTGGTGAAGCATTGCAATTGCTGCGACCACATTCATTTCTTCTCCCTTACAATGAATCAGACATTTTTTTTACTAAAAGAACTCTCACAAATCAATGTGACAAGTTTAGACGTTCGTAGTATTTATACATCAGAGTGGCTGGGTCGTGCGTGTACTATATAAAAATGTTATTTTGTTCTTTTTATTGACTTCAAGTAAGGAGGCAAAGTCTCACAATGCTGCATAAACAATACGTTCCAGCGGTGTAGTCAAATTCAGAGCTGAAGAATAACGTGATTGCCTCTGCGTACACTTCTACATTGCCATATATAGTGCAAACGTTCACTACGCCAAAATGTGCGTAATGTGAAAGAGAACATCTCGTGCTTTTTCGTTCGCGCGGAAAAAAAAATCCTGATAGTGCTTCTAAAGACGGTGCATTCGTTGTAAATGGTTACTCACTCTGGCGCAAAGGAAAAGCCGATCGCGGTCTGGCTGAACTTGGACGCCTCATCAAGGAAGGTCCTCGGAGCCAGGTCCCAGCTGCTGGGACCACCACTAATGGTGTTCCTACCATCCTTGTAGAGAGAGTCGTAAAACATGACGTCGCATAGTCCATCTGGAGGCAGGTAGAGCACACTTTTGCCTTTCGTATTGCGGACCGGCTCGCTTACCGTGCACAAGAAAGTGGAGTTGGACATAACCGGGAGCTCTGAAAAAAAGATCCCGATACTGAAGCGAACATTACCATTCACACCCCACACGCCTGAAGGCAAACTTTTTCTTGAAGTGGGGATAAGGGAGCAGGGTGCCTAATGCACACGTTGCTGTGCCTGTAGAAATGGGAACAGTTGAATTTGTACTAACGCGTATGCCATCTTCTGCAACTTGAGCAGGCCGAGCTGAACACGTTCGCCACGTGAAACTGGCCGTTCTCTCTATAAGCATACGTTTTTCGTCGTGATATTTTAGAGAGCGGGAGGACACGAGGAAAGTAGTCACTTTCAGAAATTCTACTTTCCAAATTTTGTGTTTTAAAACACATGTTTTTAATATTCACCGTCAATTGCGCCATATATATTATGCAAGCTTGACGTTAAAAGCATTAGCACGAGTGTTCAAGCGCTGGTACTGGTGTTTGCTATTTGTGAATTCGCAAGATAACTTGCTCGCGATACTTTTTACGAAAAAGGGTGGCTCGAGGCACGGTTCGAGGTCGATGCACGTACAATTTCTGTTGATTGCTTCCTGATTCGTACTTTTTAAAACTACCGGAACTCTATCGCGTGCAGTGGGCGGTAAGCTAGGATGGTGTTTGGTAAAGTAGAAAGCTTACTTCATTCGCACTTCTATGCACTGCAGGAAAAAAGGGGTCATTGGTATTTCGTTTAACACAAGTAATACGGAAAAACGTCTTGGAATATTTGAACACGACGTGATTTGGAATGTGTTCTCACCGAATATAATATTATCTGGGAAGTAGAAGGAACATCAATTTTCGCTCGCAGTGATGTGACATCGCGGTATTCATTATCACTAATAGAACCCTGCCTACTTTAGCATATTGCTTTTTAAAGTGATATTTGCTTGCTATCCAGGAATTCTTGCTCCATTAGGCTAAAAAGGCCGTGAGACCAAATGAGAAATAAATCGCCGAAAGCTGCCACCGAGAAATTATTACGGCAGGTCACTGCATCCTCAAGCCAAAGCTGTGCATAGTTAGAACGGTCGGTTCTCGAGACAAGACAAGTACTGGAGGCTTCTGCCTATCGAAAATGTTACCAATATTCGGATAACAGAGAAATTTCCAATATAGCTTTAGGATGCAAGCGATGTGGCAAATAGACAACGAAAGTCAGAAATTGCACTGCTGGTTCATGACTCTACGGAATCCACACAGCGTCGATCCTTCGGAGGCAAAGCGAAACCCCTGCAAAACAGCACCGCTCCCTCTCCTCTGACAGCATAGCTGCTGCAGCTTGAGGTAGGGTTGTATCTGGTGGCAACGCAACACTCTTCCTAACTCTGCACTGTTAACCGGGTGCATCGCACAGCCAAGTATAGAATAGAGCGAGACGCCAAAGAAAAAGCGAGGTTGACGATGATGAAAAAAAAGTTCAGAAAGTAAATCACGGCATAGTTTTGTATAACATATTATAACAGAGGGGTGATCATAGGCTTTGTGTGTCGGTAGGTGACAAAGGGAAGAGGAGACGGCGAAGCATAGGACGCTGTGGTAAGAGTGCTTCTAACAACCAAAATCGAAACTGGAAGTGAAACCGACAGCGGAAAATAACCGACGAAGACGAAAGTGTGCACGGGGTCAGCGAACGTGAGCGCGTGAGTTTCGGAACAGCGACGGGCAGAGGAAGAACGCGGCCAGCTAGCAAGAGTGCTAGGCGTTGGGCCTTAGGGGACCGAACCAACGAGCGGGTGTCACCAACCCAACCGGGACGAGCCTGGCATGTTCCTGAGGCGAGTGGCGGTTCCGGGCCGGGCCTGACATGCTGTTCCTGTGGCGGACGAGCGTGCGGGCCAGGGAAAGCGGCTGATCCTGTCCAGACTCGGGTCCGGCACAACCAGTCACCGAGATCGTGGCCACGGTGCCACGTCGGAGCCGGTCCGGCACAACCGCCAATTGAAGGTGCGACCTGGGTGTTGCGTCGGCCGCAGCGTGGGGCCGCCTGGTCCAGCACGAGCAGCTGATGGTCTGCTTGTGAGCTACCGTGCACTTGGCAACCTTCCCGTGGCGAGGTTGCGTCATCGACGCCATCGTCTTCAGCGGAGAGTGAGTGGCACCCGACGGAATTAGACTTCCGAGTAGTGAGGACGCGTGGGTTACCCGCGGGCGCGTAGACATAAGGACTGTATGACTGAATTATGGAGCCAGTGTGTTGTACAGATAGCCACCGTGTTGTGATCGTTTTGTATGTGAAGTCAATAAATGTTTCTCTTGTCCTTGTCTTGGGTTTCTGCGTCTGAGGTCCCAAGAACCACCACAATTGGCGAGCCTGCCAGGATCAGAAGATTCCAGGATGGCTTATTAAAATCTAAAGCCATTACTCAGACGCAGCTTTTGTCATGGACAGGGAGAAATTTATTGCACTTGGCCGGTAGCTAGGGTTGGAGAACGAGGAGCTCAGAGAGTGGGTTGAGCGAGAGTGCGTTGAAGCTCGAGATGAGCGTGCTAGGGAGCGCGAGATCGCGAAAGAAAACGCTGAGAGGCAGCAGAAGCTGTTAGAGCAGCAGCAGAAGGTGCAGGAACAAGAGCTGAAGATCCTCGAACTGAAGCTGCGACTTCAGAAGAGCGCAAGCAGGGTACAGCCAGTGGTGGCTGACGAACAAGGAGGATCCAGCATGAGCGCCAGAGGAATAACAGAGGCCTACAGTCCTCATAAACTGATTCCGCCCTTCAATGAGGCTCGGGACGACCTCGACGCGTACCTGCAGCGATTTGAACGGGTCGCCACGTGTCAAGGGTGGCCGCGTGAAAAGTGGGCTCTTTCGCTTAGCCTATGCATGACAGGAGAAGCGCTAACAGTCATAGGCCGGTTAGATCCAACAGCTGTGCTGAATTATGATCAGCTGAAAGCGGCGCTTCTACAGAGGTTCCGCTATACTGCGGAAGGCTACCGCGAAAAATTTCGTAAAGCGAAGCCCGAAGAAAACGAGACTGGTCTGCAGTATGCTGCAAGACTTTCCGGCTACTTTGACCGTTGGCTTGAAGTGGGAAAAACGGAGACAAGCTTTGCTAGCCTGCGAGATCTGATGATAAGTGAGCAATTCATGAAGGGTTGTTCTCCGGCACTCAGGATCTTTCTCAAGGAGAGAAGTTGCAAAACCCTGAGTTCGCTTTGCGAGACTGCCGATAACTTCATGGAAGCACAGGCGCTCACAAACTTAGGAAAAGAACGGATTCCCAAGGATCCGGGACCTTCAGTGTCCAAGCCGGAGTCCGCGAAGAAGACGGAGAAGCCTGCAAGTCGATGTTTCCTTTGTGAAAAGGCAGGCCATCGCGCAGCCGACTGCTGGTCCCGCACGAAAGGAAATACTTTCAGCCGATGCGGAGTATGCAAACAAAGTGGACACAGCAGTGACAGATGCCCCGGTAAAAAATTTGGCAAAGACCAGGCATCATGTATGCTATCGAAAAAACGCGAAGACTTGACACCTGAACACCATAAGAGTAGCTACATTGTTCTCCAAGACGACGGAACAATACCCATCGTCAATGCCACATCAAGTCGACGATCCACGAACGTAGGAGTCGCTGACATGTTTGTTGTGGAGGGGTTCCTAGAGAACAGACCAGTGCATGTGCTTCGAGACACCGGCTGCAACACGGTAGTCGTGCCACAATCCTTGGTTCCGAAGGAGAAGTTCACGGGAACGACGAGCCCAGTGTACTTACTGGACCGTACTGTGCGATACCTCCCAGAGGCAAAAGTCCTTTTGCAATGTACATTGTTTACTAGGAAAGTACTCGTTAAGTGTATGACCGACCCATTATACGACGTCATTTTGGCCAACATCAAGGGCGCGGCATTGCCGGATAAGTTACCTATGAATGAGTCAGCACCACAGCATGACCATGGCCATGTGGAAACAAGGCGTGCACCATGCACATACTCTAGCAAAGGGAATGCTGTCAATGGTGAGCAGGATGTATCTGGCAATTTGCACTCAACCCAACCAAGATTGAATGCGGAGGAAGCGTATGAGCCACCGCATGAAGCCATGGAAAAGTGGCCCCTACCTGAAGAAGTCCTCGTGGGAAAAGCAGGAGAAACGAAGAAGCACACTTCTTTACCTGTGATGACTCTGCCTGCTTTACAAGTGGGAAGTGAGGCGCTTAAAAAAATATCAAGTGGATGACGAAGCTTTGCGAAAGTGTTTCGAGGCGGTTGGCAAGAAAAGCATGTCCAACGATCGAGAAACGGTGTTTTTCATTCGGGACGGAACCTTATTCCGCAAGCACAACTTGCCAGATGGAACTAATTTGGAGCAACTTGTTGTACCACGACATTTGCGTGAGGTGGTGCTAAAATTAGCCCACGAAGGCATCTTAGCCGGCAATCAAGGTATCACGAAGACAGTAAGCAGGGTCACTGGAGAGTTCTACTGGCCGGGTGTCCAATTCGACACAAAACGCTTCGTGAAATCTTGCGACATCTGTCAACGGATGGTGCCACGCCACCTGGTGGGACGCGCTCCCTTGGGCACCACGCCTATCATCGAGACACCGTTTACGAGAGTTGGCACTGATAATATCGGCCCATTGTCACCAACATCTGAAAAGGGCAATCGCTACATACTGACAATGATAGATTTTGCGACGCGATACCCCGACGCGGTAGCACTTCCCTCCATTGAAGAGAGACAGGTTGCAGAAGGTCTCCTGGAAATGTTCTCTCGCGTTGGCATACCTAAAGAGATCATCAGTGATCGCGGCACGTCTTTCAGGTCAGTAGTTATGAAGAAATTCAGCCGACTGCTTTCATTCAAACAACTGCCTACTACGCCATACCATCCGATGGCCAATGGTTTGATTGAACGTTTTAATGGGACAATAAAACGCATGATAGGGCGATTGTGTCAAGAGCGTCTGAAAACCTGGGGCCGTTACATTGGTCCGTTACTGTTCGCCTACCGAGAGCTTCTTCAATGTAGCACTGGATTCTCTCCTTTTAAATTATTATATGGTAGATACGTGCGAGGGCCAATGGCTGTTCTCAATGAGCTCTGGACGAACCCTCGCCTCGATGACGAGACCAAGACGACATACACGCATATGATGGAGCTGCGGCAACGTTTAGAACGCACCTGTGCACTTGCACACGAAGAATTGATGAAGGCGAAGAAGCTGCAGAAAGGGTACTACGATAAGAAAGCGAGACAGCGCGAACTTGTCCCTGGTGACCAGGTGCTGGTGTTGTCACTAGCCGATGCTAACAAGCTGGTGCTTTCCTGGAAGGGCCCCTTCCCTGTTATTGAGAAACGCAGCGAACTGGAATACCTGGTAAACCTTGGCCAGAAGGTTACGCTCTTTCACATCAACATGTTAAAGAAGTATGAGGAGCGCAAGCCACTAAGCCAACGAACGGTTGCAGGCGTTACCACGACGTTGCCAAGGGACACAGACGAGGTTCAGTCCGACGAAGTGCCCCATATCACATTAGAACAGACACAGGACTGGACGAATGTTACCATAGCATCGGAGCTCAACGCTGATGCACGACAGCAAGCCACAGCGGTTCTTAAAGAATTCAGAGACGTTTTCTCAGATGTACCTGGGAAGACTGACATTGTTCAAGGTGAGTTGAAGCTTACATCAGAGGCTCTTATACAGGTTCGACAGTACCCGCTACCTTTACTGTGAAAGGTGCCGTCGAGGAGGAAGTGAAGGACATGCTGCAGTTAGGTGTCATTGAAAGGTCCACGTCAGCCTATCACTCGCCCATAGTGGTCGTCAAGAAGAATGATGGCACCATGCGTTTGTGTATTGACTTCCGACAACTGAACAAGGTCATACTTCCGGATTGTGAGCCGATCCCTAGCACAGATACGATGTTCGCTAAGCTACGGGATGCAACTACTTCTCGCGCTTTGATTTTACTAAAGGATACCGGTAGGTACCTATGGCCAGTCCGTCGAAAGAGCTCACGGCTTTCTCATGTGAATCTGGCTTGTACCACTTCAACTTTATGCCCTTCGACATCAAGACTGCGCCGGCAGTATTTAATCGGTTAATGCGAGTCGTCACCGAGGGGATTCCCAATGTGCTATATTACTTCGACGATGTGCTCGTCGCTACTGAAACCTTGGGAAGAAACACTTGGTAACCCTAAAGAGATTGTTTGAGCGCGTCAGAGCGGCTCGTCTAACTATAAAACCAGCGAAATGTGCGGTTGGCTGTCCGACTACCACTTTTTTGGGCCACACTCTTGGGCAAGGTATGCTGCAGACGAGTAAGAGCATTACTGATAAGATACAAGCAGCTGTGCCGCCAAGCACCAAGAAGGAATTGAAAGCCTTCCTCGGCCTATCAGGTATTACCGCGACCTTTTGCCCAAATACGCTGAGTTGACATTTCCGCTCACAGAACTTACAAAGAAAGGCCACCCCAATAAGTTATTATGGAATGAAGAACATGAGATAGCGTTTCGACAAGTGCAGAATCTATTGTCCACGCAGGCCTGTGCTGAAGTCACCCGACTTGCATAAGTCATTTGTTCTGCGCATGGATGCGTCTTTCGCGAAGCTTAAGAGCAGTATTGCTCCAGGAACACCAAGGCCGTCTGCACCCAGTTTCCTACGCGAGCCCGTAAATACTACCCCGTGAAGCAGCCTACTCAACAATTGAAAGAGAAGGCCTTGCCGTAGTCTGGGCTGTTCGCAAATACCACATTTTTCTCTATGGCAAGCCGTTCGCGTTGCAAGGTGACCACCAGCCATTGACTTATATTCAGTCAGCTAGGCACCTAAATAATCGAGTCCGCGGTAGAATCTCCTTCTTATGGAATATTACTTTCACGTGGAACACATTCGTGGTGTGAACAACGTTGGTGCCGACTATATGAGTCGTGCAGCTTTTACCGAGCAGTCACTTATTGCCGTTGCACACAATTTTTTTTTATCATGTTGTCATCATAGTGCAATTGGTTTTTTTCTTTACATCTAAA
Source organism: Rhipicephalus annulatus (assembly GCA_013436015.1). Lineage (NCBI taxonomy): Eukaryota > Metazoa > Arthropoda > Arachnida > Ixodida > Ixodidae > Rhipicephalus > Rhipicephalus annulatus. The sequence goes on along the minus strand of WOVY01003523.1, from coordinate 3,128 downwards.
CTGTGACATTTAAGGTGTGCGGAACCTTTGTTATATTCGGGAACTGTGTGTACGTGTGTACAACGTACTGGAAGTTGGGGGGAGTGTGGGTAAGAGTGCTTCTCACCAACCAAAATCAAAACTGGAAGTGAAACCGACAGCGGAAAATATCTGACGAAGACGAAAGTGTGCACGGGGTCAGACGAACGTGAGCGCGTGAGTTTCGGAACAGCGACGGGCAGAGGAAGAACGCGGCCAGCTAGCAAGAGCGCTAGGGCGTTGGGCCTCAGGGGACCGAACCAACCGAGCGGGTGTCACCAACCCAACCGGGAACGAGCGTGGCATGTTCCCTGAGGCGAGTGGCGGTTCCGGGCCGGGCCTGACATGCTGTTCTTGTGGCGGACGAGCGTGCGGGCCAGGGCAAGCGGCTGATCCTGTCCAGACTCGGATCTGGCACAACCAGTCACCGAGATCGTGGCCACGGTGCCACGTCGGAGCCGGTCCGGCACAACCGCCAATTGAAGGTGCGACCTGGGTGTTGCGTCGGCCGCCGCGTGGGGCCGCCTGGTCCAGCACGAGCAGCTGATTGTCTGCTTGTGAGCTCCCGTGCACTTGGCAACCTTTCCGTGGCGAGGTTGCGTCGTCGACGCCATCGTCTTCAGCGGGAGCATGAGTGGCACCCCGACGAAATTAGACTTCCGAGAGTGAGGACGCGTGGGTTACTCGCGGGCGCGTAGACATAAGGACTGTATGACTGAATTATGGTGCCAGTGTGTTGTACAGATAGCCACCGTGTTGTGATCGTTTTGTGTGTGAAGTCAATAAATGTTTCTCTGTCCTTGTCTTGGGTTTTTCTGCGTCTGAGGGCCCAAGAACCCACCACAGAGCCCCCTCGCATAAACACTGTATACTATAGCAAGGCGGTTGAAAAGTAGTGATTCCGCGGGTACGGATGACAGAAAAAAGAACCGATGCGTTTTCTTTAAGGTCTCATATTTGCAATTGTACTAGCACACTTAGGTACCGCGCCGTGTCCTATTATCCCGCCCCTAATATATATTTTTTTGTTCTTGGTCTACCCGACCCCTCTTGCACTGCAGTTGAATGTAATTCGGTCAGTGATCTATAAAAACGAATGTAATTCGGTCAGTGATCTATAAAAACGCGATGGGCTACTAATAAATTCGATGCATTGAAGAAGAGAAGGCCACTTCTCTAAACATTGGTTTCAGCAGCAGCCGCTTTGTACGACAAATTTTTCATTTATTCCTGGAATACGTAATACTCTCGACAACATTTTGACGCTCCCAATTTTGCCACTCCTTACACTGTAGCTCCTGATTGGCGTGCACTCTTGCACTAGGAGGATTTCGCGTAGCAAACAAGCTATAAAATTTCAGGTCCTATATTTAATTTGAGACAAGACAATTTTGTTTGAAATTACTTACGTAGAGTTTAAATGTGTGACAGTTAGCATAATTTGAAAACTGGCTGGGGGATGGTGCCGACTTACGTAAAAATGGCGGCAGTGTGGTTGTCTTCCGGGTTCCTGTAAACAAACAAAAGACAAATATAACGATTTGCAGAAACAAAAGGCTGCTGCAACCTTTTTTCCTAGCCCTCATTGAATGACCTCAGTACGTGTGTTCATTGTTCTAACAATCTATTCCCACAAAATGTTTTCCTCTCATGCCTGAGCGCATATTTCCGTTTAGTGTCAACCGACAGCGCTGAAACCTACACAGCGGCCATCATGAAGGGCTATTACCTCCATCAGCGTAAGGCACTATCTTGAACACATTGCGTTTCTTCTTTGCACTCGTTTACTTCAATTTTTGTTGTGAGCCAATGTATCCCTTATTCTATCGAAACATACACCCACGCACCGCCGAGTGACTTTGGTTTGATTCATTTCTGCATAACCCAGTCATGCGTGGGTGCATTCATGCAGGTCTTACTGCGGTCCCGCTTGAAGCCATGAAAGAACTAAAAAAAATGTTTCGTTTGGTTTTCTTGATTTAGCCACATATAACCATGCCCTCATTAGGAGGTTTATGAAGTATCTTTGCTTCCCTGAAATAAATAGGTTGCCAGTATGTCGTACTTGTCCTCTTTATTATCGTACAAAGTGCTTCACTCTACTAAACTGTATAATAATCATTTCTAGATCATACAAAGGCTTCTACAGAGGCTTTATCTTTCAATCTAGTCTCACTAAAAGTATCCCGATGTTTTCTCCTGCAATGCATGTCATACAAAAAGGTTTCATTTAGGTTGACCAATGCCGCAGCTGTGCCACATGACGATAGTTATGCGCGAGAACAAAACGACGACACAGAGACAAGAAGGACACTGGTCTCTGTGTCGTCGTTTTGTTCTCGCGCTATAACTATCGTCATGCCATACCAACTAGCCCAAGCTGCCACACTTCTAATGTGCCGCATATTCATTCATAGCGGTCGGTATTCTGCTTCCTGAAACCGAAAAGTGCCAATGATAATGTAGCTGGATTCGCACTTTATGACAGGCCCAACTTTCACCAAAAAGCCATACAAGGTGGGTCCTATCTTGGTGCAGACGACTACTCAATCTTGATCGTAATGCGTTGAGGCTTCGTTTATTCGCTGCTCAATTAAAATGCCACTGAGGTAAAAAGAGTGTGCGGAAATCGCGAGACATAAGGTTCTAGGGAGGCCTTAAATTGTGGTGGCTGTTTTCTCTTCTATGCGGTACTTCACACAAATCAACAGAACTGCCTGGTGGTCTAGCAAATTTACTGTCGGTGTGGATGCCAACTTCTAAGCCTCATAATGTAGCAATCATCGCGGGCGTTAAATAGTGTCCGTAGGTACGAGCTTCACGCCTTTGAGATTCACTAGTAATAAGAGAATATTGACAGTAGATGGATAGAAAACAAAGCGTTCTGAACAAGCGCTATAATTCGCTGACTTCGTAGAGGTGCAAACAACTTTCTGCACTCTTGGCAAAAAAAACAATAAAAATGTCACTATTTTCAAAAAGGGAATTTTGCCACAGCAGTACGCATACCGTACTGCAGCTCAATACACCCAACATGTTAAGTTATTTGGGGTTTTTCAACAAGCTTGTGATGAAAAACTGCTTGCAGTCACCACCATGAGGCTGCACTT
>WOVY01003522.1:0-274000 GCA_013436015.1 Rhipicephalus annulatus | reverse complement strand
CGGTCCCACAAACTGGTGAGACATTCACAGCTACATAGAGGACATCCTTGACCTCTGCCGGCGTGTCGACCGGCGATGGCAGAAAACTGACAAGGTGCGACATATCATGAAAGGCATTTCCGATGACGCCTTTCAAATGCTGCTCTCCAAGAACCTGTCACTGTCTTCTGAGGTCATTGAGTTGTGTCAGAGTTTCGACGAGCTGCGACGACAGCGTCTTTCTCACTCGACGCCCTGACGTCCCGGATGACACCCTCTCCAGCCTGACCACCACGTCTGACCTTCAGTCGCTGCTATCGCAGATTAAGGAGTTTGTTCGTGCTGAGGTCGCTCGTCAGCTATCGCTGCTATCAACAGCCGGCCAACCAGCGTCACCTCTGCCAGCAAACATTCGCCAGGTCATCCAGGAGCAAGTTTGCGCGGCTCTGCCATCTGCCCGTGACACTTCACCCTTGCCGAGCCCTGTTGCCTGTGCCGAGGTAAATGCACCTCTAAGCTATGCTGAAGTAGCGGCTCGACCACCTCTTCAGACTTTTACGTCGCTTCCCTCAGCCGGGCCGCTCCGACCCACTCCTCGGTTCGCTCAGCCAAGGTCCGTCCAGAGTAGTGGACAATGGCGTACACTCGACAATCGCCCAATATGCTTTGCCTGTGGGCTACCTGGCCACATAGCGCGATATTGCCGTCGGCGCGTTCCTGTTACCGACAGAGCTACGACTAGACCTTCGAACCTGCCCTTTATGTGCCACCGCGCCGTTCGTTCACAGGCTCTCAGCCACCCGACCAGATGTCATCGTACGCCGACCACCGCCCTCCTGTTAACCGCCGCTCGCCATCACCTCGACGCCGCTCGCCATCGCCGATCGTCGTCGTCGTCCTTCATCGCCGGAGCGGGAAAACTAATTGCCGCAGTTCCAGAGGCAGGAACTGCGTCGCCAGCAAAAAGACCAAGGCCTCTCACTTCACCAACGAATGTTCTGGACGTACATGTGGACGGCGTCGCTGCACTCGCTCTTGTCGACACTGGTGCCGCAGTTTCAGTGATAAGTGCTAGACTCTGCCGCTTGCTGAAAAAAGTTATGACGCCACTAGCTAGTATATCACTTCGTACAGCCAGTGCAGATCACGTCACACCAACCGCTGCTTGTACTGCTCGCATCGCGATTGATGGCTCATTTATGTCGTTGAATTGCTAGTGTTGGATTCCTGTTCCCATGACCTCATTTTGGGCTGGGATTTTCTCTCCGCTAATAAGGCCGTCATCGATTGCTCGCGCGCTGAGGTGGCATTTGAGGTGTTTGACGACGCTCCATTATATGATGCTCATGAAACCGGGGACAAACTATTTGTTGCTGAAGACGTCATCATACCGCCGCACTCTTTGCCCTTACCATGGTGTCTTGCAACTCTCTCGCCGAGTCTAGTGCCCTTTTCACGCCATCTGCTCTTTTCGTTCGTCGCAAGTGTTCGCCGCTACCTTATGCCCTTCTAGAACTCATGACGGCGTCAGCAGGACTACTCATCTCGAAACTGTTGTCATGTCCTATAACACTACTTCGGGGTGAGTGCGTCGGGCGTGTTTACACTCTCGACCCTTCTGCAATTATCGACATGCCGGCTGGTCCTTCCGCCGAACACGAAGTCGCCGGAGTGACCTGTGCCTCTTCGCCGCAGACTACTAGGCCGGACGTACTGAGCAGCTCCATCGCCGACACGTTAACCGTTTCGCAACGTGCTCAGCTTCTACGACTACTGAACAAGTTCCGTTATTCCTTCGACTGCCAGCATACTCCCCTCGGCCGCACGTCAGCCGTGTGTCACCGCATCAACACGGGTACCAATGCGCCATTGCGTCAAAGACCCTATCGCGTGTCCGCAGCCGAGCGCCAGGTTATCGATGACCAAGTAGCTGACATGCTCAAGCGTGGCGTCATCCAGCCTTCGAACAGCCCCTGGGCATCTCCAGTCGTTCTCGTTAAGAAGAAGGACGGGTCAATTCGCTTCTGTGTTGACTACCGTCGTCTTAACAAAATAACTCAAAAGGACGTTTACCGTTACCGTACCGAGAATCGACGATGCCCTTGACTGCCTCCAAGGTGCGGAGTTCTTCTCTTCTATTGACTTACGGAGTGGCTACTGGCAAGTCCCTCTGGCACCTGAAGATCAGCCTAAAACGGCCTTTGTCACACCTGATGGCCTATACGAATTCTGTGTCATGCCTTTTGGTCTTTGCAACGCACCCGCAACATTCGAGCGGATGATGGACAATCTTTTGCGTGGCCTGAAGTGGAAAACATGCCTGTGCTACTTGGATGACGTGATTATATTTTCAGATTTTCCAACGCATCTCCGCAGGCTAGATGAAGCGCTGCAGTGCCTAACTGACGCCGGCCTTCAGCTCAACCTTAAGAAATGCCGCTTCGGCGCAAGTCAGCTCACCATCCTCGGTCATGTTGTATCTAAAGAGGGTATTCTTCCTGACACAGCCAAGCTTCGGGCAGTTGCAGAGTTCCCTAAACCCTGCGTCTCTGAAGGATCTGCGCAGCTTTCTTGGCCTCTGCTCGTATTTCCGCCGCTTTATTCGGAATTTTGCTATGATCACCGCCCCCTTGACTGAACTTTGCGCAGTAAACTCGAAAAGTTACGCTTGGTCACCCGCCTGTGACGATGCTTTCGAAAAGTTGCGCCATCTGTTAACCTCGCCACCAATCTTGCGTCATTCGACCCGACTGCTCCGACGGAGGTACAACACCGATGCCAGCGGTGTGGGACTCGGCGCCGTGCTCGCGCAGCGTAAATCGGGATTCCATGAGTACGTAGTCGCATACGCAAGCCGTACCCTTACCAAAGCGGAGAAGAACTATTCTGTGACAGAGAAGGAAGATGTCTGGCAATTATATGGGCTCTAGGTAAATTTAGACCGTACCTATATGGTCGCCCTTTCGACGTAGTCACCGATCATCATGCGCTTTGTTGGTTATCCACGTTGAAGGACCCCTCCGGCGTTTAGCTCGCTGGGCTTTGCGGTTGCAAGAGTTCGACATGCGTGTTGTCTACAGGCCTGGCCGACGTCACACTGATGCCGACGCTTTATCACGCTCGCCTATGTCCGCTGAAAGCTCTGCATGTTTATCTGCCGTGGACGAAATGGTTGCGTTCCCAGATAAATGACATGGCGTCTGAGCAACGCAAGGATGACTGGATCAGCTCTGTTCTGCGATTCCTTTCAGATCCGTCGACTTCTCCATCTTCTCGAACGTTGCGCCGTCAAGCGGCTCACTTTGAGGTCCGCGATGGCCTCCTTTATCGCAGGAATTACAAGTCTGAGGGCCGAAAGTGGCTACTTGTCATACCTCGCCATCTTCGTGCTGCAATATGTTCAGCTTTCCACGCTGACCCTCAGTGCGCACATGCGGGCATCTTCAAAACATACGCTCGCATTTCCTCCCGGTTTTATTGGCGAGGCATGTACACCTTTTGCGCAAGTACATTCAGTCATGCCCACAGTGCCAACGACGGAAAGCTCTGCCTCATCATACCTCTAGTCCGATCCAGCCCATTCCTTGCCCAGCCAGGCCTTTTGACCGCATTGGGATCGATCTGTACGGGCCTCTTCCATTCACGGCTTCCGGAAACCGTTGGATTGTTGTCGCTGTCGACTATCTGACGCGATACGCAGAAACATCCGCTTTGCCTGCTGCCACAGCACGCGACGTTTCTTCTTTTCTCTTGCGGCACTTCATTCTCCGTCACGGCGCACCGCGCAAACTTCTCAGCGACAGAGGACGTGTGTTCCTCTCTGAAGTCGTCAACGCACTCCTCGCCGAATGCCGTATTATTCACCGGACTACCACCGCCTACCATCCGCAGACGAATGGATTGACGGAAAGATTCAACCGTACCCTAGGAGACATGATATCAAAGTATGTTGCCTCAGACCACTCCGACTGGGACTCATTCTGCCTTTTGTGACATACGCCTACAATACTGCTCCACAGGCGACTACGGGCTTTTCACCATTTTTCTGTTATATGGACGAGACCCTTCCACCACGCTAGATACCATTCTGCCCTACCACCCCGATTCCTCCGAGTCTACGCCCATCTCTGAAGCTGCCCGCCGCCGAGGAATGCCGTAAGCTCGCCCAGTCGTTCACAACCATCGACCAATGGAGACAAAAATCTCGGCGTGACGATAACCACCCGTACCCTAACTTTGTTCCGGACGCTCTTGTGTGGCTTTGGGTTTCCCGCTGTGCCTACAGGGCTTTTCCTCGAAGTTTTTTTCAAAATACCAGGGACCCTACCGCATTGTCTCGCAGACTTCACCAGTTAACTACATCGTCGAACCCGTAGCGCCATCCACAGACCAGCGCTTTCGGGGACGTGAAATTGTTCACGTACAGCGGCTGAAACCTTATTACGACCCGCTCGTACTCTGTTCACCGTGAGTCGCCAGGATGGCTCTTTTTCCGACGGGGGACGAGAGTGTAGTGAAGAGGAATGCCCACTACTGCGCGACATCGACACGTGGGCGCGAGACACGAGCTAGGACTGCCTGATTGCTGCTGCGACACTGCCGTATACTCGGCCTGCTCTCTGCTGCTTCGATACCGACGCCGCTACCGCTGTTTACCTTGCATTTACATTATAGAACAAACAAATAAAACAAAAGATAAGAAAAAAAAATAGTTGTCGGCCCGGCATGTCTGACAAGTACTTCTCGCGTTTTAGCGTGTTGTGTGAGCATACTATGCTATACTCGGTGACAACTTTTCTTGGCATTGGAGCGAAGGCTACAGAGCCAAATCGCGGACATCTTACCGCCAGTGAATGTAGTTCCACAACAGCACCCCTATTTTTCACCGTGAAATACAGAGGTTCCCCCTTTATTTTCTACGTGGAGCTATTTGAGAAAGGAGGCAGCTCCCCACCATTAAAATAGTCGTATTTACCCTTGATTTATTCGCTGTGACTTCGCGTTTTTGAACGCGCGAGGAAGTCCCGCCTTTTTATGTGCACCTCAAACGCTAAGCGGCGTCTGCGTCTACGTGAAACACCGACGGTGCGCCCCCGTCACTTTCCATAGCGTTACGAGACGCGCGCCAATACGGACTAGTTCGCGTAGTGCTACATGTGCAGAAGCTTCGCATCCGTAGCTTTCCCTTCAGTGCTAAGAAAAGTAGTCGCCGAGTATACGCATTGAGCCGGCATGCAGTACGGGTCAAGTGAGCAGAAATAAAAACGAGGAAGGAGCGTGACGAGGCGAAGACACGCCTACGAGACCCCGTTGGAAGCGTAAAAAAAAAACTGCGTTGACAGTGTCGACACTCACGAACGTCAAACCCTTTGGCCCTCTGTCTTTTTCTCTCTGTCTCCTTTCCCGCCGCGGTGGTCTAGTGGCTAAGGTACTCGGCTGCCGACCCGCAAGTCGCGGGATCGAATCCCGGCTGCAGCGGCTGCATTTCCGATGGAGGCGGAAATGTTGTAGGCCCGTGTTCTCAGATTTGGGTGTACGTTAAAGAACCCCAGGTGGTCGAAATTTCCGGAGCCCTCCACTACGGCGTCTCTCATAATCATATCGTGGTTTCGGGACGTTAAGCCCCACATATAAGTCAATCAATCAGATAACTTACTTCCCATACAAACACGCGTTTGTGTCGCTCATTTTAGGCCAGAAACTCCTTTCTAGGCTGTTGCACCGGGGGTACAAAAGCCGACATCACAACCTCGACAGTGCCTTTTTGGGGGGCTGCGCATGTCAACGACAGACCAGATATAGGACTATGGCGGCGCCAAAAGAGCTTTCGCTGACAAGGTGCATATAATCACATTCTTCACTCCTACGTGAATCTCGGTTCCTCTTGCAAGTAATTCGGGGCTCGCCTTCGCAGAGGTATCTTACGATAGCACGGATTACGAAGAGTGCCCCCAAGCGTGACGATGAACATGCGATGAGGAAAAACGGCCCGCCAAGGATGGAGAACAATTTCTCTCAGGGCAAATGAGTTTTCTTCTTCACCGTAATGGAATAATTGGAAGCGCAAACCAACGGGACGCAAGAGAAGAGACAAACGAGCGCAGTCTTCTTCACCAACCGGATTGGTGCCCTGATCCGGCCGCCCCTCAGACTTACGTACATATAGGGCAAAAGGAGCCGATCTGTCCACTGTTGTGCCACAGACATGTTCCTTGTTCGGGAGCACGCCTCACGAGATCGAGCGCTGTTCCGACGAACTGATGGATGGATGGATGCTATGAGCGTCCCCTTTATAACGGGGTGGTGACAAGTATGCCACCAGGCTCGACAAAAAAAAACCTTTTTTTTCTTTTTTGATGTTGGCCTAATGCCTCTACTTCGATAAATTCTATCTTAATGGAAAAAAAGGTAAATTTTCAGCTTAAGTTCTCTGCCATTTACGGCACACTGTCCATATTTTATTTTTCCAATATTTATTTTTGTCATTTCTCTCTAATTTTCTGCCACCAATACTCTAACCGTCTCTTACTTATTTCAATCGCGGGTGTGTTCAGCTTTCCATTGTTGTCCCTAAAACCCAAGGCTTCCTGTAGGCTCGTGCCCAAACGTACACCTGGGTGGATATCTCCACATTCAATCAGAACATGCTCCGCCGTTTCCTTATCTTTCCCGCAGCATGTGCACTGTTCTTCTTCTTTACTGAATCTTGCTTTATAACTACGCGTTCTAAGGCAACCCGATCTCGCTTCAAACAGTAAAGCGCTTCCCCTTGAATTATCGTAAAATGCCTCCCTCCTTATTTCATTTTTGCCCTTTCGGTAGTTACTCAAAGCCGGGTTTTTCTCCATAGCTGCCATCCAGTAAATCCCCCCCTCCCCCCCTCCCAGCGCCGCCTTCCGCGCAGAAGAGCCGTGCAGTTCCGGGGATAACGTCGCTTACTCCGCCGAACCACCTTGCAGTTCCGGGTATGGCTGCGTCTCCTCAGCCGAGCCACTGTGCCGTTCCGGGGAACTGGTCTCGCAGAAGAGTCCCAAAACGCTATTTAAGGCCGTGCCGGCCCCATGTTAGAAGATTTTGCCCCAGCCGACGTTGTCGTGCTGGCCGGCTCTGTACAAACTACAACCTGCTACAGTAAACGCTACTTTTGTTGCTGTTTTCAAAACGGATTGCCTCCCTGTTTCGCCTGCGGGCTAAGGCTTCAGCGAAGTCCGCTCGACGACTCGCCGCTCTTCGCCACCGCTACCATCGCGACAGAGCAAAATTCTTAACACCACCGCGGTGGAGCAGTGGCTAGAGTGCGCGCCTACTGACCCGAAGGTCGCGGGTTTGATTCCGGCCGTGACGGTAGCATTACCATGAAGGCTGGACGCCTGTACACACTTTCCTCCAATATTTACTAGAGGGAACTCTCGCGCTGCGATCGTTCAGCCTCCATGGGAATGCTGGTAGCACACAGATATGACTGCAGTCTCCGTGCTTGCGGGCTTCGAACGCACACGTGTTTTTTTTTTGTTTATTGTGGTGTTTTAGTTTTGTTTCGAATAAAAGTTGAGAATTTCGCGAACCGATCAGAATGACTGAGCCTTAAAAAAAAGGTGAAGGTGGTGAAGCTGAACCTTTGCTGAACTTCGTCTTGCGACTAAGCGAATTCAGGCACCATCGAGACGAAAGAACGAAGATTAGACAAATCCGTGCACTACCCGTCATTCCTGTACTGGTTGAAGCGTTGTAGATCCCATTGACGTTAGGGCCACAGTTCCATCTAGCGTATTTATAAGAAACTCTATAGACTCATGCACTGTGCGATATCAGTGCACGTTAAGGAACACCAGGTGGTCGAAATTGACGGAGCCCTCCACTGCGGCATCTCGCATAATTATCACCAGGAGCACTACCGCTTTGTCAATCAGTTTATTTTTCGAAAGCGGCTGTCATGCTACAAACGTGGAAAATGCACAGTACCATCAGCGAATGCTTTGATTGACTGATTGATTGATTGATTGATTGATTGATTGATTGATTGATTGATTGATTGATTTGTGGGGTTTAACGTCCCAAAACCACCATATGATTATGAGAGACGCGGTAGTGGAGGGCTCCGGAAATTTCTACCAGCTAGGGTTCTTTAACGCGTGCACCGAAACCTGAGCACACGGGCCTACAACATTTCCGCCTCCATCGGAAATGCAGCCGCCGCAGCCGGGATTTTATCCCGCGACCTGCGGGTATCGGCGAATGCTTTCAACACAAGCGAATATAACTGTATACGCTTCAAGAAAGTCATTCCGTACGCTTTATGATAAACAACGACCGTGCAGTATGTGTTGAAGAGTATACTTACCTTGTCTGTTTTGTTTTGTATCGTGAGAACGGAGGCCGCATTCACAGAACTTCTTTTTCGGAAGTGTGTTTTTTCTATTGGTCAACCGGCTTCACTGGTGAAATGTCCGTCATCACGATTGACGGCAGTATTCTCTAACGAAAATTTTTAATGCGAGATATTTGTGTGGATAGGGGCCCAGTGCCACTAACAAGTGCACCTGTAGCAGCATGTATAGGTATACAGTACAGGCAGGCAAATGGCACGTGCGTCTCTAGTACCTTCACGTTTCCCATTGAGCTACGAATGCGGTTCGATAGATTGGCCAGATTGTGCAACAACCGGATAAATATGTGTCATTATGTCTCCGGGATCAGTTCAGTTCACTCCACCATGACAGTATAGGGCAGGATTGACATATATCGCAATAATTTCCAACTGACATGTTGGTCCAATACAAATATCCCAATACTTTCCTACTGACATGTTGGTATGTCTACAGACACAGTCTGTTTTTTTTTTCTATAAGCGATGTCATTTGTGATACCGTCATAAGTTTGATATTATGCCTTTATACATGTACTATATTGTCATCATAGCAATTCATCATAGCAATTCATCATAGCGTGTCATCATAGCAATTCTTTGTTAGCTGGTGCACCTGAACTGTTGCGAGTATTCGGAAAACTTCCCTGTGTTGTACTGCAATGATCGTGTGGTTGACAGTGTGATCTGGTGGTCGGCACGTATGCGTGGATGTATGGACAGATAGATCAATTTCTCGAGCATTTACCTATCTGCCATGACATCTGGTTACCGCGTGTATGCGTGCGGCCGATGTGGTTACAATCATCTAAGCCCGGCTTCTATGCAGCGACTAATACATTGATCTCGAGTGGAGAGGAACTATGAAAGGGCGTCCGTGGATCAGAAGATTGGAAATCGGACCAGCAGCAACCTCATTGTATTATGCCACAAAAGGGCGGATATTCCGGAGCGGCTATCCAAGCAAGGATTTGTTTTCGCATCGATCAGACGTCATACACAGGAGACGTATCGCACAAAGACGTGTAGCTCGAGTGATTCGATAACGTTGGGGGGGGGGGGGGGGGGCTCGGCGGATGACATGTTGGGTGTCTTTCTTACACAGGGAAGCGAAAGCGTGATTTTTTTTCCTTATTGCTTTTTTAATTTTCTTCTCTTTGTGTATATGCTGTGGATATCTACACTTAGGTACACAGAATGCGTCTGTCTGCCGTACCCGACGCGATAGGACACTCGGCTGCCATTCAAACTCATTTCCTTGGATTGACGAAAGTGCGCTGATAAAATTCTATCGCTGAAATAAGTGCAGCTGAACAACCGAGTTAGTAGGTTCTCGCTCCTTACTTTTTTTTTCTGTCAGTCTTTCATCATTCGCCATTATGTTACGTGCTTCCATGCATGACTGCATGTACATTACTGGTTTACGTTAATTTCTGGGTCTGTCCATTCATCGGTACGTGGTCCAGCTTGCCTGTTTGTTTGTTTGTTTGTTTGTTTGTTTTGGTATGCAGCTTTAAATAAACAGTTCAAAGCAACTCGCAATGTGTCGAAATGATGCAAAGAAATGCCCGTTTAAACTTGTAATGTGGCGATACTGAGATTGCTCTACAGAGCACATCGCTTGAATTGCGAGACAGAAATCTTGGGGAAAAAGGGTATTAACACAAAACCCAAAGTTATACGCGGATTAGACACGTATTGACTATTCCACTAAAGGCACAGTTTGTAACGCAATCGCGCTGCCCAATCGTAAAGTGATCAGGTAATCTCCACGTACACTATGGGTATATCGCACAAGTTTTGCTTTCTTTCGAAGATATAGAAAGAAAAAACACAAACAACAATGAATTACAAACTCCGAAACGAGAACGGGGCGTAAAATAGGGGACAAGATACATCGACCTTAAAGGCAGCAGCGAACAATTATTGAAGCGTTTTCCGTGGATTACGGCATTTTTTGCCGAATGGAGCAATACAAAATAAATCTCAGTTCCTTATGACAGTCTGCTCAGCCGCTGTCTCTAAACGTAATGGAAAGTGCCAGCCTGTATACTTTGCACGAAGAACGTCATTTCCGCAACCCTTTTCCCTTCGCTGTACGCCTTCTTTCCTTCGGAGCTCCAACTTTCCATCTATCTATACGGTATAGGCTGCCCATATCCCCGCTTTAGTCTGACTGATCACTGATATATCAAAATGATGACTGCTATATACGCTCGGTTAACCGCAAAGAATCACGTCCCATTTTCGTGCTTCATGCTCTTTTCCGTCCACCTTTCTACCACTGGCGTAGCTAGGAAGGCGGGTGGAGGAGGAGCCAATCCGCCCCCCCCCCCCGAAATTTTTAAGTTTTGCATGTGTATGTAAATGCATGCACGAACACACATAACATGTGGATCAACAAGCCCCCTGCCCCTCAAAGAGAGGGAGAGAGAGGGAAGAAAAACATGGCTACGTCACGGCATACTCGCAATTCCACGTAACGGTACCACAGTATGCACCGAAATATGCATCCACGTCGTAGTGTTATTTGTTATTAACATCAACACTGCCGGCGCATTCGACGAATCAATTTCACCATCGCTTACTCGATCGATTTTCAAAGGAGACGTGCCTCGCCGGTGAAACGCGCCGAGATCCATTCCACAGCGGCGACGACAAAGACGCACTCCAAACGAACGGCGCTCGCTAGAAACCTGACGACCATTATAGAAGACGCGACTGCTTCCGGCGTAATGTCCTCGACAATCTGTCGACGTTGAGCAGGGGCATTAACAAACTCCCGGCTCACGCTCAGAAAGGAGCTCGCGTGTTTTGTGGTCGCTGCCCCGTGCTCCAGGAAATTTTATGTGCGAGCGCGAAATGGGGTACTAGCCATACAGCCTGTATACCGTCTATCTATACCATGCGCTTCTGCCTTTCGTCGCCTATCCTTTGCTGCGAATTGCGCACCATACGACCAGGAGAGGTCGCTGGTTTTTAAAAGCGCACGGTGTGGCCACGACTCTCGATATTGCTGCATGGGTTCTAGCGCTAAAAAAAGACAGCGTTCACTTAAGAGGAATGGTTCGCATAACGTTGTCTAGTATATGAAGCGTGTGTAAAATCCTAAGACATCGTTGTACAACATAGTGCGCTTCCAGTGCGATGGAGGACAAAACGCCTGAAGAGGTCAAAGCAGTGGTTGCAAAGGCCGTGTTTTATTCTGCTGTCGTTGAGCCCTTGTGCCCTGCGCCCGCTATCTCCGTACTTCGTTTTAGGGGCGGCGCTCCTTAGGGTGTGGGTCGTTCCCCCGTAATAGAATGTTTTAGTAGTAGCCGTTTCTATATAGGTTTAAGAATTCGTCATTAGATGGCGTTGTGTGTATATATCCTTGGAAATAACATCAGTAGATGGCGTTAGTAGTTTTCGTGTAGTTGATTAAAGAGCAGGGATGATAAGAAATTCACATCATATCCACGGAGTGAATGATGATAAATGAGGCGCATGATGATGAGTGATGATGAATGAGGCCTGTCTGTACGTCTGTCTGTCTGTCTGTTGCTGTCTGGTCTGTTGGTCGTTCTGTTGGTCTGTCTGTTTGTCTGTCTGTTGGTCTGTCTGTTCTGTCTGTCTGTCCTGTCCTGTCTGTCTGTCTGTCTGTCTGTCTGGTCGGTCTGTCTGTCTTTGGTCTGTCTGTCTGTCCTGTCTGTCTGTCTGTCTGTCTGTCTGTCTGTCTGTCTGTCTGTCTGTCTGTCTGTCTGTTCTGTCTGTCTGTCTGTCTGTCTGTCTGTCTGTCTGTCTGTCTGTCTGTCTGTCTGTCTGTCTGTCTGTCTGTCTGTCTGTCTGTCTGTCTGTCTGTCTGTCTGTCTGTCTGTCTGTCTGTCTGTCTGTCTGTCTGTCTGTCTGTCTGTCTGTCTGTCGTCTGTCTGTCTGTCTGTCTGTCTGTCTGTCGTCTGTCTGTCTGTCTGTCTGTCTGTCTGTCTGTCTGTCTGTCTGTCTGTCTGTCTGTCTGTCTGTCTGTCTGTCTGTCTGTCTGTCTGTCTGTCTGTCTGTCTGTCTGTCTGTCTGTCTGTCTGTCTGTCTGTCTGTCTGTCTGTCTGTCTGTCTGTCTGTCTGTCTGTCTGTCTGTCTGTCTGTCTGTCTGTCTGTCTGTCTGTCTGTCTGTCTGTCTGTCTGTCTGTCTGTCTGTCTGTCTGTCTGTCTGTCTGTCTGTCTGTCTGTCTTCGTCTGTCTGTCTGTCTGTCTGTCTGTCCTGTTGTCTGTCTGTCGTCTGTCTGTCTGTCTGTCTGTCTGTCTGTCTGTCTGTCTGTCTGGTCTGTCTAGACAGGACAGACAGGCAGATGGACGGAAGGACAGATGGATGGACGGACTCAATGCCCCACTCATCACAGACAGACAGACGTACGGACGGACTCTTTGCCCCAATAATCATCATTCACTCTGTGGATATACTGTGACTTTTTTTTCCTCCCTGAGCGAGCTGGTTATCGCTGTCATTAACGGCGTGCTTGTCCTACAATGTTTCCACGAACATGACAACTTTACAGGGCCTTACGACGACATAAGGAACAGCTTTTTGCGTCACAGACCGGATCAGAACCCGCATTCAAAATAAATAAAACATTGCGCTAAAGAAATCCGTAAGAGTATACACTTCCAAATCCTCGTTCTGGACGCTACTATAACAAGGCGTCTCGGTTTGCCAATGGTAAAAAAATGTGTTCCATGTGTTTCGGTCACAGAAAGCTGTGAAAGCAAGCAATAGAGAAGCAAGCGCGTGCGTATATAGAAAAGAGGCGCTATAAGATAAAAAGCTCGCTCTGAAAGTGAAAAGAAGAAAAGAAATGCTATTTCTCTGCAACTGCATGGACGGGGCGAATTCGAGCCAATGGCAAGGTCGTGCATGGTTATGGCGAAAGCGGATGACGAATGTGCAAACACCGGTCGTGAACGAAAACCTCTCATGAATACGGCCTTTGTTCTTAGCCTGCAATATCGTTTTTTTTTTTCAACACCATATATACCATTGTGACGCAACAAGCGTGATACGGTCGTATATATGAGTTCGCGGACAGAAATGAGACGATCTGCCCGGGAAAAGCGCAGAATCTATAGGGGACGCTCGATGGAAAATTTTGTGAGGCTTTGGGCGAGGCTCGTTCTACCGCGCAGTCAGGGATCGTTTATGCTAATGCTTTCAAATTGTTGTCCACGTGTCCCCAGGTATGATGCTCTGAGAAGATTCAAGTGGACTTGCGCAGTCATATTTTCAGATTTTTTTTCATTGTATATTCTCGCGTTACACCAATGGGTTGCGCTGGCGCAGGGAAGGGAGCTAGGAAGAAAGGGAATATATATATATATATATATATATATATATATATATATATATATATATATATATATATATATATATATATATATATATATATATGTGTGTGTGTGTGTGTGTGTGTGTGTGTGTGTGTGTGTGTGTGTGTGTGTGTGTGTGTGTGTGTGTGGTGTGTGTGTGTGTGTGTGTGTGTGTGTGTGTGTGTGTGTGGTGTGTGTGTGTGTGTGTGTGTGTAAATGAGTGATAGCCTACCAATGACAATCAAATTTGTAAGTGCACCATCAGGCAAATAAAAAACAATAGCAAAAAAATACTGCATTTACTGAGGTATTCGCGGGCTCTCACAGCGGGCACTGATATTTGCATATGCTTGTTCTTTTCAGTGCTATCGTTTCAAAAACATCTTTTTTACTATGTGCAAAGAGTTCCTTAGCATCGTAGTGCGAACCGTACGGCGCGAAACTCACACAACTAACTTTCAAGCAAAGTGATGAGTTCGATTAAAAAGTTGTATGGGCAGCACGTTTTAAGAGAAGCGAGAAATTACGAACTCTGACAAAGTCATAATTTATTAACCACCCTTCGAACCCAGTTTAAACTGCTTGTTCACAATATATTATCAAAGAGGCGGTCATACTGGTTCTCACATGCCAGTAATAATTTTGGCTTGGTCAGAGATCGCAACTTCTTTGTTTTTTGTTACGCTGCGAACCTCAGAAGTTTGAGTGACGCCAGGGGTTTCAGTGCATCGTGCATCCAACTTCTCTGACTCCTATCTTCATGTAGTTACGGTCATGAATGAATCTTTTTCCTCTCTCCTACAATAACTTTTCCCATAGATGCACAAAGCTACAGAGACTATACATAAAATAGACAGAGAACTTAGCCATATACCACATGTCCGATGGGATGTCATGTGCTGTTGAAACGGAAAAAAAAAGGTGGAGGAGTAAGCACGTCACGAATGAACAATAGGAGACTGAACATCGGTATTTTTACACTCTTTAACAAGCGCCACGCAGAGGTCTCTTCATCTCCTACACTAACGTGGAGCACAAAATCCGGGCACATTAGCACGCAACGTCCCACAGTGTGGAGTCGTAATTTGTCGCTCTATTGGATCGATTTTAGGTAACACAGCAGCGTGTTTACAACCACTCGTGCCAATGTTAGTCTCAGCCCATGTCTTACTATTCCGGTTAACAATTCGTGGGTACTTGTCCAGATCTGGTCTATTGTGGAGGGCATGCAGCGATGGCCTGTATAGAAACGGACGGTGGTGCAGGCGCTGTAAGGATGTGCTGGCTCTGCTGGCTGTAGATATAGTTCTGTGGTGTTTAACGTCCCATAACCACCATATCATTATGAGAGACGCCGTAGTTGAGGGCTCCGGAAAATTTGACCACCTGCGGTTCTTTCACGTGCACCCAAATCTGAGCACACGGGCCTACAGCATTTTCGCCTCCGTCGAAAACGCAGCCGCCGCAGCTGGGATTCGATCCCGCGACCTGCGGGTCAGCAGCCGTGTGCCTTAGCCACTGGACCACCGCGGCGGGGCTGTGCAACACCACCTAGAACTTCTAGGTGGTGTTGGGCTGTCACGGCTGTAGCTGGTCATCTCCTCCGAAACATACGGCAGCCGCGGTCGTTTAAGATTGATTGATTGATTGATTGATTGATTGATTGATTGATTGATTGATTGATTGATTGATTGATTGATTGTAAAGAACACGTGTAGAACTGTTTCGGCAACCATGACCACTATATATGGTATAATGGTTCATCGTCGATCACTCAACCATCTAGTCGCCTCTCGAAAATGCAATTCAGAGTGGATAGCGAAATGATTAAAAAATAAGAAGGATAGGAAGAAGGAAGGGTGCAACTCGACAAGGCAATGGCGTCATGCGGCGCAAGCTCTTGCCGCTGCCGCGCTCAAGCCTCGAAGAGGCTTGGAGTAATCTTGTACTTAGGAGCCCGGCGAGCGAAGTCCTGCCGAGACCATCTGCGTGCCTCGTGTGTTTTGACGGTTCTTCCAGCGGAGTACGCAAGGCATTGCGCAGCGCATTTCAAGCCACACCCCGCGGCGGCACGAAAAAAACTTCGCGCCGCCAGTGAGTGGATTGAGCTTGGACTTATCCCGCCGCTGACGACGCGGTGCCCTGTTAATCCGCCGAGCTGCGTAGAAAAAGAAAGTTTGCGAAAACAATGACGTAGGAGAGAGCCAATCAGAGAGCGGCAAGCACTGTCGCGATCGGCCACGCTTTTGGCAGTCGATGTCTACGCCTGTCTGCGCCGTTTGCCGCATACTTGCTTATTTGGAAAGAAGCAAGCAGAGGAGGGGCAGGAGGCAACAGGCGCGGGTGTGTACGCCTAAACCGGTGCCAACCCTGCTTAGGCACTGCGCCGTGTCGCCTGTAGGCAGACAGAAATTAGGTGCCTTCTTCCTTTTCCTCATGAACCGCTAACAACAACAACCCTGCTTCTTCTGTTCATGATGATATGTGTGACGACGTGGTGTTGACAGGGAGTTTCGTGAGCTATGTGGTGCACTGTTTCTTTCTTGACTATAGGAATATTGAATACCCCTCACCCAAAATTCAGTGCTTCTTTCGCTTGTCAACATAAGCTGGCAAAAAAAAAGGGGGGGGGGGGGAGCTTACTCGCACTCAGTCAAAAAATATATTTAGTGTTTGGGGCTCACACGGTCTGACTCAACAAACTTTTTCTCAACCGTACTCACCCGAACTCAATTCACGCAATGTTTTCTCAACCGCATTCACTCGGACTCGAGCTCGCCTAAATATTACTGTCCTGGACTCACTCAGACTCACTACTCAAACTCACGGTTCTATCTGACTCTGAGTAAATAGACACGTGAGCGAGTTCGCCGACCTATGCTCTTTAACTAAAATGCACTTCTTCCTATCTATCTATCTATCTATCTATCTATCTATCTATCTATCTATCTATCTATCTATCTATCTATCTATCGATCTGCCTATCTATCTATCGATCTGCCTATCTATCTATCTATCTATCTATCTATCTATCTATCTATCTACCTATCTATCTATCGATCTGTCTATCTATCCATCTATCTATCGATCTGTCTGTCTATCTATCCATCTATCTATCTAGCTATTGGTCTATCTATCTATCTATCTATCTATCTATCTATCTATCGATCTATCTATCTATCGATCTATCTATCTATCGATCTATCTATCTATCGATCTATCTATCGATCTGTCTGTCTGTCTGTCTGTCTGTCTGTCTGTCGATCGATCTATCGATCGATCTATCGATCGATCTGTCTCTCGATCTGTCTGTCTGTCTGTCTGTCTGTCTGTCTGTCTGTCTGTCTGTCTGTCTTCTGTCTATCTATCTATCTATCTATCTATCTATCTATCTATCTATCTATCTATCTATCTATCTATCTATCTATCTATCTGTCTCTCGATCTGTCTGTCTGTCTGTCTGTCTGTCTGTCTGTCTGTCTGTCTGTCTGTCTGTCTGTCTGTCTGTCTGTCTGTCTGTCTGTCTGTCTATCTATCTATCTATCTATCTATCTATCTATCTATCTATCTATCTATCTCTTCCTGGAACTCTAACTAACCACCGGTAAAAATACGATTCAAAGCCCACGTCTATTCTGTGCAGTTTTTGTTTGCCGCAGTGCAGGCTACCAATAGAAGACAAGAAATATCGAGTCCCCATAAAAATTTTCAGCATATGTGCTCGTCCCTTCGCTGCCTTGTAAACTCTACAATTTTGCCACAGATATGAGCAAGTGCAGCGATAACAGGCGATACTAAATGTGAACTTTTTACCCCTACACGTGTTCTCTACAGCGCGTTCTTCACTACACTCGCGATTTTTTTTTTCGCAGCCGTGCACGTACCACTTAGCCGTGGCCAGCAAAGACTGCCACGGGGAGTTACAGTCAATTTTTTTATATCGAAAGAAAGCTCGACTGTAAGGAAGGTATAGTTTGACGAACAAATCAATCTTTCATATGGCTTTTTTTTTAGATATGTGTTTCCGGGGCTTCCGAATCACTCAATTTTTTTCATTCATTCATTCGATTAGTAGGTGCTGCATAACACGTATAAATTTATTTAAGCAGTACACTGCGGCGCATCACTAACATCAAGAAGTCGAACTTCAATTTTTATGTGCCAAAACCACGACGTGATTGTGAGCCACGCTGTAGTTGAGACCTGCAGAAACTTCGACCACGTGGAATACCTTATATATAGCGTGCACCGAAGTCGAAGTACACGGGCATACCTCCTCCACCGAAATGCGACTGCCGCGGCTGTTGCGTTACTCACACGTGGATGCCTTGCGAAATAATGCATTTCGTCCGCTCGCACCAGCCAGCAAGACGCAGAAGTTCATAGCGGGTCCTTAGAAACGCTACTCTTTTAGAGCTACACCGCGGCCTATACGTGGGTACGGGGACACTTTTGATCGAAAAGCTGTCGCTGCCGAAACATCAGATTTATTGCAATCCGAGACTTTGAGGGGGGAGAACACAAGGACCCGTACGCGAAATAGCTTCATCTGTAAGTAACGATTTCGAAATACCAACTTTCTTTAACGTGTTTTTAGAACGTCAGCGCAGTCGTGCCTACACCACAAAGAGAGCTCAGATTGTGTTGTGTAGAAGGAAAGTTTATTTTTAATAAAACAGATATGAAAAAGCAGTCAAGTTAACCAAGCCCCCATTTCGACAGTGGTTCCGATGTTCGGGAGAACTAAGAAGAGTCGCTTTTGCTGGTCACGCTCACACTGTAGCAATATATGTCTATACATCAGTCCTCCCTGCGCGCAGAATGTGGCCGTTCTACGAAATGCGGCAGCGTGCAACTCTTCTCTTGCAAGCAAGTATGTATCGCCAGCCTCTGTTTGATTCACAAGTTTTTTCACAGTTCCCTCAATCAAGCACCTTACATCATCCCACCAACACGCATATCTCAACGCACAACCCATCCATATTCAATCGCACGCGCACGCGCTCGCACTACTTTTTGCTGCCTCATTTTTTCTTCGCACAGCAGTGGACTGGAGTGATGGCGCGACATTGCAGCCATCACGTGTTCATCAACGTTTGCGCAAAACATAAATACATATCGTTTGTCAGAAGATCACTCTCTGTAACGTCCATTTGTTAACCCACCCCTTATGTAATACCCCCTCACCGGGGTCTTTAAGGTAATAAAGTGAAGTGAAGTGAAGTAAATCAGTGTCAATCGCGTTCGATCCCTCCTTACCTGTCTGAAACTGTCAGTCGTTTAGGAGCAGCGATATTGCCAAAAGGTCAGTAGTTCCTTTCAAACATGATACGAATTCTACCGCTATATATATACATAGATTATGAAGAGTGTGGCTTCCGTTGCCGTATAGAATTAGGGGAAAATAACTATACGCTTCTAGAAAAGCTTTCATTGGTGACGTTTCGATGATATATATATATATATATATATATATATATATATATATATATATATATATATATATATATATATATATATATATATATATATATATATATATATATATATATATATATATATATATATATATATATATACACGTGTGTACTCCGCTCGTATGAGCTAAATTAACGTCGGAGAACAAGAACGAACACCACGAACGTACTGGTCAGACAGACACCGATGGGACAACGCTATGACTGTCCGTCGCGGACCTGTTCAATTCCACAGCGACCCAGTTTGGCATCAAGCAGTGACTCACCCATACCTCTCGCGTGCTATACGCAGTTGGTTATTTTTCGCGCTGTCAAAGAATGCGTCCTGCAATGCCTTAAATACTATGTAGTACTTCCAGGAATTCGCGCTGTACATGTTCCTATCGGGCATCGCCCTGTCTTTTTTTTTTTATTCTTTGAACACATGCGTGTTTTCGCGATGTTATCGTGCGCAACGCCCATGGAGGCACTGAACTTTGGTAGTGTTGTGTACTCTGTTGAATTCAACTGGTTGTTTTCTTTCGAAAATGATACGTTATTTCGCCAGCCGAGGCACGAGGTGGCATAGCGATTTCATTTCAACCGTGGTGTCTGATACGATATGACTGGCAGCAAGAGTGAATAGTAGTATACAATTCATGACAGTCTTGCTCAATGTATAGAATATTAAAGGCACGAAAATCATAAAAATAACTATGATTGGAAAGCTCCAACGACCTTGGTGACATTCACAGTACAAACCTTATATATGTCTGATCTACGCTCACTGTCGTCATTTGTAAAATGAAAGTTACGGAGAACGCTGGACATTCTGCCCTATCACGCGCTCTTTTACTGCGAGTGTTTGCATGAAGTTGATAGAACTCTTTCGTGATTTTATGGTGATGTACTTACATTCAGCTTATATTTAGTGTTGTTTTCTTTCAACCTCACTGCTGTCCCATTATTTACGAATCAATATGTAGGCTTAGTAAGGAAACAGTTTTTACCTGTTTCATTTTGCTTCAACTGGGAACTGGGTAGCATTTTACATTGTTATGTAGACATGCCAGAACGACTATTATTATTATTATTATTATTATTATTATTATTATTATTATTATTATTATTATTATTATTATTATTATTATTATTATTATTATTATTATTATTATTATTATTATTATTATTATTATTATTATTATTATTTCATGTGCTATATACCTAATTGCGTCAGGCATTTTGATTTATTATATAATAAACTTTGTTATCCACAAAAACGACACCGCTATCTCACGTGCGATGACAGCGGATGTTCAGACCTTATGTATGGTCTACAGTAATTTTACAAAGACCTACCGATCTCTTCAAAATACTATTTCACTACGGTGGCGCCACATTCTACGGACGCGCAAAAATCGCAATGCCACCGTTTTCAGATCACGGACAACTTTTTTTTCGTGTGCTCGTGCCGCTACACCTTGAAAATGTTGAGCTTGTGTTTCATAACGTGCAAACACTTACGCCGTGGACATCGTGTGTCAGAGGAGTTAATCCGCTTGTGGCTTCACTGTGTGTCAGGCACACAAAATAGGTGGGATGTTATCTTTTCCCGGCGTTCTTTCCACGCAGGATGTGAGCCGGACACAAAGAAAAAGAAAGGCGGGGAGGTTAAACAGGTTGTGTGCGGTTTGCTACGCTTACAAGGGAAAACCAGGAAGAGTACAAGAATAGGGAAAGCAAGAAGGAAGAGAGAAAATACATCAGCGTTCTCCGCGCACGCCTAAATTGTCAGAACCGAGAAATATTTGAGATCGAGGTTCCTTAGCGGTTGTCAAAAGTGGACTGGAATCCGAGATGTTTAAAAAGGCTTGCAAGGACTGGCTTCAGGAAGTCCAGGACTTGCAGTGCGCATTGAACTGATGGAGTTGTCGTTCTGTTGAGAGGAGTGCGGTATACACAACCAAGACTTGTATATGTTTTCTCGCGAAACCGGGCCATCCGTCATGTAGCAACGACGAATGCTCCACCGACTCCTTCTCTTCCTTCGTCGCAGATGTGGAGATGAGCCATGGGCAGGCGAGTGGTGCCGACTACGACTACCTCATCAAGTTCCTGGCGCTGGGCGACTCCGGCGTGGGGAAGACCAGCTTCCTATACCAGTACACCAACTCGACATTCAACAGCAAGTTCATCTCCACCGTGGGCATCGACTTCCGAGAGAAGAGAATCGTACGTGTTTCGCTTCCTGTGTGTTAACGCTTCGTATAGTTGCATGGGGCACTCCGGTAAGTCTTCATGAGACTGTATAGATCAAATATATGTATCCTAAAGGGGTATTAAGCACTCGCTTCGTATGCTGTAGAGCTTTCTTTCTTTCTCTCTCCTTCCTTCCTTACTTTCTATTGTTACGCAAACTGAAAATTGAATGCAGGTTTTGGCTAAACTGAACGCGGCAGCGAAAACCACGTCCTATAGCAACGTCTTAGGTACCTCTCGGTTTAGGGTTCTGGCTCCGCGATAAGTTATACGTGACGCCAGCGCGAGCCTTCTTGCTGTGCGCGTACTGCAGAAACCCGCCTGTTGCCTTCTTCATTATTCACCGGAAAAGCAACGGAAGGGGAGCACAAATCGGGTCAAAAATAGGAATTGTTTTATTCATAAAGTCGACGGTGCAGCCATTCATAAAAAATATTTCTGACGTTATTCGTTTGCGAAAGCGTTTGTTTTCGTTCGTTTTCTCGAAGTGGGATGTTCGCCAGCGGCTGTGCCAGAAGTTCCCGCGGCTACGGCCGTCCGTTGACGCGTCTGTTGAGTGTCTGGAGGCCTGTTGGAAAAGATGCGGGTGCAGGGGTGTTCACACAACTGCATTGTTCCTTGTCTCTGTTTTTTCTTCTTTTTCAATAATAAACACGCTTGTCCCATAAATTTTTCGCTTCATACAGAAATTCATGAAAGATGAAGGCCTGAAGTAAGTGTTGACAAATCATTGAGTAGGTAATGTGGCTAGCAAGCCAATGTTTTAAGCACAGTGCTGAAGACAAGACTCTCTCCCCTCTCCCTCTGTATCTATCTATCACACACACACACACACACACACACACACATACACACACACACACACACGCACGCACGCACACGCACACACACACAAACACACGCGCACACGCACACACGCGCACACGCACACACACACGCACACGCGCACACACACGCACACACACACACGCACACACACAAGCGCGCCTGTCTGGACGCTAAAATGCAGGATGTGAGCCGGACACAAGCCTTTAGCATCCGCAGGTGACGCATGACCTAAATTCCTTCAACTATTACCCTATAGATTCGACGTGTCTATATATTTTCTTGCTCGCGTACCTTCTTTACTTCTACGCGCAGTAATGAATACGTAAGCGCGTCCATCCACCATTAAAAGCCTTCCGCTAGAAGTACACCGCATCTTGAGGCATCCTTTTTCGCACAGCAATAGGTCGAGGTAAACGAAAGTGCAGAACTTATATATGGCACAATTCCAGAGAGCCCCGCGATGGGTGCCCCGTTTATATATATGGAGCGCACATAGTGTAAACACGTATTCCAAGAAGCTGCCGCTCGTACTTTTATTTTGGTCCCCTGTCCGATACACCGAAGTATTATACCGTGCCCATATTCATGCGTAATTGACAGCGTCAACAGCCGTGCGGGCTTTTCTACGTTCGGCGCTCTTCGCGAGGAGTGAGACGCAATCGGCTTAACCTTTCACACCGTGACGGAGAGATGAAATATGTAGCTGATTAGAATTGCATGCCAGGGTGAGGACTTTTTTTGTTTCGTTTTGACAGATCAGGGTAATGCGAGAGGGCCTTGCATAAGTGGTTTAAGAAAAATCGCAGCTCCGCATAGCGATCGGTTATGAAATTTTCCACCAGAGAAGAAATGAAATAGAAGGAATTCGCTACAAGCACTTAAGACTGTTAGATAAAGCAGAGGAGTCCTTTATTTTAATCTACACGTGAATACTTCTTTCTCGGTGCTATATGTCTGGAAGGGCTTTGAGGGACCGTGCCCTTGGGTCGAAAATAATTCTTGTATCCGAGCGTCCAGTCTAATTTCAAGTACCAGCGCAAACTGACGATTCCTTTCTTGTCGGCACCGGAAGTTTTCAAACGTGTTACCTAATGTTGCGACAAAGTCTTAGATTTTTGTAGAAGTTCAGCGACGGCCATGCCTTCATATCCAGGCAACACAGACAGAATGCGACAACGGAAAAGGACGAGTCGGTTCGATAAAACATCATATAACCACATCATAAACAGCTGACCACCGACAAGCCCACGATATCGGAAAACGGTGCGTATAAATTCGCATGTGGGCGGTGCACTTTTGAAGGCCACACTTGCGCTCACCTGCGCCGCGTTTCCCGCGTACGACGCCGCC
Source organism: Rhipicephalus annulatus (assembly GCA_013436015.1). NCBI lineage: Eukaryota > Metazoa > Arthropoda > Arachnida > Ixodida > Ixodidae > Rhipicephalus > Rhipicephalus annulatus. The sequence continues at coordinate 250,429 of WOVY01003522.1, read as the reverse complement.
ACTGAAACCTGCAAGCGTGTTTGAAAAAACGCAATAATCGCATTCTGCGCCGCACTGCAGATATCTCATGGCAAACGTCTTGCCAAAAGCGTGCAGAACTGCCGAACCGAAGCAGGACAGAGCTTGAGAATGCACGCACCTGCTAGACGCCCAGCTATATACTGTCGCAGTCGGATGAACTCGCGCTCAAAGCATATTAGCCGTCAGTGCGCTATATTTCGCACCGTCGAAATTCGATTGGGCAATCTTTCCGGGAAGTGCGCGGATACTCAGCGTGCGTGCACGCACAAGCCGCTGCACCGTTCTTTGCTGCACTCTTGCACATCGTCATGTGCACGCGAGCCTGGACTCTTATACATGCACCCTGCAGCGCTCTATACGATGTAGAACATGCTTCAGCGTGTCCTGTGCTCTATATTACGCTGAGATGCTCGGTACTATTGTGCATAATCAGCTTGTTTGGAAGTGCTTTCTTTAGGCAGCTTTAGAATAGCGTACGCTAAATTAGTGTTTTTGTTTAATTCATTTCAGACGCAGAGTGGGTCTTGGATGGCAAGACTAAAGGGCAAGACATTGTCTGCCTGACTAAGGCCTTGTCAACCACACATTACTCTAGACAGCAGAGAACACAAGGGCATACATAGAAAGCCAATGTTTTAAGCACAGTACTGAAGACAAGTCTCTCTCTCTCACTCTCTGTCTGTTTGTCTGTCTATAGAGTTTCTGAAATAAAGTTTCAAACATAAAATTGTTACATGTAAACGAAAAAACAAGAGAATAAGAAAAACATTTCCAAGAACTAAGAATTTAGTATACAACAATTCAATTTGTAATAACAAAAAAGCTCGCACGCACAATGTGGCACTAACAATATGACCAACTCGATAAATAAATATGCATGCACCACCGAACCATAACGATATGTTCAGCAGAGTAGACCTAGAAATGAATGCAGTGAGTATTCAGTCAGCAATAAGCAATGAATTCGGTCAGATTTTAAATGCAGTGGAAAAATGCTCTTTTGCGTGAACAACGAAATGGTTTAGTTATATAACTGTAGGTACAAAACTACACCCGACAGACAGGTTGGCCTACTAATAATAATTCGGGTTTTATGTCTCAAAATCACCATCTGGTTATGAGGGACGCCGTGAAGGCTAATTGACAACGACAAATTTTAATTAGAATGACAAATTATTCAAAAGCGACCAATTTTGAGCATGAAACAAGAATACGTATCCTAAAATAAAATAGTGAGAAAAAAATGCGTAGCGATGTGCACGTGACAAAAAGTTTATTATGTAAAAGTGTAACGTATAGAGTGGATGTACATTGGGATATTCATTATTTTTAGAAAAGAACACTACAAAGAATTGTTTTTGAACTTGCAGTGAGATGTGAGTAGGCCCGGACAGAAAAATATTTTCAACTACACAACAGCATTAAAAGAGAGAAAAATCTTTATTGAAAAGCAGAGGACTTAGCCAGCGTAAGCAAATCGCTATTTCGCTACACAACAGCATTATTGGCTAATAGTGACTGGAGTTGGGTAGCTGTTATTCGTTGACTGCTTGCTAATCAAGCTTAACTCATATATACCCAGTGTCCTACATGTAGGACGCTGAAACTTTCCAGTGTAGCTCGAATGTTTTTTTTTGTTTTTTGTAAAAAAAGGTAGCACCAGCTGAGGTGTGTTTATGATGCCCTTTCCTCGTCACATGCAAGTCTAGGTGATCGTTTGCCATAACAAAATGGCTATTTATCGTGCGTGGAGCCGAGCGCCTTACCGCGAAAAAAATAATAATTAATATAGAGTCGAATTGTTCTCGATGTTGCTAATATTTGTGTCGGTTGTTCGTCAGTTATTGGGTGTGCAATAACTTTCGTATGTCAGTGATAGGCGCTAATGTTTTTTTTTGTTTTCTTTGTACACGGTTTGTCAAACATGGGTGTCTTACATACAGGACGGCTCCAAAACCATTGTTCGAAAGAGCTGCTTTTAACAAAAGCCTTATTCTGTTTTCTGAGGTCGTAGAAGCAGTCATTTTGGTGAAATAAATTAGTTTTGTTGATTTTCCTAAGTTTGGGTATATATGGGCTGATAAACACTACTGTGGGTTAAATTCAGTTAATGTTAGTTATCTGTTTTTGTAACAATGTTTTGTAACCCAGCGATATTCCACCTGTACATCGGTTTCTAGACTGGTTGCACTCTTGTACGGGGAGGTGACTATCGATTGCTTCCCCACGCAGCGCGAAGAATTTCTCTCCGTGCATAGTGCGCGTGATCTCCGGCGTGCCGCCATCGTCGTCCCGTAATTGAGAATTGTTGCGCGCGGCCGTATGCGAACCTGCCCAGAGGGACTTGCGAGTCGTGCCAGAGCGCCTCGTCCTGTATAGCATTTCTATGCAAGCGCTGGGCGATATATTCAAAGCACAACGCCACTCAGTTTACGTCGTTCGTTGTAGAGTATTTGGGAATCTTGAAACGTTCATTGTTCATATTGTGGTTGAGGGCCCTTTCTTCTATACTGGCCGCGTTGTGTTTTCGACATCGCAAACGACCCATGTTTGTCGAACAAACAAATAAACACACACACACACACACACACAGGATCTTGTGCATTCACCTAAGACAACTCGAGGGTGAAGGTCCTCTTTTTCTCCTTCTTCTTCTCGGCAGATGTGCATAAGGCAGTCTTTACTTTATTTTCTTTGTGTCGCTCACTCTCCAGTTTTGTTCGCCTCCAAAAGGACGAAGCTACAACGGCATCGTGTGGTTACGTCACATGATGTCATGACTGCGTCACAAAAAATTCACTTTATGTGATGTCGTGACGACGTCTTGTGGTGACTTCATCACGCGATGATGACTTTCTTGCATCACTCGTCTCCAACGCCACGTGACGGTCGCCACCGACGGTAAAATTTTCGTTTGATGAACCGGCATCTAAGGCTATCGCCTTTCAAACTTCATTAGCCATATTTTTTAGTGTTTCAAGGTGGATGACCAGCATAGCTGTATAGCATGTGGTTTCATTTATTTAGTTAGTTAATGTGTTTGTTTGTTTTACTTTTTCTCTTTGTTTTGAGTGGAGCAGCGGTGAGTAATGAAGTTCACCCAATTTCAGTGGCACATATATCCACTAGGAGTTTTCTGTTGAATAGGTAACTGTTTAAGTGACGAGAATCAAGGTCATGTAAGCAAGCAAGCATAACTGTTCATGAAATTACGAATGGCCTGTCTACACGTAGCTTTGCTGTGAAGATAAAGTACGCATTTCTCCAGCAGTTAAATACAGATTTCATCGCTTACAATGTGTCCCAACAGCGTGCGCGTTATCGGACGGTGATCCCATAATGTACAGATATTGCAACAAACGAAATTTCAGACGCATATTTGAATATATATATATATATATATATATATATATATATATATATATATATATATATATATATATATATATATATATATATATATATATGCAAGCTGGTGGACCAGCCTCTGACGAAGGCTGGTCGACCAGCTGAAAACGTATAGTAAAGACGCTTCCACGAAAGTTTCGTCGCCCCTTTTTGCCTACAATACGTCGGGTCCAGCGTGAATGACGTTCAAAGAACCTGGTATATATATATATATATATATATATATATAATATATAATATATATATATATATATATATATATAGATATATATATATATATATATTATATATATATATATATATATATATATATATATATATATGCAAGCTGGTGGACCAGCCTCTGACGAAGGCTGGTCGACCAGCTGAAAACGTATAGTAAAGACGCTTCCACGAAAGTTTCGTCGCCCCTTTTTGCCTACAATACGTCGGGTCCAGCGTGAATGACGTTCAAAGAACCTGGTATATATATATATATATATATATATATATATATATATATATATATATATATATTATATATATATATATATATATATATATATATATTTTCTTGCCATTCTGCTGCGGCCTTTCAATTTGCGGCTATCGCGTTCATTGCTTTGCTTGGGCGGCAAAGCTGTGGCATTAATAATAATATTAATTGCACTATGCAAAAGTGAACTGTTCCGTTCAAACCGATGATGGTGTTATTGACGCAGGACTGCAGCTGACTGGTATTAAAAGCACAACCTTTTGTCATACACTTCTAAAGCACCAGTATTGCACCTACTCTGAAGCACCATAGTGTAAAGCACCGGGTTCCAAAAAAAAAGCGAAGTCGTGCTATACTATGAAGTACATTGTCGTTCCAGGTAACTGGTTTGCGCACTTAATTTTTATGCCCCTCGAAATCACATTGACATCGGGCTTGAATTCGTCGCCTTCCTTCACAGCCTACAGCGCCATATCGCGGGATAAGGCTATAGGACAAACGATACTCGCTGTCTCAAGTAGGTGGGCATCCTCAGTTTTCGTATTCGTTGCACCTCGCAGACGTACCGTTCGCCCGAGGGTGGCGGCCGCAGCCAGCGCATCTACCTGCAGCTCTGGGACACGGCCGGCCAGGAGAAGTTCCGCAGCCTGACCACGGCCTTCTTTCGGGATGCCATGGGCTTCCTCGTGCTCTTCGACCTCACTAGCGAACAGTCCTTTCTCAGGTATGCATGGGGACGTATGGACCACGCGTCCAGTGTATATCCTGCCATCGTGGGCTTCGGCAGGGTGGTGCAAAAGGGGCAGTCCCCCTCAAGCCTCGCCAGCTTGCATGAGAGTACGTATAGCCTCACGCAAGCTACGCAAGTGTTCTCCCCTTTCCCCAGCCGCGATTCAACATGGGTTTGCACCCCTCAAGACAACATCTTGCCGACGCTCGTGCCCGCCATGCCACGTTCGGATGGTGGACAAGACGTCTCGCTCTGAATGGCGAGAGATCTTAACCTTTCCAGGAATCCGGCATCGGTTGACATGCTGACTATATTTGAGCAGTCCGAGCATGTGAATCTGAGCGGTACGAATTCAGGGACATACCCGTGCACCCCCGTGAGCTCGTCAGATTAGCGCACTTTGGAGTTAGTAGCGGTTTGGCGAGAGTTATTTGGTGAGTACCTACCACCCTACTAGAAAACCTGCCATGGCGGTCTAGTGATGATAGTGCTCGACTGCCGATCCGCAGGTCGCGGGATCGAATCCCTGCCGCGGTGGCCGCATTTTCGAAGGAGGCTCAAATGTTCGAGGCCCACGTTAAAAAGCCTCTCCCCTGGTGGTCGAAATTGCCGTAGCCGTCCACTGCGGCTTCTCTCCTTATTATATCCCAGTTTGAGACATTATGCCCTAGATATTATCATTATTACCTCAACTAGAATATTTTCACTAACCACACCTATCTCGATCTCCTCGTCAGTGACCTGCTTTCCGGTGTTGTGAATTAATCCCATCTTTCTCGCGTAGCATCCGTTCGTGGCTCGAGCAGCTGCGCACGCACGCGTACTGCGAGAACCCGGACGTGGTTCTGTGCGGCAACAAGGCGGACTTGGAAGAAGGACGCGCCGTGACCGAGGAGCGAGCGAGGGCCGAGGCCGCCAAGCACGGCTTCCCGTACTTCGAGACGAGCGCCGCCACGGGACACAACGTGGGGCGCGCCGTGGACGCGCTGCTGGAGCTCGTCATGCGACGAATCCAGCAGACCGTCGACCGCGGAGGGCAGGCGCTGCCGCACCACACGGGCCCGCGCTCCCCGCTCAGCGACGGAGACCCCCTGCGAAGGGCCCCCGGAGAAGACCCGCTGCCGCCCACCCACAACGGCTGCACCTGCTAGTGTTAGGCTGCATGGTCAGTATTCGAAGTCATTGCTGTACTGCATCTGTGGCAGAGTAACTGGTACTTTGGCATCATGGTTGTTCTTGGAGGGCAAGTGCTATAGTGAACACTGGCTAAAGGAAGGAACACATACGCACAGAAGGAAGCGCTTCCACAACGGCTGCACCTGCTAGTGCTAGGCTGCATGGTCAGTATTCGAAGCCATTGCTGTACTGCATCTGTGGCAGAGTAACTGGTACTTTGGCATCATGGTTGTTCTTGGAGGGCAAGTGCTATAGTGAACACTGGCTAAAGGAAGGAACACATACGCACAGAAGGAAGCGCTTCCACAACGGCTCAACCTGCTAGTATTAGGCTGCATGGTCAGTATTCGAAGCCATTGCTGTACTGCATCTGTGGCAGAGTAACTGGTACTTTGGCATCATGGTTGTTCATGGAGGGCAAGCGCTATAGTGAACACTGGCTAAAGGAAGGAACACATACGCACAGAAGGAAGCGCTTCCACAATGACTGCACCTGCTAGTGTTAGGCTGCATGGTCAGTATTCGAAGCCATTGCTATACTGTATCTGTGGCAGAGTAACTGGTACTTTGGCATCATGGTTGTTCTTGGAGGGCAAGTGCTATAGTGAACACTGGCTAAAGGAAGGAACACATACGCACAGAAGGAAGCGCTTCCACAACGGCTGCACCTGCTAGTGCTAGGCTGCATGGTCAGTATTCGAAGCCATTGCTGTACTGCATCTGTGGCAGAGTAACTGGTACTTTGGCATCATGGTTGTTCTTGGAGGGCAAGCGCTATAGTGAACACTGGCTAAAGGAAGGAACACATACGCACAGAAGGAAGCGCTTCCACAATGACTGCACCTGCTAGTGTTAGGCTGCATGGTCAGTATTCGAAGCCATTGCTGTACTGCATCTGTGGCAGAGTAACTGGTACTTTGGCATCATGGTTGTTCTTGGAGGGCAAGTGCTATAGTGAACACTGGCTAAAGGAAGGAACACATACGCACAGAAGGAAGCGCTTCCACAACGGCTGCACCTGCTAGTGCTAGGCTGCATGGTCAGTATTCGAAGCCATTGCTGTACTGCATCTGTGGCAGAGTAACTGGTACTTTGGCATCATGGTTGTTCTTGGAGGGCAAGTGCTATAGTGAACACTGGCTAAAGGAAGGAACACATACGCACAGAAGGAAGCGCTTCCACAACGGCTCAACCTGCTAGTATTAGGCTGCATGGTCAGTATTCGAAGCCATTGCTGTACTGCATCTGTGGCAGAGTAACTGGTACTTTGGCATCATGGTTGTTCTTGGAGGGCAAGCGCTGTAGTGAACACTGGCTCAAGAAAGGAACGCAGACACACAGACCGTGTGTATGTGTGCCTTCCTTCAATCCGTGTTGACAAGTGCTCCACCCTTCCAAGAATGAATTGCCAATTCACCCAAGAGACAGCATGCACTCTGTATCGTGAATCGATCTTCGCAGAGCTGTAGCCGAATTCACAAAAGGTTAGAAATCGTCGATTGTTTTGTCATTGGCCAGCCGGCTTCACAATAGATATGCCACTGCAGTCTCAAGATTGGTTCAATGATACGTACGATGTGGATACGATCTTACAAAACATTTCTCGCATAAGAATTCAAGAGGACTGCTTGTTGGGGTGGTTGTTCTGAACTCCAAGAAGGCCATTCAAATGTCGAAAAAGGAAAACCTCTATCGTTAGAGGCCTGCTGTACCGACTTTAACATAACCAGCTTATCTTTAGAAGCGAATCACCTTAAGCCAGCACAATGACCCTTCGTTCATAAACCGCCGCCTGGCGTCTACAGTGGACATAGAAACTAGAGTTACTCCATATGCTACCTTTAGGTAGCGTATAGAGTAATTCTAGTTTTTGTGTCCGCTGTATGTCCGCTCTAGTTTCTATGTCCGCTGTTCCTGCATATGCTACCTAAAGGTAGCCTACACAAGAACTCTAATAGAAACTGAAACCTCTGTAAATAACAGAAAGGTTATCAAAAGAACAAACAAAATGAAAAGCCGCAACGGCGAAAAAGCACCGACATTTAAACCCCCATCTCTCAAAGCATATGACAGGACAAAATGCTAACAAGAACAAACCAAAAGGTCACGATTCATTAGCCGATCATCAACATTCACTTCGTGAATATGCATGCTTTCTTTTTTTTTAATGGCAAGCATTTGTCCCCGAGTAGGCAGCTTCCTACAGTCAGCTATAAATTGCTTAAAGTGATATAGATGCTATTGTTATGCTCTCCATATACATAATATGTTATATTTAGCTTTCAAAGTATCATAACGTCATTAGATTATTTTATATGTACATTTATTGGCTTTTCTGTTTGATATGCTCCTTTTGCAGAAGGAGCTTGATGTGGGCCAGTTAGTGTATAGCATACAGTACGACGCCACGCGGAAAACACGAGGAAAAATTAGAGGACCCTAAAGCTTCGCATTTAAGAGTTGAACGCGATAGCGACACCCTGTTCCTAGTGCGTACTTTAAACACTTGGTGCACGAAACCTTTTCGAATTTGCCATGCACCCACTATGTGGCATTGAGGGAATAAGCGCAGTAGTACGTGTGCCTTTTGTATTGGGGTGCCGGCTTTCAACCAAGGAGCCATTATGACAATCCCATATTCTCACGCCCGTTGGCAATGGACGCTTGTACCACGCATTGTTACTGCGATGTTTCATGTTGCATTGTGAATCATGTATAAACGACGCGTGTGTTTGTGAAGCGTGAAAGCTACTTTCACTGCATTTTCAAGTAGAGCACGTTCTTCTGACTGTTTTCACAAGCAGAGGCGTGCCAGTGTGGTAGAGCATCCGCTTGCCACGCAAATGGCCCGATTTCCATCCCCGCTTGGACCAGAACAACTCTGGTAATGTCCGCAGTCTGCTCCAGGAGTTTTTATAATTTATGTATTTTATTTGCATCGTTTTCGATTTTTCAGTCACGCATAAGATGATTTTTTGCTCACAACCAATGACGCTGACGCCGGAACTTCTGCGAAACAAGCTGGATCTTTAACGCTTGCACGTTAATACTTACGACGGATTTAGAGAGTCAGATCTCAGCCGCATTTTACATTGCTTACGCAAGAGACACTTGAATTAGTTGCGTGTCAGTAGCACTTGGACAAAAAAATAATACCTTCATGTTGCGATAGAGCTTGAGCACGTGATGAAGGTGTTGTTTGTTTTTACATGTATAAGTATTCGTGTTTTCTCAAGTAAGCTTCAGTTGATAGTTTTTCACTCCTCTGTTGTAAGTGTTCCTTCTAGTCCTGGTGTTTTTTTTTTTTTTGCGCAGCGTTTTGCCTTCTAGTATTCTCTTATACGCTACTTTAATAGTTTTTGTATTTTTACTTCTTTTTCTGCCCATAGGTATGATCCGTCAGCAAGCACTGTAAATACATAATGATATTATCAGTTTTCAAGTGTCAGCTTTAGTAACCTTAGTAAAAATATTTGTCTTGGTATACCTTTTTTATAAGTGACATGGCTTTTTTCATGATCACTTCTGAATAAATGCAAATTAGCCTTAGGATAGAGATTCATGTGTATTTTTCACAATATTGAACTTGTTTAAATTGTTTTATTGTATGGACGCTCTCGGTTGGATTTTGCCGCCGGCGTCAGTCGTCATTCACTGTAGTAAGGGCACGCGGAATTGAACAAACATCCGGCCTCTCGTTTGTGAGAGCACGGCGTTAGCCACAGCCACGAAGAAGCACCTCCTTCAACGTTAAAACGGCAAGCCATTTATATCAACCACTTTGCGCTGACAGTGCTTATCTCGGGGAAAATAGTGTGTTTTCAGCATTTCCAGCGAGACGGCGCAATGAGCGCGCTTGGCGTAAAGCTCGGCGCCCAGCTTGTGCGATGCACCGATGCGCGCTCATCTCCCAAGTGTTGTTTGCTCCGCGGGGGAGGAGGGGGCTTATCTGCGCACTTTTTCTTAGGTGGGATAGAATCGCGCGCCTTCGGCTTTCACCGGAACGATTGCGCTTAGTTGCCGGGCGCACAAAGACCACTTCGCTCGCTGGACAGGCCCAGTTTGTGAAAAGAGCTCGCTTTTCAAACACAGCAAAGTAGCAATTTGGCCACTTGTTAATTCGCAATTGTATCTGTACCTGTGATTACGTTTCGTGAGTCGTTTTTGTATAAATAGCGCGTTAAGTGTAGAGCTGTAAGCGTTAGCTCTCGCCCTGTGTGTGTTGTTTTCGTGCGTCATTTGTGCATGAGCAGCGCGCTGTACGTTTCGATCTGCTTGCCGTTCTCAGCGTTACATTCCAAGTTGTCGCTATCGCACTAATTTCTTCGCTCTTGCGGCGAAACGGTGACTTTTTCTGCCAATAAATTCAATTCAGTTCGAATCAATTGCATCTAGATTAGAGCGCACTCACACTTGTCGTTGTAATCAATGTCACCTGATTAACTATCTCCCCTACCCGAGCCCCACACCCATCTCGCAGGGAGCGCAGTCTCGATGTTATCGTTATCGCTGGTATTGAATGTCGTTTCATAAACTCCCTCCCCCACTCTGTCCTGACATTCTACCTATTAATCTTATCATCACTCCTCCTCACGCAGGGACGATGCCCAGAGACAAGAGGCCATACCTTCCCACTGCCGCCAAGCGCCAGAAACCCTCCTGGCGTCCGGCAGCGTCGGGACCCCCCCGAACCCCACCCGGAGGAGGCACCTTCCTCTCCCGCACCCTGAAGCGCATCTCTCCCCAGCCCGTGCATTTCGTACCCGGCGACATCCCGACGAACTGTCTAAATTCGCCGGCGCGGTTGGCTCTGTGCCGCGCAGCGTCATTGTTTACCCTGACCACTTGCGGTCGGGCTTTCTGGACCAAGCTTCACCGGTGTTGTTTATTTGTTACGAGAAAGCCGCGGTCTTCTAGTCCCCTTTTACTTTTATGTGTGTCTTTTTCCTCGTCGCCTTTCTTCGCCAATCGTTTATATACCTGCCCCGCGGAGTTTCTTTCTTTCAAAGTTGTAGACTGGTTTGAACGCTGTACCAGAGGTGTATGATATTGGGACTGGCGTCCTTTAAAAATTCTCTGTGACTGCGATCACATTCGCGAGTCCTTGCGGAAGCAAAACAATAAGCTATGTTAATTATTTCGACCTCGTGAAATCGTGACGCGAGTTTCGGAGATAGGAGCGTTCGATGTTGTGTTTCTTGACTCTTTAAACTAATTTTGCTGAACGCAACCTTTAATGTTAAGCGGAATCTCCGACAGCCCGCTAAATGTGATCCGTCTCTCATTGCAATTGTGTCGCTTGTGGCCGGCTGTTGATTTATTCACGCGTTCATAAATATGCACTGTTTGTTGGTAAGCATGCACACTACCTAGATATGTTTCTTCAGTTGTATAAGTTAAAGGGAACGCTCATAACGTTAGTGACCGCCTGCCTGCGGGAGGCGATGCAGATATTGCAGATTTGTAATGCCACGGGAACACTTATTAAGCGGGCCCCTAAAGACTATTGTGTTTGGTACCGCAATGTTGGGCTCTTAACGTCATCGTTTTACACGTGTAACAGCTAAATGAGTGCCACTGCAGTAGATCACATACACACGAAAACGGATGTACGTGATCACTTCGCATTTTAAGAACTCGTTAATTTGGCGCCACCATGTACAACTAAGAAATCATTCATGTGAAAGAAAGTCCAAGATGGCGGTGCCCATTAATAAAAAAAAAGTTCACTTAGCAGGCAAAAGGAACATGAACGTTAGCGCATAAGAACGTTAACTGTGGTACAAAATGAGCTGTCTGTAATTGAAACATTCAGTATATATATGCCTATCGTTCTTGCTTGGATAGATTTTCCAACTGCGAATACTTATAAATATCGCAAACTGGTGGATGAACTGCAAAAGTTTACTACAGCACTGTCTGAATCCCGATTTCGCAAGCACCACCTGTTTGAAATTTTATTCACTCGTCCATTCTAAGTCGTCTCGACAGTGTTCCCGACTGAGCATCGTGCACCGATTGTGACGTCTCCCAAAGCCTATAAGGCGACACTCACTGAACGGAGACCAGATAAATTAGCCAAACAGGGACCCAATATATGGTTGCAACGCGCTTCCTTTTCTGCGCATGAAGCTTCTTTCTAAAAAAATGGCGAAAAGCTAGAATTATGGCGACAGCTATCCCAGGAAGCTATTCTTTTGAAAAGGTTCCCTTTCAGCGAACCGTATCCTCATGGCACGTCAGACTGCACAAGACGGTAATACTCTTGATTCCTTATTGTTCACGATTGTTCAAAATCACAACTTACGCTCTCTGTTCCAGATTAGGCTCTCGCTTTATATTATATAAGTCGACAGTTCAGGCAAGGAGTGGATAATGTAGAAATAGCTTGGAATATATAAAACATACACATATTCAGTGCCAACGCGGATCGTTAAAAAAAAGTGACGCGATATGACGTCACCAATGGACGCCTCAACACATGACCCTGACCAGGACGATCTTTGATGTTGTTTATATATATTCAATATAAGCCTTGACAAGTGCTGACAATCTACCGTGCTAAAAAGAAGATAAAGCGAAAGGGCCAATGCTAGTCATTTTATCCAGCTGTTGAGATATTTTGTTAAGCTATACCTCAGCCCCGAAGAGCGCCAAGTTTTGTATATGAATCTATTATATACAATGTTACAGCCGCGTTCGGGGCATAAAGTGTTGTGAGACCAAAAGTAAAATGCGTTTTATAGTTAGGATCGAAGTTATCACTGTGTGTTCACAGTTTGAAAGGTGAGTCGTAAGGCTAACATAATTAGTACCGCCACACATATACGGCAGTTTCGTTTGAGTTTAAAACGATATTGGTGTGCAGAGAATTCCCGTTTAAGAGAAAATACCGGCAGGCCTTGAGCCATCGCGAGTAAATGTAAGAGAGCTTTCTTGCCAAAGAACACTATTGTTAACGAGTAAATCTATCCGCTTCTTATATTTATGGTGGTGGTGGTAGTGGTTCATATGGAAAAGGAAAAAAGGCACCTAATTTATATTTATGCGAATCGTCTTACAGCTGTGTTCCATTCCTGTCTACCGCACTCGCCTAAAGTAAACAAAGACCTCGCGTTGAAAGACGCAAACTTGCGTCTCGGTGGGGCATATTGCTGCTTATGCGAGTATACCAGTGAAGTCGTCGGCAGCTGCCGTATTTCGATGGAGGCAGAACGCTGGATGCCGCTGTAATTAGATTAATGCGCACGTCAAAGAACCACAGGGGGCCGAAATATCGAGAGTCCTCCGTTACGGCGTTTGGGACTTACAAAATTATTATTAGGTCAGCCCACTGCACCATTCGCAACCGTGAAAGCGCGAATTTTTTTGTTTACACTTCGGTGAATCGGAATAGTGATACGCACACGCTTACGAGCAACATGACGATTTATGTGTCGGATCACGAACAAGGCCTCCAAGGAGGAGCTCCGCGCACGTGACAGCAGTATGCCCCACTGTGCCCGACGTCTGCACGTGGATACAGGGTCGTACCGGCGACGCCACTGTTTCTATACATACAACTTCTCTCTACAATCCTCACTGCGCTTGCATTCACCGCTCTACATCTTTCCCAGTGTCAGAAAAAGAAAAAACCCGTGCCTCAAATCGTTCCGACAGTGTGACGCCTGTAAGTGCAGCCAGTGGTGTGACGTCACGCGTTTCTAACTCGCGGTCTCCTCTGTCTGTCCGCGTGAATTAAAAAAAAAACGAGGTGCGCAGATCGTCGTCGTGGTTGGTGTGTTTGTGTGCGCACGTGACCGAAGTCGACGGGAAATCACGTGACGTTCGTGCGCGTGCTTGTCGCTGAACCAATCACATCTCTCTTTGGCGTCGCGGACGCTGAGCAACTCGAAGCGTTCGCAAAACGAGGCCAAAGTTGTAACCACGTGACGTGATAGAAGAGGTTGTAAGCGACACGTCGAAGAATACTTTCTGTTATATCTTGTTGAGTGTGAAATAAAACTGAATTGCAAAAAAAAACGAATGCACTGCGGCTGTGTGAAGCATTGGGGTGCTCCACAACCCTTCTTTAAATAGAAATAGCTGAAGCATGTTAATCTATACTGAAAGGAGTGTTGTCAGGTTACACACTAAAGGCAGCTGACGATACGACCACGCCCAAGATGAGTAGCAACACGTTGCCCTTATTCAAAGTATAGCGCGAACGTTGCAAGGCGGTGCTGTTGCAGCGAAAAAAAAATTGGAGAAGTTAACTGTTCCGGTTACTGATATTCTATAAACCAATTTAACGTTTGCCGTTGTCACCATTTAGTCTTGCAGCCGCTTCAGTCTGGCGGCTGTGTCATAGAGTAACATAGTAATTCTATGGCTGTGTTGCAACTCATTTTTGTGTGATTGTACGTATATGAAATAGCAGCACCAAACGAGCGTTCTTCTTTTTTTTTTGTCCACTGAAATTCACGGTGATGTGCCGCCGCGATGGCCTTGTATATTTACGCAGCTCAATTGCTAACACAAATGACGCGGGTTTGATACCGGTCGTGGTGGTCACACGACGATGAAGGCGAAATTCTAGAGGCCCGTAGAGCCCTCCGCTATGCGCCCCCAATATCCTGAGTCGCTTTGATACGTTGAACTCCATAACTACAAAGTCCATACGCAACAAACAAGCCAAGCACAATTTGAAACATACTTGCTGACACAGTTCTACATAGCTTGCTCCTAATAAAATGGTCCGCTAGAGGGCCGAAAGGAATGGACGTGCGTTGCGTCGGCTCCGTGAAATGACCTTTTTTTTTTTTTTTCACGCGGGAAAGACAACGGCCGGCTGATAAAGTGCTGTGTGTGTTTGCGAACGTGCTCAAGATCCTGTGGCTACCGTTCTCAAGACTGTAAGTGCATTTTAAAGGATTTTATTGCGCCTTTGGTGTTCGGCCACGTCGTGCGTCTCGCCAACTCCACCGTTAAGCCTAGCGTCGAGGCGGCCGGAGCGGAGTCCGAGGGCTCTATAGGCGTCGGCTCGTAGAGCGTCTGCGGAGGCACTATGACGATGGAGGTTACTGCTAACGGTACAGATGCCGATCCAGCAGAATTGGAAAGCTCGGTCTGGGTGATCAAGGTGTCGAAACGTGTGGCGGAACTCCAATAGAGTCAACAGTGAGAACGTGATGGCGCCGCTGGGGCGGCATCTACCGGTGGTGGATGCGGAAAAGAAGGCGGGACGGTGCCGGCCGGCTGCAATGGCGACAATCATGCATGGTGTAAGCGGGAGACCCTCACATAAAGCGGTGGGGAAAAATGTCGCGGAGAGGTCAGTAGCGTCGCACCTACCGCGTCTTCCGAACG
The DNA here is from genome assembly GCA_013436015.1 of Rhipicephalus annulatus. Classification (NCBI taxonomy): domain Eukaryota; kingdom Metazoa; phylum Arthropoda; class Arachnida; order Ixodida; family Ixodidae; genus Rhipicephalus; species Rhipicephalus annulatus. The sequence continues at coordinate 235,271 of WOVY01003522.1, read as the reverse complement.
CGGATCACAAGGTCATTATCAGGCCCAAAGAAGGATTGACGCTCACCAAACTCTCGCCACCCGTGATTGGCGGAGCAGTCAGGATGGCAGCAGGCATTTCATGGAAGAAAGATGGCAGGATCACTGTCAACGACGAGCAAGGAACATTGATATATAGCACGCCCATGGAGGATGATGCCAAGAAATTGTTGGACCTAAAAGTCATAAAGCTCGATGGCAAGGAGTACGAGGTGAAGACATATATGACTGCGCCCTAAAGCTGTGGCAAAGAAGTATGGTACGTGGACTTGATATCAGACTCTCTGAGAGGGAATTGGAACTGGCGTTCTCACTCGAAGAGAATCGTTTTATTCTTGGTGTGCGAAGGATGGGCAACTCCACATCGGTAATCATCACCTTTGTTGACGACTACGTGCCGAGATGAATGATCTGTTTTGGGACGCCGATGAAATGTTTTCCCTACAAGAAGAGATATGAAGTGTTTTACAGGTGCGGTGAGCTGGGACATCGATCCGACGTGTGTGATAGCCTGCACTCAAAATGCAGAGGTTGTGGGGTGGCCTCCCCATCCAAGGACCATGAATGTAGACCGAGGTGCCGCCTGTGTGGCAAGGAACACGTAACCGGAGACAAAAGATGCAAAGACCTTTTCCGGACACCCTTTATAGTGAAGAAGCGACAGTGGGAAATGAAACTTGATGAAGCGGCACAGCAGGACAGACGGAGTTCAAGATCGTTCACGGCATAAATATATGCATCGCAGTGGATCGAGAGGGTGCTCGGAATCTTTTCCCCGATTGCCACCGCTGGAGAAGCAGGGAGTTTCTCACAAAGCACCCCATAATGCGTGGTGATTGCGCCCCAGAGAAGTCAAAATCCACTGGACCACAGGTGGGTTGGGTAACTAAGGTCTCCCAGGACGCTAATGCAGAGATGATCAATGCTATTAAAGAGCAAAACAGGATATTACAGGAGCAAGATGCGGAATTACGCAAACAGCTCGATGATATTAAGTTACAACTAGCCAGTAAACCAGGGCAGGCGCTGGAAACACCTCGGGTAGCAAACCAACCGCCTTTAAAAAAGAAGGGGGCTAAAGAAACCGAAGCTGAATAAAATCACGGAGCGAGAATCAAAGAGCTTGAAGTGGAAACAAAGTCAATACAAGGTATGCTTCAAGCTGTATTGGAACAGACGAAACAAGTAGGCGACGCTATTGAGCAGATTAAGGCTGAATTTGCCAGCAGGGACCGACATATCGAATGGCTATGCCAAGCGCTCAAGCTCAAACAAGATGGCTCTGAGCCCCTGCAATAAACACGATTTGGCAGTTGAACTGTAGGGGTCTCTCGCGCAAACGTGCGGTTTTACAATCTTTTTTTTTTTACCAACGCCGATCGACCGGAGGTGATTGCGATCCAGGAGTGTGGAAAAAATGCTAAATTAGCGGGTTACAAATCTTTTGCCGGGTCGGGTAATGATACCCAAGTTACGATCGACCTTTGTAAAGAGAAACATTACGACATTGCAGCACGAGACGGGGAATTCGCAAATTGACCATGTTTTGGTCACTCTGCGCAAAGACATGTCTTTTTATCCTGAATGTCTATAGTTTCCCCAAGCAGCGCAAAATCAACTATACGGATATTTTCACTAAAACAATGGTTATTTCAGCATACGGTCTATACGCTTGATTTTGGGTGACTTTAATGCGCATCATACGGCATGGGGTTATAAATTCACGCAGGTTAAGGGCAGAAATTTGTGGAACGAAGTTCAACAACATGAGCTGATCCTTACTACGGACTCAATGCAGCCAACGAGGAAAGGAAATAGTGTATCTTAAGATACGACGCCAGGTCGTACCTTGCAGCAGCAGCAGTGCTACGCCGCCACGTGGTGCAGGTAAGACCTAGGTAGTGATCATAGAATTTCAGAGATTATAGTTGACAATGGCCCACCGGTGATAAATAAGAGAAAAAGTAAAACTATAGATTGGGTGGCCTGTATAAATATCAGGCCGGAACAGGACCCGATAAATAATATTAACGATTGGAACAAAGGGGGGATCCAGTCGGTTCAGGACGCTACCGAAGAGATTGACGCTGATGATGAGGAAGTAGTTGATAGACATCTCGTAAGCATGTGGAAGAAAAAGAAAGACTTAGAGCGAAAAATTAGTCAGAAAAAAGTAGATAGGAATCTCCGAAAGGAAGTTGCTGCACCGAACAGAGAGATCGAAAATTATGCATTGGAACTCGCCAAGCAAAGGTGGGGTAGTATCTTTGATCAGATGGATAGTGGGATTGGAAATGCTAGAACATGGCAGCCACTACGACATTTATTGGACCCAGAGAAAACCATGTCGGAGGCCCGACAGCAACTTCAAAAGCTTGTGTATAATTATCAAGGTCAGACGACGGAATTATTAACGAAGGTTAGGGATCGCTACCTCAGCTGCGCTGAATCTCAGAAGCTCCCCGACTACGCCGGTTCAGAAAACCTGGACCTAGACAGCCCCATCACGGTTGGAGAAATCAGGGCTGAAATTAACCGACTTAAAACAAAAAATGCTGCTGGTCCGGGCAAAATCAACAACAGAATGCTCAGGAATCTTGACGACAGCACCGTTCGTCAACTTGCAGCTTATATGCAAGAATTGTGGGACAAGGGGGAGATACTGCAAGCTTGGAAAACGGCCAATGTGGCCTTCATTCCTAAGCCAAGGAAGAAGCTCAGTCTAGAACATCTCAGACCAATTTCCATCACATATGGTGTAGGAAAATTGATGGAGCACGTCATCCCAACAAGACTGACTAGGTTCATGGAAGATGAAAACCTGTACCCTGATACTATGATAGGCTTCAGATCCCACCTATCGATGTGCGATATTATGCTACAGCTGAAAGAAGAGATAATAGACAAAAAGACTGTTGACATCAAAGTAATTGTGGGTCAGGACGTCTCCAAGGCATTTGACAATGTCAAACATGAAGCCTTACTTAAGAACTTAAGTGTGTAAAATTGTAGGCGTCAAGACATACAGCCACGTGAGGGACTTTCTCTCAAATCGCACAGCCACCTACAGCATTGAAGGGCAGTCGCTCGAAAACATTAAATTGGGGAATAAGGGGACACCACCGGGGTCAGTACTCTCTCCGACTCTTTTCAATATAGCGATGATTGGTCTTCCTGAGAAGTTGAAAGGAATCGAAAACTTACATCACACATTATACGCAGACTATGTGACGCTGTGGATAAACAGCGGTAGAGACAGACATATTGAAAGCCCACTTCAGGCGGCTATAGATACCATCAAAGAATATCTCGAACCACTATGGTTGAAATGTTCGGCAGAAAAATCAGAGGCTCTTTTCTACCATCGCAAAAAAGGGAAAACAAACAATCCCCTCGGAAGGGGTTGTGACATCGTTTTACGAGTGAACGGAAATAGACAGCATTAGAACTCTAGGGATGCGCATACAAAGAAATGGAAAAAAACACTGAAACTATCCGGAGACTCGAAGATTGTGCGAACCAGACATGCTGCTTGCTTAAGCGCATTTCTAACAAGAATGCTGGGATAAAGGAAGTTATGGTCGGTTCAATCTTTCGTGATTAGCCGTGCACATGTATTATACGTTGCCCCTTATCTTAAATTGGATAGAGCAGATAAAGATAAAATTGAGGTCATTATAAGAAAAGGCATCAAAACTGCGCTAGGGCTTCCCCCGAACACCTCGACGGTTAAACTTCTTGGGCTGGGCGTCTCCAACATTTTAGATGAGCTAATAGAAGCCGCCACGATGTCGCAGCACCAAAGGCTTTTGAGAAGTAGAACCGGAAGGCAAATCATAGAGCGCTTGGGGTTCGAGCCCACGGAGTGTTCCAGACAGACAGCTAACATACTTAAATCAACTAGGGCGAGACTAAAATTTACACCACTGCCGAAAAACATGCATACGGTGTTCCACGAAGGCAGACGCAAAGCTACAGCTGTTGCCCCTGCAGGCGAAACTTGAAGGTCGATGTGACGTGCTTTACACGGACGCTGCAGAATATGAAAGAAGGGGAGCATACACAGCGGTAGTGGTTCGCGAGAGCGGGGACCTGGTCTCGTGCTGCACATCTAAGAACACAACCACCACGGAGGCAGAAGAACTTGCGATTGCTTTGGCTATAGCACAAAAAGGCACACAGGCACACGAGTGATCGTTAGCGACTCTAAGTCAGCCATTAAAAACTATGAGTAAGACCTCTGCTACAGCCGCCAAAATTCTAAGACAAGGACCAGTACCCGCAGAGCAAATCTCACTGATATGGTCCCCGGCCCATCAAGGTCTGAAGGGGAATGAGAAGGTGCACGCGATCGCCCGGGGGCTCACCCACCGCCTTCACTCGAGCAGCCCCTCTCCACATGAGACGAACTACGAACGTTTCAGGAAATCACCGCGCATTATAAATTCCACCGTAAGATTTATCCAGAAGCAGCTAAACAGCTGAACAAAAAGGAGGAAGTTATGTGGCGAAAATTGCGAACCGGGGTGTTTCCAAACCCTCACCTGTACAGTAAATGGCACCCGGAAGCGTTTAACCCCAGATGTCCGCACTGCAACAGCTCTGCAGGATTAGGGCACATGGTATGGACCTGCCCATCCTACAATGATCCAAGTAGAAACGTAGAATCCTGGGAGGCCTTATTACACAGCCGCAACGCCGAAAAACAGCGTCATCAGTCTCGTCCTAACCGCCGCGAGTCCCAAAAGATTCCGGCCGATGGCTAAGGGGATGATCGGGGGCAGAGGCCGAAGCCTCCTCCTCAAGACGGGTGCAAATAAACGTCATTTCTCTCTGTCTCTCTCCTAATAAGCTCCGGGCTAATTCGTTTTTTGATCTTTGTGCCTGACGCAAGGTGCTCCGAGCATACAAAGTACGGCATGTGCTATTAGCACTTAGAGGCGAAAAACTCTGTCTGCATATAATTCGATAAGATGTTCACTTTAATAGATGATGCTATTAGAAGTGATTGTAATGCAAATGTGAAGGGGTAAAAGTGGACGAAAAGGTAACATCCCACCGGCAGGATCCAAATCTGCGACCTTGTACTTCCGAACCTGCGAATTCAACACTTTCCTTCGAACTTCTTAGTAGCATAAACATTTACGGGGATTTATACACTGCATTTTAATGCATCGGCGACCGTTGATCGCCCCTGCCGAACGTCGGTGTATAGAACAAGGTCATTACTGCAGAGATAACCGTTGTTTATTTCAGCTTTGTGTGTGTGTGTGTGTATGTGTGTGTGTGTGTGTGTGTGTGTGTGTGTGCGTGTGTGTGTGTGTGTGCGTGCGTGTGTGTGTGTGTGTGTGCGTGCGTGCGTGGCGTGTGTGTGTGTGTGGTGTGTGTGTGATAGAGAGAGAGAAAGAGAGAGAGAGAGATGTACATACATGCTATTGTTTATTCTCGCTTTTCAACGGTTAGTTAATTATGTGTAATAGTCCGCAAAGTGCGAGATGTCAGTCACTTATTGTATTGAAACATGTTCCGTATAAGGCACGTCTACTTGTCCGCCCTTTAGGCGCTATTGAATACCAGCGATAACACGTGCCTGCGAAAAAATTACACGTGCCGCGGCGAACACGGGCGAAAGAATGTGACGCCGCAGCTGCTGGCGTGCGCTCGCATGATGACGAAAGCTAAGTAACATTGGACACGTCTGGAGAGCTGGCTTGATCACCCGATTCGCGAATCAACGGGATGGTTTATTTCAACAACACGCGGACTCAGTCTTTCTGACGGGTGTAAAATGTTAATTTGTCTATACGCTCGTGCTTAATGACACCTGTGACATTTGCGTATGTCCTGCGATTGCACTGCAGCGCCTTTTTTAGAACAGGAAGACAGATGCTGCTTGAACCTTTGATAATCGAACAGTTTCTGCTTAGCCTACAAGGGCACGGCCGAAAAAAATAAGCGCATATAATTGCAGAATAGTACTTAAACATTTATCGGCTCGCAATGGATCCGCTTCGCGTTGAATTAGATGTATTGTGAAAGAGAGAGAGAGAGAGAACGAAGAAATGACAGGATGGTAAACAGGACTTCGTCGAGATTGTCACAATTCGCACAGGGAAGAGACTGAGCAAGCAAGAGAAAAAAAAGCGTTCGTATATACTGCAGATTATTCGTCGCGATGGTGAAAAGTAGGTATACGCTTGGTAACTGAAGTCATTCGCCTTGAAGTGTTGCGGAAAAGCTCACATGGTGTTCTGAGCAGATGAGCTTTGAGTAAATGCCCCCGATTGTTTTCTTTCAGTATAACAACTATGGACACTCTCGGCGCGTTTATGTCATCGGTACTGCCGTGAGGTTTTATATAAAGTCAAAAATCAATAACATCTACTGGTACATCGTATGCTCTGTTTGCGAATGAAAGCTTGTGGGAATCGCGGCTCAAGCAGACAGGACATGCGGAGGGGAGGATGCGCGACTTTGGCAGAGACTCTTCACTTTGCTCGGTCGTGTGCGGTCGCCTTATCTTGAAAGGAATCAGCAGACCGCTTATACCTTTGTAGGTGCGCACCTACAAACGTGTGGTGAGATACAAAATAAAATTTTTGGTATAAGCTAAAAATTATTAAATTTATAATATTTTAAAAATAATAAAAGAATTAAAATTCTTTTGAGAACACCTTTTGCCGTGATGAGATTGACAGCACAAAGGTCGCTTCACTCCATGCAGCGGCTGCGTTCCCTTTCACCGGCGTCCTGTTGAGTCACGCCAGGTTGACTCCATTCTAAATAGGTTAGCTGCTCGCCTTGCTTCGTGATACTGTAACTTGTTCCTATCCCATTCATTGATTTACACTATGGTGGTGAAACTGACTTTTTTTTTGTTGTGAAAAAGTAAAGCCAATCATCAGTATGCTAAAGACGCACTGGGTGACTTCACGTAGTTTGTTGAATCGGGAACAGTTGTATAGTCGCAACGATAAAGGAGCACGCCGATAGGAGATTGTCCAAGCCCATTCAATTTTCCTAAGGCAGAAGTGGCTGAAAGTGAAACGGGGTAAAGCAGCCCATTTTCTTTTAGGCTCAGTGGAAATCCTAAAAAAAAAAAACCGCTTGTTCATTGCTTATCAGCAGTTGTTGTTATGCACATGATTTCTTCTTTCTCTTTTCGCTTGAATTGCGAGCAACCGTATCTTTATCGCAGTTGCCCCCGAAAATGCTGTTTGTTGGAGTGATTTCCACCGGCCACTCCAGGTCTGGAATATGGAATCTACTTGGCACTCTCGATATCATCGGTGTGCTCGGGAAAAACAGCACCGCGTATTTCAATCTTGCCGCTCTAGCTGCCGGCCACTTGCACCGATCTTTTTCGTTTAGATTGTTAGGTAAACGACGGTATACAGAGGAAGTCTAATCAATGTCAATAACACGTAATAACTAGGCGAAGCACACTGTTTACTGTTCTGCTCCTTTTAGCCACTGCGTTCGAGCGTCGCAGATTTTGAAGGACAAGCTTTATAAGCGACCAGAAATGTCCTTTTTAACATCCTTTTGATCTAGGTCTTGGAAGACGGAAACGAGAATCGGTTTTTATACAGTGGTTACGAATTAAAAAACACATTGCATATGCAGTTAGTTTGTACATGTTGTCACATAAATCACTCGATTTGCTGGAACTCAGGATCAGCTGCGTAATCGACTCAACCACAGGATGCTCCGACCTCCGCACGAAAGCTCATAACGGCTCAATTGAATATACTGCCAGAGTGCGTCGAGACCCCACACGTTTTGTTGAAGTCGGTAACGGTAAAGCTATTAGACGAAAAACAAACAGTGTGATAAATGGCCCCTAAGTAATCGCTCTCATACTGCACTGCCAGGACGACATGTGGCACGAACTATTACTTTCAAGTGCGATCGGTATACTCTTGAACCCGATTTCTTTGAACTCGCTCATGGAAAAGATAAAAAGCTCATATACCACAGGTCTACCTTGTGAGTATATCGAATACGGAGCCTCTGTTCAAGTCATGTAATTTAACACCGCATTTATTGTCGTCTGCGTCGTTGGCGTCGCGAGTACAATGACAAAGCACTGCACACATTATAGTATTTCTACATCAAGTGATGTAAAATACAAATCCACCAAGCGTACCCATGCATTTGCACAGTCGAACGTGTCCAGTCGTTGTTTCAAGTACACAAGGGTATGACAATGAAGGTTTTGGACGATGATGGACGCCGAGGACCTCTTATGTTGCGCTAAATGTACTGTTTACTGTCTATCTTTACTCCAAGGAAGCGGAGGTCAAAGGTAGACCGATGTAGAGAGCCCGTCATCACTTCGTTTTCATTTTTGCACGCGGAGAGGGCGCTGTCCTCCGCTCTCTCTCAGTAGTAAAGAAGCCTCCACGCCTACGCACATGAGGTCAGTATCATAACTGTGAATGTCATGCATGCGGTGGGTGTCTTCATTAATGCCGTGACGTAAACAAATTGACCACGGGTTGATCATTCTGAGTATATCGTCAGTGTTGCCGCCTAAGAAATCACGCTCGCGGGTTTCACATTCCTGATAAGGTCCCCTGATAAAACAAGCGTTTCGATGGCGACGTGATGTGGCCAAGAACGCAAGTGTATCTGCATTTATGAGCATGTTAAAGAGCCTTTCCCCACCGCGCGTTCAAAGATGAGGGATTGGTTTCCTCCTCACCTTGGCTATTCTTCCTGCAGGCGATATCTTATCCTCGCCACTTATTTCCGAAAATAACGTGTACAATGTCCGCACTAAGCCTGTCGAGATTTCGCGCTTGTCGGCTACACGCCGGTTACCTTCGCTTGCGCAATCGGAAGTACACAAAATGAAGGGCATACAGATGCATTGCGCGCGATCGTCAAGCGAGACAAGGAAGAAGGGGTGGACAAATCCTATCTGATGTTTCGCGTACATGAGCCAATCGGGAGTACGAGAAAACTGTTCCTGCTCACGAAGTCCCCGCCGTGGTGGTCTAGTGGCAAAGCTACTCGGCTGCTGACCCGCAGGTCGCGGGATCGAATCCCGGCTGCGGCAGCTGCATTTCCGATGGAGGCGGAAATGCTGTAGGCCCGTGTGCTCAGATTTGGGTGCTCGTTAAAGAGCCCCAGGTGGTCGAAATTTCCGGAGCCCTCCACTACGGCGTCTCTCATAATCATATGGTGGTTTTGGGAAGTTAAACCCCACATATCAATCAATCAATCAATGCGTCACGAAGTGCGCCAGAAATACGAACGCCGGGAGGGAACAATGCGCTCGCTTTTCGTATTTCCAGAGCCTCGTGAGGCGCTCATCAAGAACTATAAATCGTCAAGATTAATTCGGTACCGACCATCCTGGCACGTGCCCCCTAATCACGCATAGTGACGCTGATACTTATATTGTTTGATATTTAGATCACCATTGTTTGGAAGATGTGGCTGTCGCGTACGCAGGCCTTAAAGGCTGTTTACGCTTGATTTGCCACCTATACTTCGCATTAAGAGTCTTCTCCTATTCGCTATTTTTCGTGCGTCACTTTCATGGCTCCGAGGCACGTGTACCTGAGTGTATGTAGCATTGCCGGATGACGCATCGCGTTTTGACCAACGTCATCGCAATGTGCGCATTTGTTCGTTTCCTATAGTGACGAACATTGACGTATGTTGAAACCGGTGGACATTCTGTAAAATGTCACATTAGCTCCCACAAGCACGGTGAGTCCATTTCTTGACTTTTATTTATTTTCATTGGGAAAATTGAAGTGACTCGAAAGGGAATTCCGACATCAACGAATCTGTCCCACGTGTCCCTACAAAAAATTAATTTTTCTTTGCGATAGCTGACAACATCGAAGCAAGGCCAAGGCGAGCAATAACAATAACAGCTTGCCACGCTAAGCGTTCCGCTAATGTGTACACACGTGTGAAGTGCATGTAACACAGTCGTCCGTCGTTCTAAGACGCATGGTAGGATGTGTACGAGCGTTACCAAATGCTCGTCGCATGCAAAATGATGACACTTGGCAAGTAATAACATTGGAAAACAATTATGGCACATTCCATTTTTATCACAGCCCCGCCGCGGTGGTCTAGTGGCTAAGTTACTCGGCTGCTGACCCACAGGTCGCGGGATCGAATCCCGGCTACATTTCCGATGGAGGCGGAAATGTTGTAAGCCCGTGTGCTCAGATTTGGGTGCACGTTAAAGAACCCCGGGCGGTCGGAATTTTCGGAGCCCTCCACTATGGTGTCTCTCATAATCATATGGTTGTTTTTGGACGTTAAACCACACATATCAATCAAATAAGTAATAACATTGGAAAAGCATTATGGGACATTCCATTTTCATAAAAAAGCTATCTGCTGACCTGTGGTTCAGCTGTCGAGCACTTTGACCACTAGACGGCCGTGGCGGGTCAGGCCGTGAAATTGGGCATACGGCATCATTTGTAGAAAGAACATGGGGCGATTTTCAGCTCATTTTGATAATTCATTGTAAACTCCAGGCTACGTGCTTCGCTAGAATGTTTGGCTCGCTTGTTCTAAAGAGCATGGACTGCCGATAGGAAGTGCTTTGTGACCATATTCACCAATTTTAGTAAAACTTTCGACATGTGTTCGCGTTGGTACCGTGGTGATATGTGCCAAATCATACAACCATGTGTCATTTAGTTTTTTTTAGAAAACAAACTTTAAAATTCTTAGCTAATTCTAGAATTATAGTTGTAGACGCGGGCCACCCTGTGTATATGACGTCAGGGCCTACTTTTTTTTTTTCAAAAACCCGGTCTTTCTCAGCAGACGGATGCAGCGCAAGCTTTTTTCTACGAGGGTGACAACAACGGGAGCACAGTTCAGTTTGGTCAGCTGTTTGCAGCGTGTTGGTAGCCGTTGACGTCGGGTCTTACAATATTGAGCAACGAAGAAATCGATCGGGACATGTCGGATGCTTTAGGCGCCGGAGGGTCAAAATCGATGATTCCGTGCTCAGATAATAGCTGCAATCATCCCTGAGCTTGTCACTGGTAAGTTCAGACGAGCGGCACAGCTTGATTCCACGTTGTATGACATCGCCAACTTGATTTTCCCGCATCAGAATATCACGCCACGTGAACTATGTTAAACCCTGGCCAGCCGTGGCGGGGTGTAGTGAATCTCGTGACGTCATCAGTGACGGGTTTTTGTGACGTCATCGGATACCCACCATGGACGACAGAGGTAAAGTATTATTCTAGAACACTGTAACTGAGGCACTCCCTGTTTCGTATCTGCTATGACTCGTCGTTTTTTTTTGCTTAATTAAAATTATTGACGAGTGCTTGAACGAAATGAACCACCCTGGCTTTTTCACCACTATCAATACTATTAGAAAACAACAGCATTAATCTCAGTATGAATGAAAATGCACCGGAGTTCTTTTTTAAAGAACACATGGTCAAAGTTTCTGACGCCTTCCACACTGATGTCCCTCATAATCTCATTGTCATCTTGCGACGCAAACTCCCAACACTTTATTATTATATTATTATTATTATTATTATTATTATTATTATTATTATTATTATTATTATTATTATTATTATTATTATTATTATTATTATTATTATTATTATTATTATTATTATTAAAGCCTTGCGCAAGCGTTTGACTCAGGCTAATGTTTTGAGTACGCACGTTAAGTTTCGAGAACGTACACGCACCCAAGTGACACGTTACGAACTTTATTATAAAATTCCCTAATGTATCATAACGTCTTGACGAATTCATCATTTGAGTGCAAGAAGCCACTTTACTGACGGATTCAGGTTCTAGCAGTTTCAATAATATAACACCTGTGGTTTTACACCTCAAAACCATGGTATGAATTGAAGAGATGCCGTATAGTGGAGGGCTCCGAAAATTTCGACCATCTGGTACACTGACATCGCATCGTACACTGGCTTGTGATATTTCTTCTCTATCGAAATTCGACGGCTGTGGCCCGGATCCAGCCCGCGACCTTAGGGTGACCTAGCAGTTTCAAGACGGTGATGATGATGATGATTTGTGGGGTTTAACGTCCCAAAACTACTATATTGCCGCGCGCTTGATCTGCCAGCGCAAAAGAGGCAGACGAAGTGGCAGTTCCCCTCGTGCCATTGTTCTGTTTTTGGCTGCGCTGAGCCGACCGCTCTTCGGACTTTTGTGAGGACGCCTTAAAAACGTCTCCTGTCTTTTTAACGTGACATTTTAATGGTGGAGGTGCTGGGTAACCTCACCTATGCAACAGACTCCTTCTAGCAGCCGGAACGTGACCCAAAACCCAGAGCTTACGCCGGTACACCGTTTCAGTCGGAGGATTCGAGGACTGTCCCCCGAGTTTGTGCCTCACAGTACAAGTACGTCGACTGGTATGGAGAATACTGTTGCTGTCACCGCTTCCCCTGCCGCTGGAGCCGCCGCTGCTCCAACCGCTGCACCCGCAGCTGCACCCACTCATTACACGCTGCAAAAACCACGTGTTCCGAGTCCCTTCCGTGGTGGCCTCTATGAAGATGTGGAAGATTGGCTGGCTGAGTACGAGTACGTAGCGGATTTCAACGGGTGGGACGAAGTAGCGAAGCTCAAGAATGTGTACTTTAGTCTTCTTGATGGTGCTCGCACATGGTTCCAGAACCGCAAGGGCCTCCTAACGTCGTGGCATGAGTTCTGTCACAGGCTCCGCGAAACGTACTCGAGTCTCGATCGTCGAGAGCGCGCTGAAAGGGCCCTCCAGTCCCGCATGCAGATGCCTAATGAAGGTGTGGCTACATACGTGGAGGATATGGTTCATCTGTTCACTCGCGCCGATCCAACCATGCCGGAAGACAAGAAGCTGCGACACTTGATGCGAGGTGTGAAAGAGCAGCTCTTCGCAGGACTCATTCGTAGTCCGCCTAGAACGGTTTGCGGAGTTCCTCACTGAAGCCGTCGCCATGGAAAAGGCGCTGCAGCAGCGGAACCAGTACGATCGGCAAGTGAATGCTACCTATACCACCGGGCTAGGCTCGTTCCCGACCGACGTGGGAGCGCTTCGCGAGCTGATACGTTCGGTTGTTCGCGACGAGCTGCAACAGCTGCAACAGCTGAACCAGGCGCAGCAGCAGCCTTCCACGAATTGCATCGCCACCATCATACGTGACGAAGTTCAGCATGCGCTCGGCACACCTCGTCGCGAGACACCAACGCAGGTTGCTGCACCACTTCAGGCGTTCGCAACTTCAAGTGAACCTCTAGGGGTGACCTACGCAGACGTATTGAGACGCACCGTTCCGTCGTCCACGACACCATCCCCAGTGAGTGGTTTCCAGCGCACCACTTATACCGACACGTTCGAACACAACGCACCTGCACCAGCCCCACTACCAGCCGCAACCCCGTACGCCACACTGCAGTCCGCACAGGTGGTCCCTTATTTTGCAGACACTCGACCCGTCATGCGTAAATCCGACATATGGCGCATGCCCGACCGACGACCGCTTTGCTACCACTGCGGTGAAGCGGGTCACCTCTACCGAGACTGCCAGTACCGCCGACTTGGGCTGCAGGGTTTTCCTGCCAATTCACCCCGCCCCCGGTTTGGACAGAGACCACCAGAAATTGAAGATTTTATCGCTCGGCAGAACGTCCCACTCAGGCGTCAGTCGCGCTCACCGTCACCGCGGTCGTCGTCTTATTCAGGCAACGGAAATCGAAGGCCGCAAGGACGGTCTCCGAGCCCCCGCCTGGAAAACTAACGCCAGCGACCTTTCGAGGCGAGGCCGCTGATTCTCGACGTGATGAAGACCTCGCCCTCCAATCGACGCGACATCGGACCAACGGAAATTCGACTACGCCGGCGCCTGTATCCCAGCTGAGCGACTTTTCAATGGACATACCTGTGATGCTCGACGGTCGCAATTTAACTGCCTTAATAGACACTGGTGCTGACTACTCGATTATTAGCGGACAATTGGCACGTACCTTGAAGAAAGTGATAATGCCTTGGACAGGATCGCATGTACGTACAGCTGGCGGACATGTTGTAACGCCGGTTGGTTTGTGCACGTCCAGGCTACAAATACGAGGCTGCACGTTTTTGGTCAGCTCCATCGTGCTACGTGACTGCTCCCGCGAATTAATTCTCGGCCTCGATTTTCTTCGGGAATATGGCGCCGTAATCGACCTACGGCGACGCTGCATTTCCTTTTCGACAGTCAACGCTACGTCAAGGGACTCCAACCGCCGTACAACCGCCCTCCGTGTTTCCGACGACAGTGTCACAATACCACCTCGTGCAAGTATCCTAATTCAGGTGACTTCCGAAGGAACCAGTGACGGTGAAACAGTGGCAGAGTGCAACGTCTCCCTGCTGCTGGCGCTTGGAATTTCTGTGGCACGAGGCATCATTGACATTCGGAACGGTACAGCCGAGGTCATGATTACAAATTTCACCAATGAGCATCGTCACCTTTTCCGGGGCACTGCGGTCGCCTACGCTGAAGCCTTGGAGGACGTCATTGAGTGTTTTGCCTGTGAAGACAGTAGCCGCGATGGACAAACCGTAATAGATGTTGACATGAACAGTGCACTGCCGGAAAAGAACCAGAGGGCCTTGCGAGAGCTATTGTTTGAATTCAGGGCGTGCTTTGCTCAGTCGTCTAAAGTGAGTCAGACGCCAATTACACAGCACAGGATAATCACTTACGACGACGCGAGACCTATTCACCAACAGCCATACCGCGTCTCGCCGACAGAACGCGCAGCTATCAAGCAGCAAGTGAAAGAAATGATCGACGACGGCGTTATCCAGCCTTCGAACAGTCCCTGGTCCTCACCGGTCGTTCTGGTTAAGAAGAAGGACGGTACGCTTCGCTTCTGTGTAGATTACAGAAAGCTCAACAACGTCACAAAAAAAGATGTTTATCCGCTGCCGCGTATTGATGACTCGCTTGACCGACTACGACGAGCGAAGTATTTTTCTTCCCTGGATTTAAAGAGTGGCTACTGGCAAATTGAGGTTGATGAGCGCGACCGTGAAAAAACCGCCTTTGTCACGCCGGATGGCCTCTACGAATTTCGGGTGCTACCGTTCGGACTCTGCTCTGCGCCAGCTACCTTCCAACGCATGATGGACACTGTGTTGACTGACTTAAAATGGCAAAGCTGCCTTGTGTACTTGGATGATGTGGTCGTGTTTTCAACCAGCTTCTCCGAACATCTGAAGCGACTACGACAGGTACTTGAGGCGATTCGGACGGCTAACCTTACGTTAAAGCCGCAAAAATGCCATTTCGGTTACGAAGAACTAAAGTTCCTTGGACATGTCGTAAGCGCGGAAGGCGTCCGTCCTGACCCTGAGAAAACCGCCGCTGTCGCAGCCTTCCCGACTCCTGCCGATAAGAAAGTGTGCGGCGGTTTCTTGGTCTATGCGCGTACTACCGGCGCTTTATAGGCAATTTTTCGAAAATTGCCGAACCATTAACTAGACTCACTAGAGACGATACGCCGTTCGTTTGGAGTGCTGAACAAGAATCAGCATTCACAGAGCTTCGGCTTCGCCTGGCATCACCACCTGTTCTTGGACATTTCGACGAGGAAGCCGAAACAGAAATTCATACCGACGCCAGTAACGTCGGTCTGGGCGCAGTACTCGTCCAACGGCAGGAGGGAATTGAAAAGGTTATCGCCTACGCAAGCCGAACCCTAACACGCCCGGAGTCAAACTACAGTACCACGGAGAAGGAGTGCCTTGCTGTCGTGTGGGCAATTGCTAAGTTTCGACCTTACCTTTACGGCCGTCCATTCAGAGTAGTGACGGATCATCACTCGCTGTGCTGGCTTGCGAACCTCAGAGACCCCTCCGGACGACTGGCAAGGTGGAGCCTACGTCTGCAGGAGTACGACGTCACTATCGTGTACAAGTCCGGTCGTGCACACGAAGATGCGGACACGTTGTCACGCGCGCCAGTTGAGCCTGCCGCTCAGAGCTTCGAAGAGGACTGCCCTTTCCTTGGCTCCGTAAGCGTAACAGACTTGGCTTTACGGCAGCGAGCAGATGCTCAATTGCGACCTATCATTGAACATCTAGAGGGCCGCAACGTATCACTGCCCCAGCATATAACTCGCGGATTGTCATCCTTCTGCTTACGACAGGGCGTGTTGTACAAGAAGAACGCAGCCGCCAGCAACAAAACTTACCTGTTGGTCGTCCCCGCAGAGCTGCGTGAGGAAATTCTATTTGCCTGCCACAACGAGCCTCCATCGGGCCATCTGGGCATCACCCGAACCATCGCTAGGGTACGAAAGTCTTACTACTGGCCGAAACTTGCCGCTTGCGTTAAACAGTACGTTCAAGCCTGCCGCGAATGCCAGCGCCGAAAATCCCCATCTGTTAAGCCTGCGGGATTACTTCACCCTATCGAGCCACCCAGAACACCCTTCGATCAAGTCGGCATGGACCTCCTGGGTCCGTTTCCCTTGTCATCTTCCGGCAACAAGTGGATAATCGTCGCTACAGATTATCTAACCCGCTATGCTGAAACTAAGGCGCTTCCTAAAAGCACGGCTTGTGAAGTTGCTCAGTTTTTCATCGAGAGAATTGTATTACGCCACGGTGCTCCATCCTGTGTCATCACAGACCGAGGAACAGCGTTTACAGCAAGGCTCCTTGAACAAGTTTTTCAGTTAAGTTACTCCACGCATCGCAAGACAACAGCGTATCACCCTCAGACAAATGGACTGACCGAGCGGCTTAACAAAACGATGACTGATATGCTGTCTATGTACATAGACGTACAGCACAAGACGTGGGATGAAATACTGCCTTACGTAACATTCGCGTATAATACCGCTACGCAAGAGACCACACGATTCACTCCGTTTCGTCTTCTATACGGTCGGGACGTTCAGACGATGTTGGACGCAATGCTCCCATGCGACATTGACAACATCGAGGATCTCGACGAAGATGCTGAGTGTTTCGTGCAACGAGCCGAGGAAGCACGTCAACTAGCCCGCGTAAACATCAAGAAACAACAAGGCGTCGATGCACAGCGCTACAACCGCTGCCACAGACAAGTCGATTATAAACCAGGTGACCAGGTGTTAGTTTGGACCCCTGTGCGCTGCAAAGGTCTCTCTGAGAAGCTTCTCAGTCGGTATTTTGGCCCGTACAAAGTGCTACGACAAGTGAGCGACGTCAATTACGAAGTCCTTCCGGACGGAAGCCAACCACCCCGACGCCGACAGCTACGACCCGAGATTGTGCACGTGGTGCGGTTAAAACCGTACCACACACTGTGACAATGTCTTTTTTTTACGATACACGCTTCGTTTAGCATCGAGGCGATGCTCTTCAGGGAGGAGGGGCAGTGCCGCGCGCTTGATCTGCCAGCGCAAAAGAGGCAGACGAAGTGGCAGTTCCCCTCGTGCCATTGTTCTGTTTTTGGCTGCGCTGAGCCGACCGCTCTTCGGACTTTTGTGAGGACGCCTTAAAAACGTCTCCTGTCTTTTTAACGTGACAATATGATTATGAGAGACGCCGTAGTGGAGGGCTCCGGAAATTTGGACCACCTGGGGATCTTTAACGTGCACCCAAATCTGAGCACACGGGCCTACAACATTTGCGCCTCCATCGGAAATGCAGCCGCCGCAGTCGGGATTCGAACCCGCGCCCTGAGGGTCAGTAGCCGAGTACCTCAGCCACTAGACCACCGCGGCGGGGCAGTTTCAAGACGGTTTTATCGGGTAAATACTCTCGTGCATTGTCAACAAGGTCAGATCCCTGCGATTAGCAATGCATTCACAGATTTAAATTGGCTTCACGGGAAGGTGTTGCGCTGGGCATCAAAAGATAAGATTAATTCTTGTCAAGCGTCACGAATAAGAAACAACAGAAGCCACACGCATACCGGCGCCGTTCTCTTGCCACGACGTTTTCGAGGACTTCGCTGAAGACGCATGCGGCGCAGCTGCGTGTCGGGTTCTCTCGCGATGTTTACGACGGCTGGAAGGCTGCAGACTTCGGCCTTTGTCCTGCTGCGAATGCACACCAAGACACGTAGCAACACGAGACTGAGGTGCACCAGTTGCGCGCACACACGACCGCTTGTATCACAGTGCAGGAGAAAGGTGTGCCAGCAGACGACAGCAAGCTTCAAGCAGACGTACGCGTTCGTTATCCAAGCTATCCCGCGAACGACAACTGAAC
The DNA here is from genome assembly GCA_013436015.1 of Rhipicephalus annulatus. Classification (NCBI taxonomy): domain Eukaryota; kingdom Metazoa; phylum Arthropoda; class Arachnida; order Ixodida; family Ixodidae; genus Rhipicephalus; species Rhipicephalus annulatus. The sequence goes on along the minus strand of WOVY01003522.1, from coordinate 217,036 downwards.
GATTTTTTTTTCTTGTAAGCAACACTGAGGGGGAAAGGCAGACGGACAGAAATCAAGCGATACGTGAAAGTAACAGCTTTCTACAGTAAAGGTGAGTGTGACGCGTGCGATATGGGCTTCTGCTCTGAATGCGTGGAACCGTGTCATGGCAATACTTGTTGATGCTTTGTGCGCTGTGCGAGGACAGAGTCTCGGTTTATCAGATCACTAGGTCATTGTCAGCACCTCTGCATCGTGCGTAAACGACCCTCGAAGATAAAGATAGGACACGTGTACGGGCAGGTTTGTGAATCGCCAAACCACTTCAGCCCATCGGGTTCTCGCGTGTACCGGCGAACTTGCGCAAAGTTGAGAAGAAAAGTAGTAAGTATAATTTCACGCTTTGTTACGCTAGTTCCCCAATTTTTGCGAAGCGTCAATTCAGGAGTCAATCGGATGAAAAAAAAATCAGCAATGTCATGCGAAATTTCGGCGCGAGATTCTCTGCTCGGCGGATCAACGCGACGAAATGACAGCTAGACTAACTCGTGCATTTTGGCAGGCTTTATTTTGGTCGGCTTGTCACGATGTGTTTGAGCTTAATTTTGTCACATACGTGGTGCAATACGATATATATGTTAAAGCTTATTCTCGTGGCGATGACGCACGCAAAAAAGAATTCTGGGCTCATAGCTGTCGCGTAGGCTTCCTCAATTTCCCGCCTTCTTGTTTTTAATTATTTTTTGCCAATTTAAACCACGGAAACTTCAACAAGCTGCCACATCCGCGCCTACATTTCTCGAAAAAGCATTCGTCACAGCTTCCCCAATGAGCCTTATTGTGTGGAGGCACCAACTTTAATGTGGCATAAACAAGCTGATCAGTCACTCTTTCAGGGAACGCTCATTTCTCATGCGTTCAACAGCCGTTTGTCGACACTGCAATAGATTAGGGACTGGTGATTACACTTTATATAAGGAGACAGCATGTAACGCTCTGCGAAACAGACATAAGTATTGGGTTTGCACTGACACGAAATATACGAAATATTTCGGGGGTAAGTTTGGAAAAATTAGGGATTGTTCGAGGTTCCGGACGCTTTTGCACCAAAAGGCAGCTACTGCCTTGACCAGCAGGCAAGCTGAGCTTGGAAACTGGCTTGTAATGCTGACAGTGAAGCATAAATCGTTGGCACACCACGGGAAATTTTAGTAGGCTTGATACCGAGCGCAGTATTATGATTCCGCTTCTATGCAAGATTATTGTGAAACAACTTGGGCGTAGCCAGAATTCTTTTTCGGGGAGGGGAAGGGTTCAATTATTAAACAATCGTATCGGGCCAGTTGGTAAGGATCCATCTTGCTAGGAAGCGCAGCCACTATTATAAAGAACACACAACACAAGCGATTAACTTCAACGAAACGTTTATTGCAAACGTCAGAGTTTATAAAGGGGGTGAAAAGAGAAAAATAATAAAAAATGGTAGACAACAAAAAGCACACGCGCCAGCCCCGTACACTACTATCCGTTATTGTTTATCACCCCATCCAAAAAAACAGTTCTTTCCCCTTGAGCGAGATAGAGGGTGCACTAACACAATCAAAATCATCGCGTGTCATTTCAGCCGCTTCTACTATCAAACGGGTTAACAAATCTCTGTCCCGATATAAAACACGCACGTGTTATCGAAATAAGGCACACAACCGCACTATTTACAGTGGATCGCCAACTGACCATCTGTACCCTTCTGCACTTTATTGTGGTGCTCTTTTAGCTTTCATTAATGCATATTTCAGTTGTTCCCACATAAACAAGACCACGTGACAAGGGCACTCTGTAAACAACCGACTGTGCACACTCAATATATTCATTGCGATGCTTAATTTGGCAACCTTTCTTTTCTTTTGAAACAGGACAAGTGTTGTGACATATTCTGGACATTTTTTTTTCAGGAGCAGAAATGACCACTCGGACGCCCACCTTATTACCAATCTTTTTAAGATTGTGTGCCACACTATGGATATAGGGGACAACAGCCATTTTTCGCTGCGGCAGGGAAGTGTTAATACGCTGCCTATATTGTTTTCTTCAGGTCCCTACGTAGCGATTCAGCGACGCTTATAACCATTCGTTGCGGGTAGCCTGCTGCCTTCAGTCGCAAAACCTGTTGCTCAAAGCTCTTCTTCATGAGGGTGAAAACAGGACTTCTTCAACAAATTAAAAAAGCACATCCGTGCAACAGACCTCTTCACTACTTTGGTATGGGCAGAAGAGAAAGGCAACAATGGCTTTTTGCTCCTGTCTGCTCCTGAAAAACTGTCCAGATTATGTCACAAAACTTGTCCTGTTTCAAAAGAAAAGAAAGCTTGCCAAATTAAGCATCGCAATAAATATGTTGAGTGTGCACAGTCGGTTGATTACAGAGTGCCCTTGTCATGTGGTCTTGTTTATGTGGGAACAACTGAAAGATGCATTAATGAAAGGCTAAAAGAGCACCACAATAAAGTGCAGAAGGGTACAGATGGTCACTTGGCGATCCACTGTAAGGAGTGCGGTTGTGTGTCTTAATTCGATAACACGTGCGTGTTATATCGGGACAGAGATTTGTTAACCCGTTTGATAGTAGAAGCGGCTGAAATGACACGCGATGATTTTGATTGTGTTAGTGCACACTCTATCTCGCTCACGCGGAAAAAACTATGTTTTTTGGATGGGGTGATAGACAATAACGGATGGTAATGTACGGGACTGGCACGTGTGCTTTTTGTTGTCTACCATTTTTTATTCTTTTTCTCTTTTCACCCCCTTTATAAACTCTGACGTTTGCAATAAACGTTTAGTTGAAGTTAAGTGCTTGTGTTGTGTGTCTTTATAATAGTGGCTGCGCTTCCTAGCAAGATGCTTCAATCATACTTTATGTATGTTCGTGCGTGTGTTTGTATGTGTGCGCGTATCTATATCCGCAAACAAAACTGAAAATTTTTAGGGGGTGGGGGAAGCTGAACCCCCGACTTCCCCGACTACGACCCTGCTGTGGACAAAGGAATCTTAGATCGCATAGACACGTTGTTCTAGCTACTGTAGCATGAGGCACAAGATGCAAAACGATTTGAACGGTTGAAAAACCTGCCTCTTGGGAAAGGCTAAATGAAGCCAAAAAGTTTGTTATACATGATTCTATTATCACGAAAATTTTCAACACGACCCAAGAACGGGTCGACCGCCACGCAACTGACAGCAACGGTTCACCAACATCAAAATGCTTTGCCTCAGAGATAGCCTACGCAACCACAATGTTGCTTTTTGAAGAAGTTGTGAAAAAAAAAACGCGTCGTGACACAGACAACACAAATGTTGTGGCACAATCTGACTATACCCAAAATTTGTAATAACAATCGCTGCTGTGGGTGGACGCCCAGTTCCGAAACGCACCTTGATTTTCAATGTAAACGAAACTAACTTTGTTATCATCATCATTTTAACCTGCGAAAGAACGTCGTGCGTCGTCCGCTAAATCGTTAATGCGGTAGGTCGCCGCTCGGTTCGTTTCACATCTCCGACTCTCCGGTACGCACGTGAGCCTCTTTCGCCTTGCTGCTGATACTTCGAGCTGCCTTGGCGTTATTGCGAGGAAAGTTTCAGAAAACAGTTACTGTCGTTTAACAGCTCAACGGGGCCTAACAAACGGATAAGTTTCCGGTAAGGTCGCCCTCTGGCAGCTCGACCAACTTTCGCTTGCGCTTTTAGCAGCACGTAAAAGTTGTGCTCAAGTGTTAAATTGGTGCCGCTTTTCGGCGTACTTATAGTTGTCTTGTACCGCGCGTGCTTACGTCGAAGGGTAACGGTATAAGTAGCATTCCTGTTGGTATACTCTTAACAAGCTTATATATGCTTAATCTGCTTTGCACTGCCCCATCACCTTTTCTTAACTTATCAGTGCCAATCTCCGGCGTTTTCTTGATTCGCTGTATCCGCACTGTCAGCTGCGAGTTAAATATTTGAGTAGCGAGTTAAATATTTACTCAAAATAAATAAAATCAGCCAACTATAGATGAAGTGCTGTTTTCTAACGAGCGAATTAGAGCCTTCAATTCCGTAAACGGTATCCTATCGAGGGGACTGCGGCTGTTTTCTTGCTGGGCCACGCATTTCTCGTATGGTGTCTTACGCTGTTTCAAATTGTTAAGTATGTACCCGTAGCAGCGCAGTCAGATGTTTAATCTTGTTGGCTCAATTTTCCGTAGCCACAGTCAGCCTTCAACCTAGCTGGTTTGAATTGTGTTCAAGTCAACTAATGTGCGCTAAGGGTATACGCCTCTGAAATACTATTTATTCACCAAATTTTTTTATCAAAGACTGAACTTAAGAAAAGTCCGTCTCGGAGTGTATATCCTTTTCCTATTTGTGCTGTGTCAACTCAAAACAGCCTTTTCGTAATCTATGAAATATATAAGCACTATAGAAAGTATCGTGCAAGCCCTAATGCTGTAGGAAGGCATTTCGAACATGGTTTACATTTTAGCACTTTATTCTGAAATTTGAGCGTGGGGCCGACCATCGTAATATATATATGCAAAGCCTAATATTCCCAGACAAAGGCCATTGTGACATGACTGAAAGGTTGGAATGAATTATGCTACAATGTACGTTATCCCCAGAAGTGCCTGTCTCTCTCTCTCCGTACACACACGTACATGTACGTGTGTGTACGTGTGTGTACATGTACCTACTGTACTTATGACCTGCCCAGCGAGCGGAGTGCCAGCACGCCCATTCTAGTATAGATGCCTGTCGCCATGAGACCTGTGGCACTGCAACTTACCCTATGCCCACCGGCTGGTAGCGGCCACAAAATGGGCCACCACGCTTTTTTTTTTGTCTTGAGTCATTCACTAAAACAAACCTGAAGCAGGTATGTGTACTGATGATGATGATCGTTGGGGTTTTATGTCCCAAAACCATGGCACTACTTGAAAAGACATCGGAGGGTTCTGGAAATTTTCACCATGTGGTGTTCGCATAAATCTGAGAGCTACGGGCTCTCGCCGCTCTTGCTCCTCGTACAGCGAGGAGGCACACTCGGCCAGAAAAAGAAATGAGCCGATAAACAAAGCGATCCGAAGCAATTGAAGAACAAAATGAGCCATAACCTCTCTTGTATCATCAAATGCCAAAATGAGGGATAACGTTTGTGGTTCATCACACAAGTTAACTCTATCATTAAATCACCCTTTAGAAAAATTAGCACGGCAGTGAGTAAAGTCACTGCGGGCAACACAACAATTAAATCTCGGCCCTTGAGTATGGCTTAGGAGATCTTAGGAACCAGTCACAAAACTGTTAAACGCTCATGAATGCAATCAGTTGTAATGGAATTTCAGTAATGTAATTTTTGTTTGCAAAGACCCACAAAGTTGTATGCTCCCTTTTGGTGATTATTCCAGGGGAGGGTATCTAGCGATATATATACCTCAAGTTCTGTTTCTGCTAGGTAAGCTAGCTGTCTTTAAAAATGAAGACCCGATTCTCGCTCAAAATACTGTGCAACTCAACTATTTGGCAGCATAAAAATTCAAATGAGTTGGCCTTTTCAACAGACATAAAGGACCTTTTTTGCTCATTCACACCACAGGATAATGTGCTACTAATAAATGTTGAATAAGCGATTGTAAGTGCTGTTTCATTTCTAAACAGTTGCAGAGTGTCTTTCATTGATTTCTCGTGTACCTTCGATCTACATTTGCCATTTGGGACAAAGGTGGTACAGCCAGCATTTTAGGGTACAGCCAGCAAATATTTTGGGGAAGGGGGGGGGGGCTTTAACTACTGGACCACACCTGATGACTGTAGATTGTATAGCAAACCAAATAGACGGGACGCAAGAAAGGTACACACACAACAGTCATGCTTTACCAACATGCCCAGTCTTCAACCACACTTCATGCATGTTTGTCCGTGCAATTGTATACGTGCATGTACGTATACACACGCGAAATCGAGAAATTTTTGTGCAGTTTGAAGCACTACCCCACTCTTCTTAGCCTCGGAAATGTTAACCATGCAGATAACAGTTTTTTTTACTCCTTCACCTTGTAGGTGCCACCGTTAATTCAAAGCAGTTTTATAGCTCACATCTAGCAGCAATGGGAATCGAATCAGAGGAGCCAAAGTCTACAGCACCAAGTGAATTTCAGCGTTTGAATGGAGGCCTTCTGCTTGCCAAGGCGAACTTCTTCTTTCTTTATGGAGGTAAGTGTAGGGGCTTATGATAGCGCTGTCTTATCTCCAGTTCCTTTGTTGACATATCTGGATTCCACTCTCAATGTGAAAGGTGAATAGAGTGTCTCATGTGCATACGACGGCAAAACTTGGGGAGATTACTCGGACTCACTCATTAAAGTTTATTTTGCCCTTTGGACTCGCTCGGACTCAGACTCATAAAAATCCTCCTGAGCCGGACTCGCTCCGGCTCACACTCACAAACATTTGCTTCTTCAACAAAACTCACTCGGACTTATACTCAACCAAATATTACTCATTCGGGCTCACGGCTCGATGCGAGTCCGAGTGAGTCGGCTTATGAGTTCGTTAGCCTAGAGTTAGCTTCTTCGGCCATAGTACCAATAGTCTTTAACATAATATCTCGCGTAATCGGTGCTCTGCTTGGTGCAATTTGATATAATATTTTCGAATACGAGTTCCGAGTGCTTGTAAAACAGTGGGGATATTTTTCTTCGAATAGGTGATCAATTCCCCTACGTAATTGGCACCTATGATCAATAAATACTGAAACGGGGTATAAACGACGCCGCTTTGGAATACCAGTGAGTAGACATGAGTATAAACATGAATGCAGGTAAGGCTGATAGTAACGCTGTTAAGTAAATAGGACCTTAGTTCGGCAAAAGAAAGCAGAACTCACTCAGATTCACTCAAGAAATATATATTGTGCTTTGGACTCACTGGGAAACAGAATTGCCAAATTTTCCTGAGCCGAACTCACTCAGATTTACACTCGCAAAAATTCTCTTCAACCGGGCTTGCTCGGACTCAGACTCGTCAATATACTACTCACCCAGACTCTTTCAGACTCAGGGCTCAGTCTGAGTGAGTCGACTCATGAGTGGGTTCGCCGACCCTGCACTGTGTGTTTGCAGTGTTCTTTTTTTTTTTCAATTGCTTGTTTAGTTTTACATGCTCCTTCATTGCATCAGCAGCCAGGTTGAAAATGCCCCATTCCACTGTGTTTGTGTATATGTATATGCATGATTTGAATGGATTTCCCAAAAGGTCTTGGCATTTTCTAATTTTCTATCAAGTTGAAAGGCGGGTAAACCACATGGAAAAGGGAAAAAAAGTTGCTACTAATGTTTCGCCCAAGGCACGGTCAAATATATGTACATTATCTACACGTACACAAACACACAATAACATCACAAACCCTTTTTTCCCTGGGTGTTTTAGGACTTCTTGCTTGCCACAGGAATTCCCTTGAACACTTGTCAATACTGCGTGCAAAGAAATTCGTAGACAAGAGGTGGCAACAAAGAAGGTGGAGCAGTAACTTACGGCTGATTTTTATTTGCTACTCACAACCACCACATCACAAATTCTGACCATGAACATGCACAGTACATGCACACACGAGTGTATCTGAGCAGACATTATAAAGCATGCCCCACGAAAAAGGCTATTTCCCCATGGCCAAAGACACGGAGGTCTACATTGGAGCTTTCTCAATCATTTCTTGTGCAAGGTAATTGCCATCCTGGAACAAAAGAGAGTGGTCATTAAACAATGGCTCACACCCACACTCGTGGCACTGACTGCCATAAAATGCCAGCGAAAACACGTTTCTACGATAAAGGAAAATCCGACAAGAATGGGAGGTTGTGCCCTTGCTCGGTCGCGAATCAAAATTTGTGATGGCAGAGGAAGAGTTGCTAAGAATAAGGAATGCACACCCATGATTCATATAAATGCGTCCTTGAATACACATGCACTTGCCCTTTTTACTTGCCCTGTCAGGCAAATGAAAACAATAAATAAAGTAGTGAAAATGGTGGAAAGCGAGGAGTGGAGAGGGCATATTTAAAATTTCCCAATAAATGAAGGGAGGAGCTTGTCCTAGTAGGGACGCTTACCTGGGATTTCATGATAGCTGTGCTGCCATGATTTTCTTTCTTCACCTTCTTAGCATATTTACATAGGCCATTGTTAATATGGCCTACTACAATATATCAGTATCTTGTTCACCACCTCATTCAGGTGGAAGTTAGTGGTCAGATTCATTTAGAAAAAAGTTTGCGCTCAGTATTTTTTGTGTACTTGATATAGCTCTGACCCTCATGTTGTTGAGTCCCTTAAAGGAACACTAAAAAGCAAAACTGTTTTTCGCGTATTAGTAAAGTACAATTTAACGATCCGGAAAACACCTACTACTTCGACATGACGCTTGGTAAGCGAGAAAACTTGCGAAAAGAAAATGCGAATGGAGATGCCACCATGAGATTCATGCACCAAACAGCGTGACGTAGTAAATTTTGAGGGCGTCTACTGGGTTCTACATAGATTCGACTTGAAAAAATTTAAGTTCTGAGCCATCTGTGGATGCCATAGACCTAGCATACAAAGTTTTGGAAAATGTCATAAAGGCAAGGTTGTGGAAAAAAACAAAAACAGATTGAAACTTGTTATGTCACGCCCAGAGATTTTGGTGCAAATTTTAAAAATAAAACTTCAAACTTGATTTTCTTTGCTATAAATGAACTCATGACAGCGAAACTTACAGCATTCGACTTCTAAAAGAGCAGTTTATCAATTTGAATCAAGTCGCTGTTTCTCTTTAGCGTCCTTTAAGTAGCCACCTCTAAATCCTGGCTGCCATAGTTGATGCAGCCCACAATGGCAGAATAGGACGGGTGGCCAAAAGTGCTGCTTCCCCAATGCACCGTGCTTATCACAAAAGTGCTGGAGTTGTTGCAACTTAACCCCGAGATATCGGCAAGAGTTGTATGAGCTGATGTGTCTGCTCCAGCATATTTGAAAGTACATACTAGTAGGCACGCTTCACGAGCATTTAAGCTGCATTGTTAAGTCTCTGGCTTTTCAGACATACTTTTGCGGTGCTGTACACCAGAGAGGTCCTGAATAATACTGAAGAATTACCGTCACTTACGACGACCTTTTCATGTGAATTCGTGATTACAGTGCGACTTCATACACGTCATTCATACCCTGTTTCTTTGTTTAAGATCTTTATTTTACTGGATTCAGATTAGTTCTAAAAACCTTACCTGCACTGATACTTCATTGCCAGAACAATCAAATTTGAAACAAAAATCTTTTTGATATATTCAAGATCAAGTATATGTGTTTATTCTTCTGCATTGCTGTGTGAACGAGAAATCTGTATGAAATGTATGAATAATCGGGGAAAAGTATTTCTACCCAAAACTATTGTTGACACACACATACGCATGCATGCACACACACATGCACACCCTCTCTCTAATCAACCAGTGACCACGTGTAACAGTGAATTTTTATGGCAGCCAGAAGATCATAAATTAACCAAGTTCGAAAGCCCAACTTTTCATGCGGTAATGTTAAAACCAAATATATGATCTTCACTCTGTACAGTCCTTGGTAGATCTTTTCACTCTTTGAATAAAAAATACACGTTTGTTCCTTGTGATCGCCACTCTGTGTTATTCTTATTAAGATTAACAGGGCTGATTAGAAAATTTAGTCTCCATAAAGCCCGGTACACTTACATTAGTGGGTGAAGCTGGCAGACCGCCACTGCAAGCTATCAAGAACTTGTACAATATTTTAAATCCAGAAAAATAATTACTGTAACTGGTCTTTACAGCTCAGTAAAAGCAATCATTGAACGTCTTTCGACCCATAAATCTGTTGCAGACCTAGTGTCAGCCGCAAGCAACTCAAGCAGCTCGGTGACATGCTCTCAGCACTCTTTTGGCCACCTCTTCTATTCTACAGCTGTTATGCATCCCTTATACATTTAGCACGGCAGATATTCTGCATCTTTTCAGCCACCTATATGAACAAAAAGCTAGCAGATATTAAACCGCCTGAGCAGTTATCATTGCTAAAGGTTTGACATGAAAATTTCTACTCGCACATGATAAAGCATCTGCACAGAACCTTATCTGGTATTTTCAGAATGCTAAATTAAGCCTCATGTTTATTTTTTTTTCTTTGTTTTACAGCATCTGCTATAATTCTCCCTGCCCTCTCTGTGTATGGTAACGAACTGGGGCTCAATGCTGCCTCTGTGGGTGTGGTTTTGACTGTGGTGCCCTTTGTTGTGTTCCTCGTTCGACCACTCATAGCAGGAATCTCCGACAGACTGCAGAAGATTATGCCGGTGCTTGTATGCGTCATAGTGTTCGAAGCCATTTCTCTTTTGTTCATCAGTTCAGTACCTCCATTAAAAACAACCGGCGAGCAGGACGCTGGACTGAGTTTACAGCTAAACTTAACTGCCTCAAATGCGACGGGCTCACTTGTGGGAATAGACAATAAATTTTGCGTGGCTGAGCATCTCAAGAACTCAAGTGTTCACTGTTTCCTCGAATGCCCTTGCCAGAGGAGCATCCACGCTGCTGGTGATAATGTGAGTGATTCGTGTAGGCTCCAACACAGTGTAGGTTTACAACCTGTGTCTGCAGAACTGCCTAGTGAGTTTTACCTTCTCAACAACGAAAGTGAGCCACTGCCGAGTGCGAGCTTCAACCTTGATGAAGCGATAGTGACGTGCACTGCAAACTGTTCCGTGGATCTCTTGCCATGCCTGGAGAAATCTGCTGACACTGCGGCTGCCTCGGAAGACATGCACTCGCTGCAATTCTGGCTTTTCCTCCTGCTCACGTGTCTCATACGCATTGCCATTTCGAGCACCTTCTCACTGTCCGATACTGCCTGCTTTCAGCAGCTCGGCGATAAGCCACAAGACTATGGCCTCCAACGGCTTTGGGGCACTGTTGGCTGGGGCATCACTGCACCCTTGAGTGGATTGCTGATCGACTACGTCAACGCTCAGCTTGGCTACAAAAGCTTTGTGCCCGGCTTCTACATGGCGGTGGGGTTGATGGCAATACAGTGTGTGATTGGCTGCAGTTGGCGGCTAGGGCCTTCCACACACAACAAGAGCATCCTCCGGAATGTTGGCGGCTTGCTAAGGAAGCCCAGGCACCTGTGTTTCCTCCTGGACATCTTTGTGGTGGGCAGCTGCAGCAGCATTCACTGGTACTACATCTACTGGTACCTCCAGGACTTGCAAGCCAGCAAGCTGCTCATGGGGCTCACCCTGGCGACACAGAGCTTCTTGGGGGACTTGCCTTTCATGTTCCTCTCAGGGTGGCTAATAAGTAAGTGAGCTTTGCCAAACCTTGCATTCATGGAGAGTGAACATTAATTATAATTACAGAAAGACTCAAGTGTTTGCTGTCACCAGGGTGTCCTTGTTTTGTGTTGCAGGAATGTCGAAATGGTCCTGAGCTGCTAGTCACTATGCATGTGCTAGCGTGTGCCTGTGTGTTCCTTTTTTTCCTCTGTGTTTGTGGTCGGGTTGTGACCATCAATTTGCAGAGGGTTGATGAACACAGGGTTTTCTCATATTCTTACACTTGGAAATGTTAAACACGCGAACAACAGCGTGTAGCTATTCATCACTCCATATGTGACATTTTATTGGTACACATTTCAGAGCACCACTTTAACACTGCAGGAAGCAGGTATAAATTGAGCCTGTTTTAAAATATAGTAAATGGTTTTCGCTGTTGTATTTGAATATAACTGCATTTTCATATGAGGTCTTGCTGCGCAGAGGAAAAATATAGATAGGGGAGAACAGTGTGCAAACTGTGCAGCAGCCATCTCTGATGTAGCATTACAAAAGCTAAAGGCTAAACAACCTTCATGTTATTCTCAAACAGTCCAGTTTTGTTGCAGAAAAAGAAAGCTGCTTGCATTTTAGTGGGCTGTTGTCGACAGGACTGCACCATTGACAATCATGGAAAATCTGCAGTAACTTGTGGTGATGCAGAAGTGCAGTAAAGTGAGCAGAGAGGGAGCCTAACAACAAAAGTACGGAGTTTGCACTGGAGAGCTTAGATAATGTGGGGAGCGGCATTTACTTAAGTCTAGAAGAATCATGAACTCCATGAGTTTATGACAGCTTACTAGACATGGAAGCTTCGTGCGTTTCTTGATCTGAAGTAAATTTTGGAGTTTTGTATGCCAAAACCCCACTATGTCAAAGTGGTAAACCTTGTATTGACTCAAACCGCCTGGTGGTTTAACATGCACCTCGATATTATTACACATGCGTTTGCACTTTTTCCCACCAAAATGCAGCTGACATGAACAGGAAACGATCCCACATTCTCAAGGTGCACATTAAAGAACCCCAGATGGTCAAAATTAGTCTAGATTCCTCTACTGTGGCAGGCCTTGGAATCGTATCATGGTTTTGGCATGAAAATTCTGAACATGCCTGCATGCCAAGTAGTGCAATACCATGGCTAACATCTCCTGCATAATCGGGCATCATGTGTATCTGTTTCAGGCAAGTTGCAACACATCAATGTGGTGCGTCTGGCTTTCTTGGGCTTCTTTGTGAAGTTCCTGGGATATTCATTCATGCACAACCCCTGGTGGGCCATTGCCATCGAGCTACTGCAGGGACCAACGTACGGCTCATTCTATGTGGCCATGACCTCCTATGCTCGCAGCATCTCTGTTCCTGGCACTGAGGCCACTTTTCTCAGCATTATACAGGGGGTCTTCGACTGCTTGGGTGAGGCCCGTAATACACTTCTACCAAATCTTGTAGATAGACCCTGCCTCTAATTGCTGAGCCAGTAGTGGCAAACTTGTGTACTTGGTGGCAAACTTGTGTAAACACATATAAGAATATGTTTAAAAAGCTGTGTTTCATTATTTCTTGTCACATGACACATTTTTTTTGCTAAGAACAAGACAAACATACATGAAACTGGGGTTAACGGCATATTATTTACTTCATTGTATGTTTTAACAGTGTCAGATGACTGACTGTTTTGTGGTCAAAGCAACTTTGTCCAAATTGCAGCTGTATCCAAGCTCAGCTGTCACTTCCTCCATTTTGCAATACAGTTTGCTAAGCTAACAGCAAAATAACCAGTAAATTGTAAAGAATTAGGTGCACTAAATTAGCTGTAAGTTTCAATTTAGGAACATAAGGAAGATTTATAAATTATAAGCCTACAACATCTTTAGGAGGCCAGAGACCTTCATGCTTACTTCCATGGTGAGATCGTGTACAACAGCTAAGCTCTAGCACCGACATTTCACATAATGTGTTTAAACGATGGCCCCTTTTAGCTATTGATTGGTCAAAATGAATTGCCCGGAAGTGCACATGAATATTAGAAAAAGATATAGCATGAAAACGTTCATTGAGCATGAGCTAGAAGCGAAAATTTCATTCTGTGGCAGTTTATTTGTGCTGCTTGCCATAAATTCATACAACACTCGTAACAGTGCACAGTGGGAATTCAAACGCAAGGCTGTATGCCCGGCTTAACGAAATATTTCGCAATGCCTTGGGTCATGTGGTGTGAAATATTCTGGCACTGACATTACCGTAATTGAAATGATGCTTTTTACAGAAGTGTATAAAATGTCTTGTTTCTTGAGCTTATGGTGCTTGTTTATTGATACTTCTATATGTGTTTGTGTTTCTGTGTGTTTTGTTGGTTGCAGACACATAAAAAAAAATTTGCGCAGCATGTTAACTTTTATTGATCCAGTATAAGTGGAGCATATTGGTAAGATTTTGTGTATAAAAGCATCAAAGAGCCAGTATCACCACAAGTGCAGAGCAACCAATGCAAATTTGTATATCATTCGAATGAGTAGGAATGATATATGAAGTGAAGCTAAGCAGCTCACTGCCACTACTGCGAAAAAGCGACCTTTGTGCTGTCTATGGCCTCAATGCAAACTTTGCAACGAGAGCACAACATGTAACAAAGTTATGAGCTGTCTGCTGATCCACCCAAAAGGTTGAGCATAACCATGGGCGACCAAGCCCAGTAAGTCAATGTACACGTTGCACCTTTTGTGCAATGGAGATGGCTGGCTTATTTCATCCCTGCTTGAGTGAGGTTCGTCAGCAGCACTCATGCACTTTCACTAAAACATGGAACATATTATGCATTTTGTGATATCACCACTTTGGAATGCAAACAAAAAAACTGTGCTGGCGACACCAAAAATGCTCCTGAGGTCTCCCTATAATTACTGTCGCACTAATGCATTCATGAACAGCGTACCTGACAAGGAGTTTTGCAAGAAACAGCTTTTTCTTTTCTGGTGCTATAGATGCTTGATGCGGACATTTATGAAGTCCTGGCCTGTAAATCATCATAGTGTGTGATTAAAACAAAATGGGCTTTGGCAAATTGGCAGAACTGTTTTACAATACTAGCTAAACTGGCATAACGTATTGATTTGCTTCACTCTATTCTGTTAAGTCTGTCGTGAGATCAGCTAATATTTGTGATAGCAAAGACAGAGTGTAACACAGACCACTCATAACATGCAGAAAAGAAAATAGGTGAAATCGGATCGTTGTGTTGCAAGCCACTGAGTGTGCAAAGGAAAAATTGTTCAGTTCAGGTAATAGGCAGGTTAATCTACTTGGAACACACTTTACATCAAACATAACTGGTTATACCCACTTGCTATGGGAATGCTGGCAACACAGTTTTGCACATCACATGAAGTTTTCTCAACTGTGCTGTGCTCATTAGTATGCCAGTCTCATTTTATCAAGACATTTTATATCTTTGTTGCCATTATTTTCAGGTATAGCAGCTGGATCTTGCCTGGGTGGCCTGGGCTTAAGCTATTTCGGTGCCAGAAAGACCTACTTTATTGCAAGTTTTGTGCCTCTGGTGTGGCTTGTGCTGACAATCCTGATTAGTCAGCTTATCACGCACTGTAGCAGCGGTGAGCAGGACAAGGGTGAGATTTTTTTTCCCCCCCTCTTGAATTCCTTATTATAGGAGTCAGCTTGCAGCCTTTTGTTTGACATGTTTGAGCAATTATATAAGTGGTATGTACCAGCCAATGCTTGTCTATTTGAGCAACATCATCATCCTTCTCATTCAGCGACCCCGTTCTCAAGAAACCACATTCACTTGGTGTACTTAATTGGAGTGTGTTCCAAGAAAATTAAAAAGACGCTAAAGTGATGCAGTGGATTGATTTATATTGATAGCTTATTCTTTGAAAACACTGCTGTCGTTAATTTAACCATCATAGGTTCTTAGCACAAGATGAAATGAAGGTCAAAATTCTAATTTTAAGTTTCACATTGAAATTCTCTGCACATGAATGCCAGTCGGACATCACGGATTTCAAAGTGTTTTGTTTGTGTTTGGGCTATGCTTGCCAAAACAAACTTCCTGAAACTTGGTACACTAGGTCTCTGCTCTCTTCAGAAGATGATGTACTTTATTTTTACTAAGAACTATATAGGCCCTAGTAGATGTCATCAGTGTCGATGATGTCACAGCGAGTTCGTGCAGAATCTTCAAGGTGCCTTTGCCACCAGCATTTTTTTTTCCTGCTTATTTGCTAAGTAGCATTTTTATGGCAATGGTTGTGCTTTTAGTATTGTGAAAGGCAAGCTATTATTGCGTAAAGAATTGCTTTATTCTTTAGCATCCCTTTTGCAGTTAGTCTTTTTCTCTTGCTCTCTCTTTCAGTGGTTGTTGAAGAGCCCATGGAATCTGTCCAGCCTTTCATGTCTGCCAAGAGCAACCGAAGAGACCATTCTGATCAACAGCCTGTGGAACAGCTTTGAATGTGGCTGCAACGCAGCGGCTCAGAAGGGCAATCAGCTCGATCTCACCCAGTGTGCTGGTACCACAAGATTGTCACACCATTCTACATTGCGAACTTACCGTGTAAAGCCTGGCTAAGCCTTTCACCACCAGCTTACAGTTTGATTAGTTGTTAGTACATGTATTGTCAAACTAGCAAGCCAGTAGCACTATGCGAATGTGAAAACAGCGTGTTGCTGAGTCAAACGAATGCTAAAATGTTCTTTGGTGGTCTTGACCGATGCTTTTATACCCTAAAGTACATTTATTTTTTCTGTACAAGTCTGTTGTGCGGAGAATCGATATGTTTCATTTTCATGGTGATAAAATAGTTGCTGCTAAGCAGGCAGCCTAGAAAGCTGTGCTGTCTGCAGAAGCAAAGCGCATTTCAAATGTCACAAAATGTGTTTCTGTAAGGAATTCTGCGAACTGCCATAGCAAATGGAAATATATGTGGTTTATCAGGCATACATCAAACAAATGTCACGTTTCATTTCCTCAAAGGCTGATGTGTGCAGTGAGAACGAGTGAAAGACATCCTTGCTCAGTAAATGCATTTCCTTAAAATGCTGCATTATGCTGACGAGTAACATGACCCAACACTACAACATTAACAATGACGCAAAAGTTTTGGTTCACTATTAGTTGTCTTGCAAAGTAAAGACAAGAAGACTTCATTTGCAAGGACATGAAACTTCCGTGGGTATATATAAAGTGAGAACTTGTGATGAGTTGAATTGTGAAATGGTCAAAAATATGAATACTGTTTCACTTGTGACACAAATTACAAATTAAAGGTGTGTAAAAGTTATGCTTCCGTAACGGGTCTATGCCATTTTTTTTATGCATTTCCTATGTACAGTGAAAGCTTAATGTAACAAAGTTTCATGGGACACAAAAATGTCTCTGTTATATCCATTGTGCATTGTTAACCATGCTAATAGTCTGCATGACTGTTGCCCTAGTTTTGTATGTACATGTGTGCGTGAGCTTTGGTGTAAAAAGAGCCAAGGACATATTTACTACATGCACAGTTCATTCATATCGTACGTTGAACCATTTCTACGATAGACGCCCCTTCGAAAATTGCCCCATATACAATCATGGACAGTATGAAAGGGAACACTGTAATTATTCTCAAGTGGCCATAATGCCAAAGTGCAGTTTTGCAATGCAAAAGTGTTTGTAACAGTATATATTGAAGTGTAGAGATGCCTCTGGCAAACCATTACTTTAGGTTCACATTCACATATCGTGAGAATGCGTGGCTTATACACAAATTCTGTTTCTTTTCACATTGCTCATGACCGTGCATGCACAAACACACGCACACATACAAAGCATGTGTTACACTCAAGTAGTTATACAAAATCTTGCATGGAGTTTCACTTCTACTGTACGTATTGACCATTGAACATTGCTTAATGTCTTGAATTAACAGACAAGCACTGGCATGAAGTACGAGAGCTAGGCCCGTGCTGAAAACAGTTGCAAAGAAATATTTGTCTTTGAAGATGGATGCGATGCAGTTGCTGGTATATGTCTGAACAGGATGCTATAAGCAGCTCTTTGCTTCTATGACAGACATATATATCATCAGGAACCTGCCAGTATATTTTACGTGAATTTGTGAAAGGACTTCAAGCAGCACTTCGTGCAGCCATGTGAGAAACACTGCAACACTTTTGCATTTATAATTGCATTTCTTTAAATAAACTGTATCTGTTTGGTTGTATAAATAAACTGTTTGGTTGTACTGTCAAGGCGAGCGGACATTTATTTTAGAATATAACAGGCGTGGATGTGATCCGTTTATAAACATTTTGTTTTGGAAAAGCTTTATTTTTAGAAGCTTCGCTGAACACCAGCCAACACAAGCCTCGGAGACACATATACAGTCATTCCAAGCACTCTAACGAGCCCCTTAAGAAATTCACATAGACGGTGGCGCCACACTTTCTTCTATTTATGTTTGTGAGAAACTCTACTGCTGTACCATACCGTATAATACCAAGCTAGCGCTCCTACCTGAGCAAGGTGTCCCTCCCCTTTTCAGGAGATTATAAATGCGTGCCAATGACTGAGCAAGTGCCTCTTTCTGCCCTGCCAACATTTTCACTCTTTCACTACATGTTTTAATTCACCTAATGAGGGTGAATAAGGGCAGTGAATGCATGCTTATTCAATAGTGCACTTCATTTAAAGCACATGCGCTCTCTCGCTGCCTTCTTGAATTTTGATCTGTGACCAAGCAAGCCCCCCCCCCCCCATTTAAATTTTGTCATATTATCTTTCACTGTAAAGGGGGAGGCACTTGCTTGGGATATAACTGTAAGTCTGCTGTCAGACTTTACAGCACTGGAAGAGTGCTCCCAACGAGCACTCCACTCATAGAACAGTGTAATCTGTGTTGTTTTCCAAGCAATACAACAGCGGATACAGGTTCAAAAACAGTACCAAAGTTTGACGTCATGGCGAATTCATTCATTCATGTTATTTTTTTTTGTCGACTGCACACAGGAGACAGAGAATTGGAGAAAGCAAAAGGCACAGAGGCCGGCTTCAAGTAGTATGCTCAATAAAGAAAAAATGTGAAATAAAAAGAAGAATGAAAGATTATGAGGACAGGGAGAACGTTGGCACATATGCACGGTTGCAGCTATTGCGAACTCGGCCTTAAGACTGATTATATAGTGCATGTGCATGCTGTTTAGATGCAGTCATTTCTTCTACTTCTACGTTCAGTCACAAGTCAAATAAGAGCACTTATTTATCATTTTATGAGCTCGTCTTATTGAAAACATAGCAATAGTCCATTGCTAGATAACTATAACGTTAGATATACCGAAACAAGATTTTTATGAAATGGCACTAAATTGTAGTTCCTTGCACTATAATTCTGACATAAAGGAAAATGATGAAAAAAGAAAGATCCATATAATGTTTGCACCCAATCCTCGTGATGTGGCCAATGCGCAGAAGAATGCTGTTTGTCTTTAACATTACTTTAGCCTGTCAAAGTCCATAACCAGAAGTGCTGAAAAAAAGTGGCATGGTTGGACCGAATAAGCCATTCTGCACAAGTGTGAGCAGAGTTACCGTAGCTACTCATAAGTATGCCATATGTACTTCAGTGGCATTGCCAAAAGCACTGCTTTTGGATTAACATGGCTGAGTTCATTTCTTAACAAGCTGAACAGTTAGTTTACTCACTTGAATGTAATGAAGTTAGATGAAAAGGAAACAAGGCCGAGAGCATGTGTATTGTCTAATAGTACAACAAAACATGAACTCTTCATAAAAGCATAGATGGACTGCAATGCCTCGTTTGCATCAAAGAGCATTGTCTAGCTCAAAATTATTCAGGAGGAGACAAACTCGAGAGCTTCCCACATTGACTTCGGAGTTCTGAAATCTATGCAAGGTCCAACACACTTACTTGACAAAAGTTAGCTTGATGGCAATCACAAAGATAGCCACTTATATGTGTGAAGCATGTGGTGTGAAGTGATGCGTCCATCCAACTACACGGAAGCCTGAAAGGTAAATTCCTATGTGTAGTGAGCTCAAATATACAGGGTGTTTCAAGAAATGTGTTCCAATGTTACTTAAATTACAGAAAGGAGGCATCCTCGGCTACCTGTGGGGTGCCTTTTACTGTGGAAGAAGGCATCTTCAGGTTCACACAAACATGAATTACATCATTAATTATAATATAAATTAAATGAATAACTTTTAAACCAGTATAAATATCTGGTCAAGTTTAATTGGCAAATTTAGGTTCTGCTTACGAATAGCCCACAGCCCCTTTAACATTTTTTTGAAAAGTGGCCACTAATCACCACCTAGCAATCTGGCTAATTTAGTTGGCAAACCAACACACCGAAAAGCACATCTACCATTCACTTCAAAAACGCTCTAAATGACGGCACTGTTTCTGTTGCATCGAGGGAGGGGGAATAAGCGAGCGTCGATAAGCGGCCAAAAGCAAAATGTTTCAGATTGACGCTTGATAATGGCAATAAATACAGTGTCGTCATTGAGGGCATTTTCAAAGGGGATGGTAGATAGAAGCACTGTTTGGTGCATCGGTTTCAGTTTTACCTGCTAAATTAGCCAGATTTCATCGCTTGGCGGTGATAACCAGTGGCTGTTTCTCAAAAGTTTCAAAGTGGCTGTGGGCTATTCGTAGAACTGTTAAGCAGTCCTAACTTGAGGGACAAGAGAAGGCGATACACAAGTGCTAAACTTCTAACTAAAATTTACTGAAGAAACACATGAAAAATGTATAGGTGGACCAAATGCCTGTGCAGCTTCACAATCGCAAAATCACGACACCCCAAAGTGGTAAATTTTTGTTGGAAGTTCGCACTTGTGTATTGCCTTCTCTTGTCTCTCGTCCCTGAAGTTTGCGCTACTTAACAGTTCATTGAAGCACCAATTAGCCCAAACAAGCACCTTGCTATTCGTAGAAAGAAATTGAATTCACCCATTTTACTCAATAGGTAATTTCCACTGGTTAAAAAGTTAGTTATTCTAACTTCTATAATTACTGCCGTAACTGTTGCTTGTGTGCATCTGAAGATGCCTAGCTTCTTCCACAGTGAAGGGAACACCACAGATAGCACAAAGATGCCTTCATTTTGCAATTTTAAAATAATATTAGACACATTTCCTGGGAATGTTGGCTGAATTGAAGACTGCATGGTGTGCCTGCCAAGCTGCTGGTTAAAGGTTTGAAAAGTAACTTGATTCAATGATTCATTTGAAAAGCAGCACTAGTGAAGAGCTTGCAAGAAAAGGTGAAATAAACCAGAGGCTTGCACTTGTAACATCTATAGAAGCTATAAAGACAGTGTGAATTTACAAAAAAATATGGGTTACAGATTAGTGTAAAATGAAGTGGCAAAAACATATTGCAATATGTGGACACACATGCAGGAAGAATGAGGAAGTGAGCGAATTGACTTTTAATTGGTCTGGCAAAACGCAACAAAACGCCCACCTGGCAAATGCCACGACGAAACCGACAGGTCAAACCTGCCGGCTCGATCACGGGCACGCTGGACGATCAAGATTTGGTCTTAAAAGACAGGACTTCGCAGGAGCGTGTCGCACTCTTCCTTGTTAAACGTCAAGCCCAGCAACCCGCACTCCTAAAGCATGTGAGGCAAAGTAGCAACCTTGCCACAAGCCACGCAAGAACTATTCATGTAAATTTCTGGATGGATACTGTTAAGGAACGCAGGATTAGGGTAAGAGTTGGTTTGCAGGAGTCTGAGCGTGACCGCCTGCGGCCAGTTTAACTTTGAATGAGGTGTTGGGAAGAGCCTTCTCTTTAGATAAAAAATTTCGTTATTTGATTGTGTGTGCTAGGAGCGTACGTGTGTCCAGGAGGAAAGTCGTTCGACCCGAGTGCAGCGCGGTCAGCAAAGCCACGCGCAGACTCGATAGGGTTCAGAGGAACCCCCTCAATTGCCCCGACATGAGCAGGGAACCAGAAGATGCTGTGCGTGGTGTTGTCAAACTTTCTGGCTCCTCTCAGAATATGAACAACCTGCCGTGCTACCCGGCCTTTCGGAAATGCCCTGACGGCTGCCTTGGAGTCACTATACACGCTGTATTTCCGACCATCTTGCATAGCGAGTGCAATAGCCACTTGCTCAGGCCACCTTAAGGTCCGTCGTTCGATTCGAGGCACAGTTGATGATCTTGCCCTGCGTGTCCATGATGGAAACCACAAAAGCCTTGCCATTTCAGCCATTTCAGTACTCGGCGGGGTCAACGAAGCTTGCCTCGATCTTGTTCATGAAAATTTGCTGAAATATCGTCACCACTCTTGCCTTGCTGTGACCTGCATTGTGCACTGGATGGACATTGCGAGGCAGCAGAGCAACAACGAGCTTCTCATTTATTTCTCTGGGTAATTGTGTCTTACTGGCCAAATTCTTGGTGGGGGCAAGTCTGATTTCTTCTAGAATTCACCTTCCGGCCAGCGTGGTAGAGGGCCGAGCTAGCTGGGCCTGTTCCTGAGCTTCGGTAATCTCCTCCATGGTGTTATGTATGCTGAGCCCAATGAGGTCCTCAGTATGCCCTATGACGGGCTGCCCGAGGGCTCTCCTGACGATTTTTCTAATGAGGGCTTGTCACGTTCTGCTCTGAGCCTGTTGTGCATGGCCACCGTGTAAGTGAAGTGACACAGAACAAAGGTGTTGATAAAACGAAGCAGGTTGTCTTCCTTGAGGCTGCGACATTTGTTCGTGACCCTTCGAATGAGGCGAAAAGTGTTGTCGGTCTTTGCAGTGATCTTGCGCAACGCAGTGCAATTGCCGCCACGTGATTCGATAAACATACCTAGGACTCTGATGGTGTCCACCCTGGGTATTGGGTAGCCACTCCGAGTGAACAGGTGAATGTCACTTTCAGAGACCAGCTTCGAATTCTTGGGTCTGCGCCCTTTTATTTTCTTTGTAAAGCAGGAGTTCGGACTTAGTCGGGGAGCACCAAAGTTCAGTAGGTAGGAGGTACTGTTTCGTCACATCTACGGCCTTTTGCATGACACTTTCCACTTGCCCTTCACTACTGCCGGTGCACCAGATTGTGATGTCGTTGGCGTAGATGGTGTGGTTGATACCTACGACTTGGGCCAGTTTCCTTGAAAGACCGACCATGCAGATGTTGAACAGAGTGGGCGAAATTACCGAGCCTTGTAGTGTACGTACCCCATGGGCCCACCAGCACCTCGTCAGAGACATAGTCAATAATCCGTAGTTTGGCTTTCCTCCCGGTCAAGAACGAACGGACGTAGTTATACAGTTTAAGGCCCAGCTCAAGGTCCGCGACAGAATATTAACCAGGATTTATGAGTGGAGAGCATTGTCTTCTCTGGGTCGAGTCCGAGCAAGGCCCTCGTGTCCCTGGTACTGACGTCAATTATTTGATGCTTTGGTAATCTTCATGGCGTCCTGCGTCGCCAAGCCAGCTCGGAAGACAATCATGTTGTGAGTACTGACGTTATTTTCTTCCAGATATCAGCTGAGTACGACGCGCACAGCCACTTTCTCTACGCAGGACGTAAAAGAGATGGCTCGGAGCACGGTGGAGGAATTCCTCCACCGTGGCTCGGAGGTTATCAATATTTTGAGTCTTGCCTGGTTTGGGGATCAGGACGGTCGTGGCGGTCCTCTATTTTTCTGAGATGCTGCCATTTCTCCACGTCTAGTTGATCTTCTCTGTGAGGTATTCGATTGAGCCATCATCAGGATTGCACAGCATCTTATTGGTGATATGCCGTCGGGACGTGGCGCGGACTTGCCATTGAGTGAAAAAATGGCTTGCCTGACTTCCGCCACGGTGAAGTATTCTTCCAACTTCGAACGGGCCCAGTTATTTGAGAAACCGGACCTCCTCGTCTCTGTGCTTTATGGGCAGGTACTTCTTCACGACCTTGGCAGCTAGCCAGCTCAACTCTGGAACACGATCTGGTTGCTTCGTGGAGGGCTCTGGCGAGAGTGTGTCCCTGATTCGGCCTTGTTTTGCCTTCGCTGAGTAAATGTTTGAGCAAGCCCCAGGACTTGATTGCGTACCTGGCCAATATTCAATCAAGTCACAGACCTCGTCCCATTGCTGCTTGCAGAGGATTCAACAGTGATCTTTGATATTCTTGTTGAGCTCAGACATTTTCCCCTAAACCTTTGGTTGAATCTTGTGCCTTCCTTCGGAGGAGCTAGCAGCGCCTGCTTCTTCAATCAGATGAGCGTGGCAGAGGGGTGAGAATGTGGGCACACACTTTTCTGGCAGCCTTCTTTTATGCGAGCCACACAGGCCAAGAAAGAAAAAAGAGGGGGAAATGGGTCTTTTTTGGTATTGGACAAATCGTAGTGCGAGATGATTTCATCCAATAATTTTCTTTTCCCACAATGAGCTTTCAGCGCCGGCATTGTTCAAAATTGAGTTCATAGCTACCTTCTGTAGATATTTGAAGAGGAATTGAAGTGCTAGTGAAAGAAGGGCGGAAAAATAAAAGAGCAAGCTACACGGCTCGCGTCAGAACACATACAAGCACTTGAATTGATTCTTCCAGTGTTCTGTATGTCAGAGGTCATATAAGGCGCATTGATTTTGAACAATTTCACGTATAATTGCTCGTAGATTACGTTATTCCAAGTACGACCGTAGGGCTATGATTTGCGGAAGACCCAGTACCACGACAGTACCACCACGAGGCAAACTAGTTACGACAAACGTTTGCTAAACATATGTCTGGCAAACGTGTACTCGGAAGTGTGGCAGCTTGGGCTAGTTGGTATGGCATGACGGCAGTTATAGCGCGAGAACAAAACGACGACACAGAGACAAGAAGCTAGGAGGACACGAAAGACACGTCCTTCTTGTCTCTGTGTCGTCGTTTTGTTCTCGCGCTATAACTATCGTCGTGTACTTGGAGTCATGTGTCGTAAGCGTGCCTCATTAATTCGTAATTACTGAAGATTTACTACTTTGTGTTGTTCTAATTGACTCTTCACATCAATGAGTACTAGTACTCCAGTGGCTCTGGCAAGGCTCTTGTACGAACTTTAGGCCAAAGAAAACATAACCTTTTTTTCCCCAACTTTTCTTTATTGACTTTCACGTTTTTTTTTGTTGAGCTTCACATCTTTCTTTAGATTCGGGAGATTTTATATTTTGCTCCATCGCATTCTTTCTGACCCGCTTTAAGAGACAGCTGAATCAACATCGACATTAGCATCTTGTTGTATTTGTTTTGTTCGCATGTGCGTTTGTTTACGATGAATTCGCGGCTATTTACCTCAAAATACCACCAAAAACGGTAAGCCAGGTGTTTATAGTTTTATATATGCTTGTAGAGCACATACGGAGCGTGTTCGCAGTTCACTTTATCCCACCAGTGAGCCAAGTGACCAAGTATGACGTTTGCGCGCCCTGCGAACTGTCATGTCCGGCTGGTACCATTTCTCCATTTTCGCCTTCGAAATCGAGTGTTGCTTCGCTTCTGATGCATTCGAACACCGCAACGTGACAAACGCTTTGGAATATATAGCCCTCTAGCGATGGGAGGAAGGGGGACACCGCTAATGTGGTAATCTTTAAATTCCGTGCGCTCAACTCGTCGAATCACAGAATGGCATGTGACGTTGTGGGTGTGCAGTGCCGCTACGAAGCGCATGTGCCTGCGAGCGCCGGTGCTTGTGCCGATCCACGCTTTCACCGTAGTCACATGATCTTATTTTGCGTGCTGCATCACGTAACTATCAGAATTAAAAGCGCATCCACTGACCGGATGACCCTGCAAGCCTAACCGTGCGTCGTAACGCGAGCCGCCGTTCGTGTTCGCGGCCCGCCCGCAGAAAATCTGAAATAGCGGGCGGCGTGTGCGGCCCGCAAACGCCGGTGTCAAGGCTATGTGTAGTTTCCGTGCATTTGAGTTTGCGGGGCAGCTGAATTCCCTATATTTTTTCCTAGGAGGGGCAAACGTTGTTCTAAAGCTCGTTTGGCGCCCGCAATTAAAGCAACGCCTGCAAACGTTATTCTAAAGCTTCCTAACTTCCAAGTTAGCGGGCGTAGCGTTTGCATATGGGCGCCATATGTGCTTCGGAATTGCGTTTGTCCCCCGCTGCGCGTGATCTCGAGATCATCGCAAAGGGAGCGCTTCGCGGGCCGCGCGCTATTTAGGATTTTCGGCGGGCGGCCCGCAAACGCTAACGGCGGTTGCGTCATGATGCATGCGTAGTGACAGTGACCGCAGCGGATAGCGTACGTAAAGCTTTGTTTACGCTGTTTGAAAACTCCCTAATGAGCTGATTTGCACGTCTCGAAAATGATCAAGCATAAATGGGCAGAGCTTTTCGAAGAGTCGAAGGTGGGGCATTCGATTGATCGATCTTGGAATCTGAAATTAACTAACTCTTATATCGATGTCAGAGAGAGAGAGGTAGACTTAATTAATTTCTGGCAGATTGCTGTGCTGGGCTCCCACCTAAAAGCTAATGGAAAGACTGTGTCTACCGGCTGCTTCTTTGGCCTGCTGGATCGCACAAAGTTGCTTGTCCAAGCCCGAACTGAGCAACGCAGTCCGCCAATGTGCCTGGTCTTCATTGAAGGCCACGACCCCAGAATTTATGAATAATGCTGGACATTGCCATACGATATCCCCAAGAGTGGCTCTGGTGGTACAGTACTGGCATAGATTAGAACTATAGACGTCGAGATATATGTTGTGCATGATGACGGAGTTCATGTATGTGTGTGTTTGTACCTGCCGCCGCTGAACGGACTGGGCCCGATTTAGCTTGGGGCGAGGTGGAGAGTACTCCCGCCTTTGCAGTCGATAGTGTTAAGTTATGCCATTAAATTTAGTGAGCCGATCGTCCCATTCCCACACTGGCGCAGAAAAGTCCATTTGGGTGGCCGCTTCGTCTGACGCGACTCCGAACATAAGACCGCGATCCCGGCTGCGGCAGCTGCATTTCCGATGGAGGCGGAAATGTTGTAGGCCCGTGTACTCAGATTTGGGTGCACGTTAAAGAACCCCAAGTGGTCGAAATTTCTGGAGCCCTCCACACGGCGTCTCTCATAATCATATGGTGGTTTTGGGACGTTAAACCCTACATATCAATCAATCAATCAATCAACATAAGACCGCGAGCCACGTTGTGCGCCACTTCTTTCGGACTGTCCTCTGGGTTACCTAGTGGTGTGTGGGCAGGGAACCAAAGGATGTGCACGTATTTGTCCACCTCGTGATTTTCGCCTGTACTAAGAATCGGCGGAGGAGATTCTGTCACTGGCGTAGTTTCGAACGGCTGTCTGCGAGTCGCTGATTACAGATGAGGCGTTAGTGTGGGCTATGGCCATAGCGATAGCCACTTCTGCCGTTTCTACGTTCAGTGTGATGATTGACGCACTGCTTTTCCATTGTTGTGTGTGGTTTACGACAGTAGCCACGAAGCGGTGATGTTCCTGGTGGCCTACTGCGTCGACAAAGACCACCTCATGATGCGTCCAAACATCTTTGACATGGCTTTGGCTCTACTGACGCTTCTGCCCTTGTTGTGTTCAGGGTGCATGTTTGTTGGTATGGGTGGTACTGTGAGCTTGGCACGGATAGTGTGTGGTATGTCGTGTTTGTCTTCGTGTTGAATGTGGTAAGAAATACCAATATTACATAGAATCTGACAGCCTGGCTTAGTCTTGGCTAATCGCTCGAAATGCGAGATTTGTTTGTTTGTTTGTTTTATTCGCATCTTGCACAAGGTACATGACGCTGGAATCATGCTGTAGTAAAAGCTGTTTGAAATCGACAGCTTGACAGAGCTGCAAGCCCCCAAGCACTGGGCAGCTTAACGGCAACGTCAAGTGCAACTTGTATATTGAAAGGAATTGAAGAAGAACAGAAAGACAAAAATAAATAAACAAACACCAAAAAAAGAAAATTGACCAAAAATTACTACCAACACAGTAAATACGCAGAAGCCATAATAAGGTATGACACGTATTTCGGCATTACACAATTTCACATGCTATTATGCATTATACAAACAATAACAGAGAACATAATATCATTTATTATACAAATAATAACATATGTTAGGCAGGGCTATACACTGGAGAAAATGAAAGGATCAATGAAAAAAATACAATTTTTCTAAAGACAACAGTACGAGACAATTGTTAGATGAAAGATTAGTCTTTTTGACATCATGTGTACCAATGCGCAACAAACAATCAAAACATTCGAAATTTTTTAATATACTCTCGTTGTCCTTGGAAAGTCGTTTCATTTGTTGCGCCTCAAAAAGTTCCTCAAAAGTATTGTGTTAATCAAGTTGAAGGAGGAGTTCAGTGCTGGTGTTTTGAGGCAAACCTAGCGCTTGTTTGCAAATTCTTTTAATAAGGCTGTAGAGTTCTGACTTTTCTGCAGTGAACCATCGATGGTACGCTGCCATATTGGTGATGTGACTTAGAACCAATGATTGGATCAAACGGATGATGCTATCCTCTTTCATGCCTTTGTGTTCATTGGTAATGCACCTAATGAGGTGCATCATGTTAGACACTCTCGCTTCAATGTTGCGAACTGTCTCCTTGTTGGTACCCTTACTTTCTATGATCAGAGCTAGCACTCGGATTTTATCCGTGGTTGGTATGGCGTGACCATAGCTTGTAGCAAGTTTTATATCGGCATGTGCCTGCGCTTGAGGATGTTTGGGTGGCCGACCTATAAGTGTAGGGCGATATAGCAGTAGCTCAGATTTCTCCGCCGAGCAGGATAGTGCAGTTCCTTTTAAATACCGTTTCACTGTGTCAATCCCCTCCTGTAATCTCTGTTCAATGGAACCGTCACTGCCATCGCAAACCCAGAGGGTGGTGTCGTCGGCATAAATGGTGTGATAATGTCCTTGGACGGTTTGCAGTTTTGAAGGAAGACCAATGAGGGCGAGGTTAAACAACAAGAGTCTAGAGATCACAGAACCCTGCGGGGTGCCCGTGCTTCCCATGGTTATTTCAGACGACCTGAGTGCTCCCACAGCCATAGCGATCGTGGCCGTTCTGCCTGTAAGAAATGCTCTTATATAGTTGTACGGCGAAGCCCCAAGTTTAGGGTGTTGACCTGATTTAGAATGGTTCTATGCATGACAGAGTCAAAAGCCTTCTTGAGATCTAGACCACGTATGCCCTTAGTGGAGCGTCCTGTACTGTCAATGATGTGATGCTTAAGCTGCAACATGCCATCCTGCGTTGAAAGATGCCTGAGGAAGCCAATCATGGTGTGGGGGAAAAAGTAATTGTCTTTGAGGTAATTTGTCAGTCTAGCCAGGAAAACGTGTTCCATCGATTTGCCTATGCAAGATGTTAAGGAGATGGGCCCAGGATTGTCAGTATTCAGTGGTTTGCCTGGTTCCGGAATCAGAATCACCTGGGCCTTTTTCCACTGCAGGGGCAAGATTCCTGTGTTCCAGCAATTAATGTAGTCTATGATATGCGTGATCAACTCATCGTCCAAATTACGTATTATCTTGTTTGTGATGTCAGGACCTCGTGCAGATTTGGTGTCAAGTTTTTGTAGGGCAGCACGGAAATCCGCTGCTTCAGTGAATTCTTGATCTAGAGTGGTGTTGACCTGGCCCGTATAATCTGGATGCTGCTGAGTAGGAGCCTGAGAGATGTATTTGAGCTCGACCTCCCTAAGAAACTCCTCGTCGGTGCCCTTGTATGCATGGATTAGTTTGTTGATGGTTTGTTATTGGGCGGTTTTGTTGTCTTCTGGATCAAGCAGGAACCATAGAAAATGCCATGTTTTACGAAGACTTAGCTGCCTGTCCATCACATCGCAGGTTTCATCCCAGTGTTGCCGGCTTAGCTGTGTTGCATACATCTCTATCTGTGTGTTGAGGAGTGCTATGCATTTCCTGGGGTTTCTGTTGTGTTTCTGTGTCTTCCACCTCTTTTGGAGCGATTGCTTTGCTTTCCACATGTGAAGGAGTCGGCTATCGATCTCTTCGAAGTGTGCCTCGGGAGGTACGATTCGGGCGGCATTATTAATACCCTATTTAGGCTGTGTATCCAGTTCTCTATGTCGCTGATGGGTTGGACCTGGTTCTCACGTGATTTGCAGGACTAGGTCCAGTCTACCAACTTTAGCTGTTTTCCTTGGGTTTACGTGGGCCACCTTGAACATGTATCTCGATGATGTAATGGTCACTGCTCGAGTCCTCTAGGGTATTTTTCCAGGTCGCTGCTGATGTGTTGCTCGTAAACGTCAGATCAGGCGTTGCCTCTTTGGAGCTAGTACCCGCACGTGTGGGTGTGCTAGGGTTGGGGATTAGAGTTAATCCCTTCTGCTGCAAGTCAAATCAGAGGGCCATACCTTTAGGAAACACATAAGAGTATCCCCAGGCAGTGTGTGGGGCGTTGAAGTCCCCCGCTATTAGGGTGGGATTTCGGCCAGTGATGTTGAGGGCACGTTTAAAGAGTGTGAGAAATCTGTACTTGTTTTGTTTAGGGTTGCTGTATATGTTTAGTATAAAAATCTTTCATGTGTCTTGCATTGTGGAACCAGTTCGATAAATATATTGTCTATATTGATAATTTTCGTGTCGTGTTGCGTGAATGTAAGGTTTCGTCTAAAGTGGTAAGGACAGTCGTCTCCCCATTGGCATGTCCAATTGAGCCTGCCTATTTATCGAGGCACTGTCTCCTGCAATAAAATGATATCAGGCTTAACTTTCCCCTTAAGGTATTGGTGAAGATTTGCTTGCTCATTCGCGTAGCTTCTACAATTTCATTGCCAAATCGTGTAGGCGTGGTTTCTAGCTATGATAAGACGCAGGGGTAGGAATGTCGCCAGCTGTGTCACACTGAATGCTGACGAGGAAGGTTGCTTTACAGTCGCCATGGGGTCCAGTTCGCTAGGTCTTCTTCGATCCTACAATGCTCCATCCTGTGCTTTCTTCGAATTCTTCGCGGGAAATGGTTTCTCCCTCCATAGAGACCTCCATTTGTTCTCAGAAAGTAGGACGCGTCAAACACGCCGACCGGCGTTTCTTGGCAGTAGAGCTAGGTTGACCTAGGCAGCAGCGTCTCTGGCAGCTGCGCTGTCGGTGGTTTGGCAGGCGTTAGGCGTAGCTCTGCGGCCAGCGTGGTTGACGAGAATGCGTCGGTAAAGGTGTAAAAATTCAGGTCCCCTCCTGGAACTTGGTGTCGGGCGATTCCTGATGACAAGCTGGATACGCGGGCACCAAAACCAAAGTCTTGTGGGCTTCCAGGTGATTTTCGCTGAAAAACATTCGTTGAAACCGGAGCCGACACAACGCACGTCAACTCGCTCCGACGAGAGCAGCGTCTCCCCGATATCAGTGTTTCTAAACTTTTTTTTTTTAACTTATCTGTAGACTTCTGTCCAGGAGAAATAGCTAACCATTACCCGCCATATGCCAGTCAGACACACGCACACACAAAAAAAAATGAAATCTTTGGGTCATCAGCGTAATGGAGAGGGTTTCACAATCCCCTCCCCTTTCCTTTGAAATTCACGTGGGCCAAGCGTTGTGTGAAACTCCTATCATACTTAGCTGTGGCGATATGGGTTAATTGAAGTTTTAGAAGCAAATAATATAATGGTAGTGTGTTGTACTTTTGGAATGAGCGAGCTAGGGTTTGTGTGTAATATTGTTCTATGGGCATAATTGATTGGGGCACATACGTTTTTATGACAGTAGCAAGCGGAGAGATGCTCAAAGTTGTAAAGGAATATGCCTACTTAAGACGGAGTGAAATAACTAGAAGAGTAAAGATGGGGTGGATCACATTTGGTAAGCATTCTCAAATCATGATTGGTAATCTGCGACTAACCCTTAAGGGGAAGGTATACAACAGCTGCATCTTGCCGGTACTTACCTACGGAGCAGAAACCTGGAGGCTTACAAAGAGGTTTCAGCTTATATTGGGGATGACGCAGCGAGCGATGGAAAAAAAAATTATAGGTGCTACTTTAAAAGACAAGAAGAGAGCCGTGTGGGTCAGGGAACGAACCAAGGTTAAGGATATCATAGTTGAAATCAAGAAGAAATGGACATGGGCCGGACACGTAGCACGTAAGGCAGGATAACCATTGGTCATTGAGGGTAACTGACTGTATTCGCAGAGAAGGCAAACACACGAAGGGGAGACAGAAAGTTAGGTGGGCCGATGAGATTAAAAAGTTGGCAGGCATAACATGGCAGCAGAAAGCACAAGACCGGTTTGATTGGCGGATCATGGGAGAGGCCTTTTTCCTGCAGTGGGCATAGTCAGGCTGATGATGATGATGATGATGATGATGATGATGATGATGATGATGATGATGATGATGATGCATGTGCTATTTTGGCAAAAGGGGCATTACCAGAGTAAGATACAGGAATACAGGGAGCAATATTTCATTGGAAAAAGAAATCAGTCAGTCCTTTTTTGAGAAAAATATTTTATGCAGAAGAGTTGATATCTGGGCCAGTTGGATCATGTTACTTGAAGAAAAGCAAAAAACACAAGTGTGCTTGTCTGCCTCTTTCTCGTGTCCTGTGATTGTGAAGGCTTTCCTTCAAGAAAAATTTTATATTCCGTTTGAAATATACCACCGACATTGCGCTCAACTGCTCATAATGTACTAGATTAATGTATGACCACTTATTAAGTGGGACGATTGTACACTGCTTCAAGGGATAATCTTAACTAGAAAGTATTGCTGACAATCAATTTTGCTGTATCAGTTGATCTGAAGACACTAACCACTGGCGTAGCGTGGGGGATTCAAACTTCCCCGAAGCATTCGAATTTTACGTGTGTGGTTATATATGCGCACATACACATGTATAAAGGGTGGTTGACCCGCTTGAAAAAATCCTTTGCATTTAAAATATTAAAAAAATCTGGCTACGCCCTTCCCATTGACAGTAAACAGCCACACACAACTACAAATGTGAATTGGTAAGGATGCTTTCTTAATGGGCAACTGCTTGCATTCAAACAATTTACATTACTAAAAGCTCTTGGAAGCAATCAGCTGAACTGGTGAATGAATTGGGCACTATCTCCAATTTAATGTTGTGAGCCAACAGTATTCCATTTGTTGCACAAACGCAAAGTGTTTGATGGCTCTTGATATCAGTGCAATGTAATAAGTGCATCATAGGAATGCAATATTAAGGAGAAAGCCTTTAATGTCCCATGCTCACATCCGTGTCCTGGCATAGTACCTATACTCTGTTTCAGAAGTTCCCTTCAGCACTATGGAGGCTACAGGCCCCTCAGCCAATAGGAATCCGATCACAACTCAGTTCTGTGCGCACTGCCCCCATCTGGTCTTTCTCGGCAATGTGGTCCTGAAAAATATGTTCTTGCATTCAACAGAGCAGACGATGCAGCAATAACAACATATGTTGATCACAGATTCCTTGCCTTCTACGGTCTATGTGCGGACAAAAAGTTATTGACGGATCACATATGGTTACAATTCAAGGCGAGAGTCATTCGTTGCACTGAGAACTTTGTCCCCTGATGTGTAATCCACATATCTCATGTGGATTACACATGAGATATTTCATGTGAAACGTAAAACCAGTAGGCTGAGGAAGGCTAGGAGATCTAGCTCACGATCTAACTACTCTGCTTAGATTGCCGCTTTATCGAAAAGGCTGAAAAGCAAGTTACGCTCTTCAAAAATGCACTTCTTGGTACCACTATAGCAAAGTTCATCAAAACCTCGCCTGCAAAATGTTGGCGATATGTAAGCGGTAAACATAGTGGCCAAAACGCTTCCTCCTCGACAGACACAAAAGATCACGCAGACCAATTCAATTGTTATTTCCAGTCCGTCTTTACAATCGATAATGGGCTAGTACAACATTCAGGGATTATGCCACCCACCGATAGCAAGTTATCAGAAACTCCAGAAATATCTGAAAGTGGTATAGTGTGTCTGCTATTAAACTTTGATGATAAAAAGAGCTGTGGTCCAGATTGGATGCCGAATGCCTTTCTCAAACAGTATGCTGAACCATTAAAAAGTACCTGCGCTTAATATTGACTAAATCCATCCACGATTCATAGATTCCTTCCGAATGGAAGCTTGCGAAAATAATCCCAATGCATAAATCTGGTGACAAATAGACTCCATCAAACTACAGGCCCATTTTCTTAACTTGCACTAGCTGTAAGCTACTCAAGCATATTATTCTCTAATTCATTACAAAGTTTGTCAAAGGCAATGGCCTACTACACCATAACTAGCACGGTTTTTGGAGGGGCATGTTTACCGTAGCGCAACTTGCCAAAACAATTCATGATCTGGCTGAAGCTACTAATCAACCCTCCCAAATCAATATCATCTTTATCAATGTCTCAAAGCCGTTTGACCGGGTTTCGCATAAAAAGCTAGTTTACTAGCTGGTTTGCACACTATGGGATGGGCCAGCGTTTCGTTGGATATCAAACTATTTGTCCAGTTGCCAATAATTTGTGCAATGTAACGATCACGTCTTTGAAAGACTGAGCGTTACGTCCAGTATTACGACCGGTATTATTTCTTATATTTATAAATGACCAACATTTATGCAAAAATTAGACTTTTTGCAGACGACTGCATATTGTATCAAGAGTTTTAAAGCTGCAGTGATCAAATTGAATTGAATGATGTCCTTAATGACATCGTACGATGGTGCTCTTAACTGGCAAATGGTGATTATTTCTAACAAAAGAGTCGGGATGCAAGTCACAAAAAAGAAATCGCACTTGCCCTTCCATTATGGTTACAACAACGTCGTCCTACAAAATGTTAGCCAATACAAATACCTTGGTGTGATTATAACTTTCGATCT
Organism: Rhipicephalus annulatus; assembly: GCA_013436015.1. Lineage (NCBI taxonomy): Eukaryota > Metazoa > Arthropoda > Arachnida > Ixodida > Ixodidae > Rhipicephalus > Rhipicephalus annulatus. The sequence goes on along the minus strand of WOVY01003522.1, from coordinate 182,781 downwards.
CAGTTGGACAGTGCACGAAGAAACCATAACTGATAAGGCCCTAAAAAATTATTTTTCCTTAAGCGGACGCTGCGACATGCCGACAGTGACACTAAGCATCTAGCGTACATCACACTTGGAGTATGCTAGCATAATCTGGTTTCCCTTCACAGGTAATGGTATTAGCACGCTTGAAAACATACCGCGCAAAGCGATTATTTATTTTTAGTTGTTATTGCCACCTTGACTCCGCAACTGAATTACTACGCCGCGCTAGTTCGCCCACATTGAAAGTTGAGCGAAAATTCGTCTTAAGTTTTTATATCAGTTATTGCACAATTGTTTTGAGATAGACCACGGAAGACACGTGAAAACCAAGGCGACAAGAGGAACACGTCACACACATGATCATACACTCCAAGAATACTTATGCAACAACAATATGTTCTATTATTCTTTTTTCCCTAGATGCATTCAAGAATGGAATGCTCTTGACTGACTTATAGTCGAACAGCGTACAGTTGACTTCATAGAAATGTTGCAAAATGCACATAGCATTCAATAGTAAGCCTGTTAACATTGTATGCACTGTATTTCATCCTACGATTGCCCCGTTGTATTGGGTTGTTTGCCAATATTTGTATTTACATCAACTGTTTACGTTCTCTTATTTCTCTGCACCACGACTCTCAGGTTGCCCGTCTTTCTCTCACTCGTCAAGGCCAATTGCTATTAGCCCAAGCCGGTAACCCTCACATTCCCATTTCCATTCCCACCTTGCCTTCTGCCACTAGCACCGCTGCTTTTAACCTTTGCATCCTTCCCCTCCCATCCAATATGTCTCCCGTTTTTCACGCCGGCCGGCGTCATGCGGCAGCACAGCATCATTCTCCTCCTCTCTCTACACAGGGAGTTGCCTACACAGATGCCTCATACATGGCTCCTCGGGGCTCGTGTGGCTACGTTATCTACCATCCACACCTTTCGGCGCCTGACACGCACACCAGTGGGCCATACTTGCACCCGCCAAATGTACTTTCGCTCGAGGTCCTTTCCATGGTCCACGCCATGCAGTCATTTTCCTCCCTCCCTTCTCTCCCCCAGTACACGATTTACTCTGACTCTCACGCCGCCATCCGTCACATACACAACAACACGTTGCCCCCTGCTCTTCAACAGGAGGTCGAGCGAGCGACCTCTGCTCTTCAACTCTCCACTGTCTTCCTCCGCTGGGTTCCTGGGCATTCGGGTATTAACGGCAACGAGCTAGCTCATCAGCTTGTCCGCGATATGTTGCACCGGGCACCGTTAATTCCCTGGCCCACACCTGCGGAAGACAGTGAAAGCTCCGCGAATAACGATGGGCAGATCTCCTTGCGTCACATTATCAAGGAGGTATATCTCCAGCTCCGGCTTGACAAGCGTCTTTACCCTCTCCCTCATCCATCACTCACTGCGCTCGAGGCTCGAACTTTACGGCACATCCAAATGAACTGCCTGATAACCCCCTCTCGCCTTTTCCTTTATAAATATAGGTCTAACCCCTGCTGTCCTAATTGCCCCTCCCCATACGCCGACCTGTCACACTGCCTGTTTTACTGCCCAACTGCTCAGCAATCCAGCTACTACCCTCCCCCATCCCTTTCCATCACCTCCTGGCTCGACTGGATCGGCGCTGAAGGGGAAGAACAGCGTCAACTGGTCGCACAGGCGGTCAAAATGCTCGGCCTGTAAATTGTGGCTGAATAAAAGTCTATTACTACTACTACTACTACTACATCAACTGCTACAAATGTGTTAACTTTTTCTGTACCCTTTTTTGCGATTGTATAAAATGATAGTGCGTTCATTAATACTTTATTCGTGCATGTAGTTTCCTTCTTATTAATTTGTACTTGTTCAGCAACGCTGCTCCGACCATATTTTATTGGTACTTCTGATATGGCTGTTCTTTGTGCTTTCCTATTGCTCCCACTCCTGTAAAAATCCTACAGAGGGTTAACAGCATGTTAAAAATGAATAAAATAATTAATATCAACAGAATATACCTGATGCTTTAGTCACAGAGTGAGGTGAAACAAATCAATGGCTGATTTCGTCATTTGTTTACTCCTGGCTGCGCAGTGGGCGTGTAGCAAGAGCAAGTATGGATTGAAGCGGGCAGTCACTTCCACATGGGCGCTGCCATGTTGATTTGTAAACACAGTTATCGGTGGTAATCGACACAAAAAATTAAATGTGAAGAAGGATAAACACATCATGTATCGATGTGGCGTAAGACAACCAAATAAATGGCGATTCTACGCAACCCTGTCAATATTAAGGCACTTGCTTTTGGAACCACATTTTGCTGCGCAAGCAAGTGGCTTCTTACACCCTGTAGCTTTGGTAGTGCTGAAAAGAGTATAGTGGCTGCCTGGGTGTGCCACCGAACGCAGGTGGCATTGGACTACAGCACTTTCGTAGTGTTGCTGTGCCCAGTGTGTCTACTCATGCTAGAAGGGAGACGCGTGCACAAACTGATCCTGTCTCAATGAACTTAGGTGTTTGCCAAAAATACTTGAGAGTTTACCAAGTGTCCAATTTTTTAACAAACACTAACGTTTTTGTTTTCTCACTTTGGGCTTACCTTTTAATGTTCTTTATAAGTCCCATATACCAACATTGCCAGTACACTAGGAGTTCTGGCAATATAGTATCATGTAGCACAATGGAAAAGGCACCAGCTGCACATTCTCATTTGGAAAGGACCCTTCAACTTATAATCATGTAATCAGTTATGCTACATTTGACCAAGTCGTTCCTACTATAATGCCCATTGTATTATTGATAGCTTAACCACCAGTACAAATGCAAAGCCATTCTTTTAGTGCCACATTCCGATAGATGGGTGGCAGACAGCTTGTTAAGTCCGACTTCATGCAGAGCACTTGAACTTGTTAACAATAGATTACTTAAGCACTGGCTTTGATAGAATAGCCAATGCTGTATGAGGGCATTTTTTGCCACTTTGTACTTGATATGTGGGGTTTAACGTCCCAAAACCACTATATGATTATGAGAGACGCCGTAGTGGAGGGCTCCGGAAATTTCGACCACCTGCGGTTCTTTAACGTGCACCCAAATCTGAGCACACGGGCCTACAACATTTCCGCCTCTATCGGAAATGCAGCCGCCGCAGCCGGGATTCAAACCCGCGACCTGCGGGTCAGTAGCCGAGTACCTTGGCCACTATACCACCGCGGCGGGGCGCCACTTTGTATTTCATCTCATTATTGTGCTCACAGGTTGCTAATATCTGTGATGGAAGTGCTGCTCCAAAAGAGAAATGTTGCACCATGCTGCTGTGAACAGTAATTTTCGTTAGCAATCGCCCCAAAGCTGCTGCGAAATGACACAGAAAATGAGAGTGACGAACTGTTACTCTTTGATCAACTCGCAAGTCCTTGGGAAGAATCTCGGTGTGCTTCTAGTGTGCAGCATTATCGACTCAGATCCCATTTGTGTGACAAAACTGCCATATTGACCATATAGGCCATTTGGCTGTTTTTTTTTTCTCAGCTGGACGTGCAGGCTAGTGTGGTGAAATGTGAAAATGAGCCCGATTGCTTTTATCTCGTACCTATTATCTACTTCTTGTTTGGCAATACCTAAATGGGACTGTGGTTATTTCTAAAATGTGGCACTTAGTTTGTCCGGTTTAATTTGATTTATTTTACCCTCAAGGCCAAGGGCATTACAGAGAGGAGTGGGGGTTCGTGTAGGGGGAGCAATACAACAAAGAAATAAAGTACAGCAGCAACAACAACAACTAAACATATACACTTAACATCCGTTACATTGTTAATAATGCAGTGCGGAAACGTTCATTATCTTGAATGCCAGCAATTGGTCCGGGAAGGTGGTTGTATCGGTTTGATGTATGAGGAATGAATGACTGAAAACAAGTATTAGTGAGGCACGTCATAATGCCTACTTTGTGAGGGTGGTCAGTGCGGATGCCACATATAAAGGTGGGGAAATGAGAGCTGTGCGTAGAATAGAGTTGTGGTAATAAATTTTATGGAACAAGGAAAGCCTACTGTATTTGCGACGGGTAGCCAGATGAGGTAATTGCAAGGAATTTTTCGTGGATGTAGCACTATCTGTTCTGCTGTAGTTGTGAAGAATGGAACGAGCGGCGTTGTTATGGACTAGTTCTAATGATTTAATGAGAATTTCAGAGCTGGGGTCCCAGATTGAAGCTGCGTATTCCAGTTCTGACCTAACTGATGTTTTGTATAATAGTGTTTCCAATGAGACCGGTGCAGAACAAAAGTTGCGGTGTAAGTAGCCCAACATACGATTAGCGCTGTTAAATTATCAACATGCAAAGACCCTCATAGTAGTATTTCAAATTGTAGCTCATTTCACAGCCCATTTTTTTGACAATCTGTCATTGTTTACATCATAAAATTTACTTTGGTAAATAAATGTTAATAAAAAATATGCAAGAGATGCTTCTACAATGCTCTGAACTCCAATTAATGCATGGCAAACTTAATATCTGCTCGCAAGACACTGGTAGCTGTTGTAAACTACCATTTTTTCTGCTCTGAAAACTCTTACAGCTGCTCCAAAAAGTAAGGAGTCCCTTCCATCATTGCAATATTCAGCATTTTGGATGGGCTGGTGGAAGCCAGATACTTCAAAGGTGAACATTAGGCAGAAGTCTGCCTGGTTGGGATAAAAACTGAAGGAATGAGGGAACTGAAACCAAATATACTTGAGGAAAAAACCAGACATTTCTTAGCCAGTCTGTCTTCGTCAGGTTAGAAGTCTCAACCTTTGCGATGTCTATATACGGTTGCTTGCCGTGCGCAAGAGGTTCGCTGCGACTCTTCGCAAGCCCTAGCAGTACAGGGAGGGCAATATCCCCATGGAGTGGTTGATGTTCCTCTCCGTGTGCTGAATGTGCCAAGATTCAAGGTGTTGCTGGCAAGAGTTCCTTGCTTTTTCCAGAACTGCCGCATCGTCAGGACTGATGTGGTGGTCGAACCGCTCGCAGTGTTCTGCTACGGAACAGTGCAAGCGGTTTATACTTTTTTGTATAAATCCCACTATCAACAGCACACCTTGGATTTCTTGCACAGCAGAAAGCAATAAAGCAGAGGCGACATTCAAATGCATATGCAGGAATTTATTTTTCGTAGGATTACAGAAAAAAATGAAACATTGGTCTCGATGTTCCCAATGCACAAAAACATCAAAAATTTGCAGATCCCAAACTTCAATGCAGTAGGAGATGGCTTCAAAGCCTCCAATTGCATCTGAGAAATTTGGTCCGTGATCCATTCCGTAGTCAAATCCGTACAGAGCTACCGGTGTTTCTCACTATTCTAAGAAAAAAAAAAGTACCTCAACCTTCAAGCACCCTATTTGCCCAACAACAGCTGAGCCATTAAAACTTTGCACCTGGAAATATTTAAGGCATTCACAGGAACTGTTCATAACAGCATAGAAATGCAGTAGACTACAATGACAATGATGTCTGTATTTGTTTTACATAAAGAACAGCTTCAAATGTTTAAAAATAGACAAAAAGGCTTGACTAGTAGAATGTGCTAGCGGTGGAGGATGTACAAAAAAGGGCACGTATGTAAGAAAGGTCGTAAGAGCAGAGCCAGGGGGAGTGGTATTAAAATGGGCTTAAGAGAACTACAAAAGGCAATCACTGGATTTTAAATCCTTGCCCATGTATGCCATCTGTACAGGTAAAACTAATAAATATTCCCCCGAAAAACTCTAGTAAAAAAATCACGTTATCGCAGCACTTTGTGGACTAAAGGGCTTTTGAGAAAAAGATTGCCCCTGTGTAAATAAAAACACTTGTTCGAGCAGAAAAAAAAAGACAAGGTACACAAGAGGTGCTGGTGTAGGCAAGCAACCTCCAAAGAGCATAAAAAAGGACTAGCAATAGGAAAAAAAAAAGGCACAAGAGCAACGACGAACATCCACCCTGCCAGTGCGTATTAGCCTCCCCTGGGGCAAGATTATATATATTTTTTTCAATGTTAGTACTCTGTACTAGCAAAGGGCGACACACAAAAGGGAAAAGCATCCGCAGACACGAAAATAAAGGCACAGCAGCAGCAGAGAGGATGAACGTATGGGACACTTGCCCCTGTTTCTTGCACAAAACAATAGGTAAAGCACTCTTTTTTTAGTTATCTAACAAAGGCAAGGAAAAACGATCTAACAACCACGCATAACAACCAGTGCACACAGCTTAGAAAACAGGAGGGAAAAACCTTCCCTCCTGTCTCTCCAGTAATCTTAATAGGAGAGTGAAAAGGCGGGATGATAACAGAAAACATGTGACAGCAAAGGGGTTAAAACAACAGCTTTCGGAAGAAGGAAAAGTAACAGTGGAAGAAGTATGTGCACAAACAACAATAGCGTAAGGTTAAAACAAACAACAGGGATCACGCTGAATAGGGGAAAATGCTCGAGCAAGGAGGCTGCTTCCTAAGAATTATGGGCTGCCGGGGTTATACATTTGGAGGGATGTGGCTCAGCGTGTGTTGGCTTTGTTGCGCATGAGAGGCTTGTGGCTGCGCATTCCATCAACATTGTGGTGCCAATTCCAGCAGGTACGGCAGTAGTAGCGGAAGCAGACCATGTCGCGGCAGAAGATGGGACCCGGCTGCTTCTGGCACGAAGAGCACATGGAGTCCTCCAGGTAGGGATCCACTTGTACCTGCACGCATTTTTAAAGTTTAATTCATGCACTTCCCAATGGCCATGGTTGCCCAACCATGCAGATATTACAAATGGTTGTTATGAACTTCCGAGGCTAAAACAAGCTTTTTGTGCGTTTCCTTCGTATGCTGGGACACTCCACAAGGATGGTCGGACACAGCAAACGCTTAGAATATATTTTACTTCACCTCTAAACTGTACCTAAATGCTCATTCTCCCGACCAAAGCCCATGGCAAGCGCATCCACAACTGTCATAACTCTAAGGAGGCGAAAAAGTTGCAGTGACGTCACCAGATTATAGCCAGGGTTCATCGCAGCACACCTCCTCTCCAAGCAGCAGTGCTCCCCTCCGTATTATGTCAATGTGTGGGGCAGTGTTTGCAGCCATACATATTACAGCAATAATCCATGGTACAAGCGCCCTTTGCCAGCAGGTGTCAGAATATGTGATTATGATAATGACTTCGTGGTTTATAGCCGGTCACCGACTACAAAAGACGCATACGCTACTGCACTTATTCTCTTAAAGGGGCCCTCCAACACTATTCATGTTCCGTGGGTTGTGTAGACTGAAGTACAGACAGACTAATGCAGCAAAAACAGCAGTGATAACGGCACGCTATCTGAAGTTATTTGACTTAGAAAATTAAAAATACAAGAAAGAAATTCTGGCCTTTCACTCCATTTTCGCGGGGTCACTTGACCACATTTCACTAACCTTTTATGTCGGAAGACTGCCCCAATGAAATAAGCTGGAAGCGCCTACGTAGGGGAAGCTCGCACCCCATTGTTGCTTACTTTTTTATATTTTCTTGTTTTCTAAGTCGTGTTGACCTTGTTGCCACAGTAACGAGCGTGGTGCCCGACGCCTGCCTGGCTTGCCAGAACGTTAGCGGGAGCTACTATGTCGAAGCGAGGTATTTTCTGCAGTTTTTACAACATTCCGAGTCAATCCCTCCTTTTATACTGAGAAGGTAACTTGTGGAACGACCAAGACAGTGAAGCGTTGTTGACCCTTCGCGCGTTGCACGGTGAGCTGCACAACAAACAACAATGGTGCACTGTACCCCTTCAACAGCGCTCCTGCAGAAAGACAGCTCGCAAACTCCCAAAAGCAAAAAGAGGAAAGAGAGAGAGGTCTTTTGTATATACATCTGACCCGCGCAAGCCAAAAATCCAGTGGCGAAATGGCAGCCAGCACCTCTGTCATGCTTCGTAGTCGCAGTGACCTTTCTTTTTGTTGTGGCCGCGTCTCTTTAGGGTTTGATGAAAAAGCACAGAAGAAAAATGAAACAGATTACTAACCTCAGTTTTGACCCTACACCACGATCGCTTCTAACATTACATTTATCCAATGATATGGCGGCAACCTCCTGGCGTCATTTTCGCCTGCAAAGTTCTGGCGAGTGCCACTATGTGGTAATGCGGTCGGCAGCAATGTAGTAACTTTATTGAGTGTTTAAAATACTAAATTATTTGATATCTGTGCTTAGACCTACGCTAAAATTATTTACAGCTATGGATCTACGTAAACCACAGATAAATAGGTGCTTCAATAGTGTTAAAGGGCCCTTTCAAGGCCACAGTGGGTGCATAGCAAGTTCGAAAAGGTTTCACGCACTGTTTTAAGTACGCACTTGGCTTTTAAAGGCAAAGCTTTAAAGGCCTTTAATATTCTGTTCTTCTAGACTGCTTTTAGGTTTAGAAGTCCAGACTTCTTTAAAGAAGCTACTGAGTCCATTCCTGGCCAACTGGGCGATGTATATTTTTGAAAACTACTTTTTTCACGAAGCTCTCCAATTGTGAAATCTTGCAACATTCGAGTAAAACAAAAAATGCGTATACGAAGAATCATTACTGTCAAACTGTCAGATTCAAACTGTCAGATTCACATTATACCTGGATATATATTCTGGAAACAAATGCATCCTGACACTCAAATACCTTTATAACCTCAATTTCGACTACCAGCTTGACACTGAATTTGGAGTCACTGCATTTTAATTATTCACTATAAGATTATTAGTGCAATATTGAGTTGTACAAGCTAGAGAAAGATGAGGATTTTGTGCTTCCTCGTTGCTTCAATTGGGCAGCCAAACTCTCCACGTGCATCTAATGGAGCACATGTATGGAGAACCATTTACCTCTAACAAATTGTTGGGCCAGTTAATCTTACATAACTGGCTTTGACACCATAGTGGAGAAACTAGTTTCGAGCAACCTCGTTTCTAATGTGCATATAAATCTGGACATACAGGTGCTATTTGCACTTTGCCCGTGCAAAAAAGTGGCAGCTGTGACCAGCAATGTGACTTGAGCCTGGAAGTTTGGCAGCATGACACCTTATGCTGCTAGGTTACAGAGGCTCTTTAGGTTTATCAATACTATGCAAACAAATTTCTTATTGCTGATATTAAAATCTTAAAATCATCAAATCTCTTCCCAAAGCAAACTTGAAATATGCACTTGTTAAGGCTCGCAACACTTCTATGGCGCTACAGCTCTCCGAGGTTCATGGGAAAATGGAAGCTTGAGCAGATGAAATTCTTGAACACTGGGTTTCACTGCAGCAAATATTTCAACAAGCAATACTTTCTAATAGGCGATAACTGCAGCCTTGAAGACAAAAATGCTAGTCTAACCATTGGCTCCACTAACACTTTGTTCAAGAATTTCATCTGTGCAGTCATGTGGTAGTAAAATTCTTCCTTTTGATGAGGGTACTAACATGTTCACTAAGTTAGTAATAAGCCAGATTGCAACTTGCAGTTTCTCGTGCGAAATTGAATGCTGGTGTACAAACCTTTTTTGAAAACCGGGGAGTCTTGATCTCCACAAACGATGCTGCTACAGCCTTGAGATAGCTCTTCTGGTTGTTGAACGTCACCCTGCCAGACCCTGTATTAATGAAAAAGTACCACAGACTGATTGATAAGTGGGGTTTAACGTCCCAAAACCACCATTTAATTGTGAGAGATGTAGTGGAGGGCTCCAGAAATTTAGACTGGCTGGGGTTCTTTAACGTGCACCCAAATCTGAGCACACGGGCCTACAGCATTTTCGCCTCCATCGAAAATGCAGCCGCTGCAGCCAGGATTCAATCCCGCGACCTGCGGGTCAGCAGCTTAGCCACTAGACCCCTGCGGCGGGGCAAAGTACCACAGATTTCCGTATGAGGTACCAAACAAACTGTAAGAGTAGCTGGATGTGTTAGGCGTAGCTGAATGTAACGAGCACATTGTATTCGTTGATAGGAAAAAATTACGGGAGCTGTACTGCTATAGTATAACTTGGTTCTAGTTTTGTTTGCCAAGCTAACTTCTTTCTGCTTCAATCAGAGTTTTGGTTCCTGTTGTATGTCACTTCTCAGAGTATCGTAATGGAGGACAGACGACAAGTATAGCGACAAGGTCGCGAAGCTTGTGCGCATGGTGCCATTGCTGTTAGTGCTGAACCAATTGTAAATCCCACATATGTTGCCTGTGTCCTGCAGTAAACCTGATGGGTACCAATTTTGAATACTACTCTTGAGTGATGTTATATGTTGGGCATAATATAGCCCTCACCTGCATGCATGTTGGAAAAATGGTACAGATGAAGTAAGCTGTAAAATAGTAAGATTTTCAGCCGAAATATTCTGAGTATGAGAACAAAGTGGTTTGTGACACGAGAAGTTGGTTGCTCAACCCCTAGTGACACGTTTGATGTGTTAGTAAACCACACGATATCACGGCATGGAGCTTCTGCTGTTGACTGTTTTGGGTGTCACTTGACACTGCAGAGCTCTTTCAAGCATGTACTTTGTATCTTGTGCATACTATAACGAGGCGTTACTTCAAGTCACATACTTGTAAGAGCACAGCTCAATTTAAAGCTTCTTGATTGCTGTGCAACATTGTATTAGCCATTGCAAGAGGTTCATGCAAACTAATTCTTCGGCATCAGCTTTATTGTGTATGCCCACAAAAAGTTGAGTAGTCTTTGCTGCACAATTCTTTTAGTGTCTCACAGAGCCTTACGAACTCTGCTATTTACTTGCATGTCTCATAAATCTTGATATAATAGAATGTTCCTTATGTGCAATACATGTATGTAATCTTAAAGGTGTGTGAATATTCGAAATTCAGCATTTTTTTTAATAGCGTTTGCTATGCGATTCACACTGAAACTACTATTTAGAAACTATTCAAACTTGCTGAAGATAAATACAGTCCACGTCAAATTGACAGTAGCCCCTTCAGGTTTTCAATATGCTTCACCCCATCACACTCCCGTATTACGGTAAAAAGCTCATTCAAGTACTGCTACAGTCGAAAATGTACTGAATAAAAAAAAAAAACACTGGTTCCAAGATGGAGATATTTGTGGCAGAGGTGGGGGCTCGATGCTGCTTTGGACCAGAGATTTGGGCAGAAGGTCTGAAAAATTAGATGCCAAAGATTTTAGCATCCAAAATTTCAGACGTTATCTATATGGACGTCTAAGAGGCAGATTTGCAACTCCGGACTCGAAGGGAGCACACCTTTGTTAGCAAGGCCACATCAGCTAGGCTTTCTTGGAAGTAGCAAGAGGGGAAGAGCAGTGGGTTGACTAGCTTTGGTTCCATCTTTTGGCCGGTTCCCCTTTTGTTAAACCCGCAAAACTCTTCGCTTTTTGGTTGACTCTTTGAAAAAGTGACCACCTAGTTACTCTCATTTGTTGCTCCCCAGTATGCAATTATTCCCGTTTTTGTGCCAGCACCGACTTATACAAACGATGCTGGTATGACTGCATTTAGAGTCATTTTTAGGGTATACAAAACTTACTTTCTAGACAAAGATTTTTTTTTTTTTTTTTTGCCAGAGCACTTGCCACTCAGCTTGCGCTGTGTAAGTGCACGTCAGCTTCTCTGCTGCAAGCGAGTCCAGCAGCGATTCTTTTGAATTGCCACTCTAGTTCTAAATCGATTCGATTCAGTAAATGCCAGCCCATCTCACGAGAAGTTACAGGTTAAAATGCAGATGTTGAGTGATAACATCTCACAACAGCGCTTGGTGAGACAATGCTGACTGGATCAGAAAACCTGTGTGTTTCCACTTGAGGTCACTTTGTGCACATAGTTTTGTAAGTCTGAATGATACAGACAATTTTTGGAATGCAGGCATTCATTGGAACAATCGTATAGGGTTCTTTTTTAGAATTTATCGTGTTGTTAGTCGTGGATGTGTAACACTCGTGAGTTGTAATTTTTTTCTCCTTGACACATTGTGGCCATGAATGATGCTTATGTAAAGCCAGCGATTTGATATCACAGTCAATTTGTATTGCTTCTTACAACTACAGTCAACTGCAGATTTTTCGGACACGCGAATTCTCAAACATGCCCGATAATTCGGACATCTTTGTGGCACCGCCACGAGCCCCATAGAATCAGTGTATAAGGAAGTCTGAAATTTCGGACGCTCGAACCCCCGGGAGTAATTCCGGACTTTTTAAAGCGACGGAAGGTCGGAAACCACCACTGACCTCCAGTGGAAACCACCACAACTGCGTCGGACGCGATTACGATCGCATAAATGAGCGCGCCGGTCTACTGTGGCGGCATCTGTTGCTTGGACTCGATCGCTAGCGGAGAAACACACACGGCCTCCGAGATTCCTAACACTGGCCGCGTTTATCATGCAAGGGTGCTTCGCTGACAATCGGAACTATCTACCTGGAAATTTTTTTGCGCCAATAAAGTTCCTTTCGCTTTAGCGCTTGTGCGTGCCACTCTGGCTTCCCGCGCAGCACTTTCGCGAAGCGTTTCACCACTTCGAACTAGAACTAACCGTCACACAGCGATTTCGTCTGGCCACGCTGGCTATCTTGAATGTTTACCAGCGCCACCTCCGGAGTACCCGAGGCACCGTCGCCTGCCGTCGCGCCGTTTTGTTTACGCAGCCCACATGGTGTTTGGCTAGCCTAGTGCGTGGTTGTGCGATTGTGTAAAGTGTCTTCTGCAACGCTAAGCCTAGATGCTTCGACGCTTGACAGAAACTCCTTTGTTCACATCGTGAAGATTTCGCTTGCCTGCGATAGCCCCCACTCTGCCTTCGTCGTCCTCGCCGATGGCATCGAAGCGTGGAAAACAGTACAGTCAGTTAACGATGGAGAAGAAAGCAGCCATTATTAAGTTAGTGAAGAGTGGCCGATCGCAGGCTGACGTGAGCAAGGAGTTCGGCATTTCCAAGCAAACTGTTTCCAATTTCCTGAGGAACAAAGACAAGATCTTGGAAGCTGCCGAAAAACCGTCTGGTGCCCAAAACCGTCTGGTGCTTGCATTGAGAAATATTAGCAAAATGGTGCACTTTTTTTTGCTTCCATTGAAAATTATCAGTAAAATGCATTTTTTTTTGCTTGCATTAATTTTTTTGGACTGCCCGAATTTTCGGACGGTTTTTTCGCTCCCTATAGGGTCCGAGAAATCAGCAGTTGACTGTATAATGCTAAATGTTCCAAGTGTATGGACTATTTCTGTGTTGCTAGCCACAGGTGCTTGCATGTTGGTGCCCTTGAGTCTAGAGGTGTGCAAAATTGTATGAATGATTGAGTAGAAATTCAATACTCCTTGCTGTTTACTTCGAGAATGCATCATCCCATATTGCTTCGGATAGTATCCATTTGAAGTATAAGTTTCTGTGTAACGTATAATAGCACTGGAGAGGGACTAATGGACGCGAGGGCTGTTGTGACATTCCTGCTTCAGTGAAGCTATGGTTACTGTGCAGTGGTACGACTGTTCCTCAGTGAATGCACGGGGCTTAGTCATTCATCAATTAGCCTATATGCAAATTGATGAATTCTGGCTTAAGCAGTTTTAGTTGGTCATTTGTACCATCTGTCCAATTCATTGAAAACAGCGAGCAGTGGTGCACATTTTTTTTTCTTCGAATAAACTACACTTATGTGCATGTGATGTGGACTGTTCTATCTTTCATATATTCGTTCCCTCAGTGCTTTAAATAACTTAATAAATTTATAGGCTTCGTGGTTAACTGTGCGTCAATTTTTGGAGTTGCATGCACAGAGTTTGCCTGTAAACAAGAGACGTAAATATGGTCCTTAGGCTTCCCTTGTTTTCCATCAAGACCAAAATACGCTTCACTAAGTTCAGTGATGCAGTCAAATCCCTCTACAACAAACGTGGCTTCAACGAAATTTCTGCTATAATGAAAAAGTCTCGGTTCCCTGTCTGCAGTTCATAAGAGTCAATGCATAAATATTCTCGCCACAATGAACGCTTTTTCTTCTAGAGTTCTGCTTCAAAAAAATTCGACGATGCGATTCCAGGCTCCAATATTTCATCATGTGCAGTAAACTACCTTGAATATTTCGATGCATTTTCGGAACATAAGTGTACATCAACAAAGTCAAACACGCGTTGGCACCACCAGAAACCACCGCTGTTTACTAAGCATGGAGGCCGTAATTGCTCGATAGCGATGGCAATGAGACTGCTTTGCTTTTGCCACTGACGTGCTGCTGGGCGACAGACAATCTAAAGTCGAAGCTCAGTCGCTCAGTTTTCTGCACGCTGCTACTGGGTGCAATCGTGGAACAATGGCTTTTTGATGCCAATGCCATGCCAATGCTTTCAGTTCTTTTTGCGCTTAGCCAGTGTCGTCAGTGGTCATTGCTGCTGTTTGCGTAATAAACCAAATTGGCAAGCTGCGACTGGTGAATGACAAGAATAGGCGTAAGTCACGGCTCCACAATACCACACCTCCATCTCTGCGTTGTCAGATGCGCTTTGACGGCGGACAGCTGTTGGGCGGTGCTAGTGTGTTAGTGCAACTGTTGTTAGGTCTGTTACGGAAACCCGCTATGGCCATTCTTGCTGCGCTCTTTCCACCATGGCATTCCTTTCATGGATGAGAATCGCATGGCAGCGCTGCTGGGAAAGAAAAGGAAGCAGCTAACACTTTTTGAATTTCGGGATTAAAACTTCCTTTGTTTCGCTAGCTCAGGCCAGCTATATTATTTTGAACTGCCGTAATTACCCGAATCTAACCCGCACCTTTTTTCCCGTTAAGCGAGTTCATAAATCGCATGCGCGTTAGAATAGAGTACGAAAAAAAAATGAATACGGTCATTCTATTGCCATCGCCATTTCCAAAATGGCCGCCCCCTACGTGCGTCGGCATGGCACGTCGGCCATTTCCGCCTATGTGTTTCCCATGTGCAGCACTTCGTACGTGTGCCGAGGAGTTCGTCATCTTGTAGGGCATTAGCAACGACGGCATGGAAGGGCCGACTCCAAAAACTCGAGTGCACCACATGCCGCTTTTAAAAGAAAAGTCATCGTCTGTGCAGAAACGGACGAAAATCGGGCCGCATCGCGGTCATTCGGAGTTCCCGAAATGTGCGTGCGGGTATGGCGGAAACAAAAGCAGAAGATTGTCGACAGCAAAGCTTCACGCAAAGGCTTCAGTGGACCACAGCAGGGTCGGTTTCCGCAAATTGAAGAACTGCTCGGCGAGTATGTGTTTGAGCAGCGAGCGGCACAGCGGCCCGTGACGACAGAACTGCTTCAAGTGCGGGCTATGCAATTAGCCTTAGAAAAAGGTCTAACGTGGAGCCAGTTTAAAGCGAGCAGGTGCTGGCTAACTAACTTTATGAAGAGGAAAGGCTTTTCTCTCCGAAGGTGAACGGGCATATGCGAAAAGTTTTGTGGAGGAGTACGATGAAAAGCTTCACAGTTTTCAGAGGTTCGTCCTAAACTTGCGGCACAACAACGGCTACCTGCTAGGGCAAATCTGGAATGCCGATCAGACGCCTCTTTACTTCGACATGCCTGGCACCACAACCGTCGAGAAGGGGGCGAAGGAAGTTCGCGTGCTGACATCGGTCCATGGTAAAACTACAGTGACGGCAATGCTCTGTTACACGTCAGATGGGCACAAGCTTCCCCCGTACCTCATATTTAAATGGAAGACGCTCCCGAAAGGAGTTTTTTCGAGTGGTGTGATCGTGCGGGCCAGCGAGAAAAATGGGTGCGCGTTGCAATTGATGTCTTACTTTTTTTTTTCGTCGTGGAAATCTGGTGCGCATTACAATCGAGGGCGCAGTAGAATCGAGTAAATACGGTACAATGAAATTTTCGTTTGAAAGTAATATTTTTTTGTGCTCCGTCAATTTTGCGTAGCGGGGTTCGACTGTATAATCATTACGTATATAGAAGTAGTTTCGATCAACAAATTTACATTTCATTCGATGATTTCATTGCGAAGACTCTCCTAGCTGAACCACTATGCATAAAACCAGTTAGTACAATAGGAGAATCAGAATGCAAGGACAAAGAAAGGTTTGGGCCTCACCAATTGGGTACTTGTACTTGTCCGTGTCAATGCCTGCATACAGGACTCCCCCAAAGAGTTCTTCCATCACAAGGGCCAGACCCTGAGCATTGAGCATGCCGTGCAGGGCTCCCACAAACACAGTCTTTCCCGGGTCCAGCCGCTGAGACGGGCAGCGCACATAGTTGCTGTCACTCAGCACCCACGGGATCACTTGCACCTCCTTGCAGCGCATGCGGCGCGATGATATCTTGTAGTACCAGTTGCCTCCATTCATGAAGTCCTGACTGCACGAGCGTAGTAGCATCTTGACCTGCTTTTCGTTTTCAAAGATGATGTACACGTAGCCTGCCTTGGGGGGAAAGCTCTGGCTCCGCTCGCGGCTCGGCCACTGCACCTTGATGTTGCCGAAGGAGGCAAAAGCCTCTACGAGGCCAGGCTCAGATATGTCCCAGGGCACTCCTCCGAGGAACACCTTGCACGACAAAGACGAGCTCTTGAGAGTGCGCGGAGGCAAGGTCCCGCTCCAGCAGCAACTGGCCTCTGAGAAACCTGCAGCAACATCAGTATTATCAGTAAAACCTGGCATTATAAATGTTCAAAATAAGATATTGTTATGCAGTAGAGATAGTGGTCATAATGCACAGATAGAGTGAACAGCAGCACGTTGATGTTTGTAAATATTGCTTGCCAGATACTTCATTCCTCTTTCTACCTTCTGATCCCGGCTGCGGCGGCTGCATTTCCGATGGAGGCGGAAATGTTGTAGGCCCGTGTGCTCAGATTTGGGTGCACGTTAAAGAACCCCAGGTGGTCTGAATTTCCGGAGCCTTCCACTACGGCGTCTCTCATAATCATATAGTGGTTTTGGGACGTTAAACCCCACATATCAATCATTTCTACCTTCTATATACAGCATGCACATGGCAATGGGTAGATGTGTAGCAGTATGATGTGCATGCTATAGTTAGGGGACTGAAATAATTTTGACCACTTGGTGTTTTTTAACGTGTGCCTATAATTAAGTCCACAGGTGTTATCTCATTTCACTTCTATTGCAATGCAGCTGCAGTGGCCAGGAACTGAAACTGACCTTAAGCTTGGCAGTGCACCTTTCTGCCTGCTAGGCAACCCCAGCGGGTATTAGCATAATTGGATTGCTCAATTTATTGGGTGTATAAATGGATATAAATATATTAGGTGTGTAAAAAAAGCTACTCTGAACTTGTCTCTATAACATCCACAAGTCTGTGGTCAATCAGGCACTCTTTGTACCTTTGATGGTAAAATTTAATGCATTAAACAAGGTGTCGGTACTAAGGGGCACTGTAGCAAGGGGCACAGGGTTGAACAACAGTTCACTTTAAGTACAGAACTAGATGTGCCAATTCACCAAAACTAACGCGTTCCCTTGTGTAGTCACCTAAGACAACTTGAAGGTCAAAGCCATTGTTTTCCTTTCCTTCCCAGTCAACGTACTGGTCTCCCCTCCCCCACACATCATAAAAAAAAAAAGCTTCCTGACCTACACCTCGCGAAAACTTGTAGCCGCACAGCCAAAGCTACATGGGTGGAGCTTCCGTACATGTGTAATATCCCTGCCACACTGGACGTCTTAACGTCATTCGAACTGAATGACATTCACACCTAATGAGATTATGCGGCTACTACACAGCAATATTTAATGTCATTAGAACCGAATGACTTAGGTGATTGAATGAGTTCAAAAAACACATTCGCCATTGCACTAGCACTGAATGTATACTCTCAACCACATTGACTAGTTGAAATGTGGCGCTTAGCATTCTCAATGCGAGAAAAAAATGCAAACACGCTAATAGTCTGGACTTTTTTTAAGGGGAGATGCGGGTCGAAAAATCGCGTTTTTTGCGAAAATTTCCACTTTTGAGATATTGTTTCTAAAATCACTTTTGATCATTAAACTATCATTTCCCCAAAGGTCATAGCTGAATTCAAACAAGAAAGTGGTAAAAAGTCGATCTGCGCTAGCGAAGGTAGCTCCCGAAGTCGCGAATTCACGCATCTGACGGCTATTTTTGAAAATCCGCCACTCGGCAACACGATGACGTCCGCCATCGGGGTTTGTTCGGTGATGTAGATCAAGGCTCCTTCTAGTGTACAGGCGTTCCCCTAGTTTCGTATTTTAGTGAGGAATTTCACGAAACAGTCGTTTCCAAGTCGGTTTACAGCCAAGCTGCAGCCGCTTCGCGCATCTCTACCGGTCACATGGTACGCTACCGAGGCCGCCATTGGCTACATCTGATCGGCCTCGCTCGCTGAGCGCTTGCGACGATCGGCACTTGCCGTGCGTTTATACGTTTTTCCGAATTCACCATGGATAACTCGAAGAAGCGAGACTTCCGAGCACGGAAGTTTGCAAGCAAGAACAAGTACCGAGGGCGTCAACGTAAACCGAAGCGCAAAGCAGCGGTAGAAGAATGCGAGCCGCGGGCCACTAGGCCTAATCAAGGCAGCGGGGATACGGCGGCTTGCGGGAACTTTGACGAAATCGACGCCGCGATCAAGTTCATCAGCGCATCAGAAAAAAAGATTGAACAATTCTAGCGAGAAAACGAAAAGTGTTTGTGGCTCTGTGAGCGGAGTATTTTGTGACATCGGCGCACTGACATCGATGGTAAGCCTTGCTGCTTGTCCAACATGCCACACCGCTGGATTCGTCGTTCGCGACACCGCAAGTAAACGTAAGGGCCTCTCTTTGTTCCTCGAGCACCACTGTGATAACAGTGAGTGTCCCGAGCCAGTGGTTTCTGCCGCGCATAGTTCGGGGCGTGTTCTGCCTGAAAGACAGCCCACCGATTCCGATTATGACTGGAGCTACCGAAGCGGCAGCTCGCGCGACAGCTTCGCTGTCAATGTGAAGGTAGTTGTGGCTGCGCGTGCAATAGGCATCGGGCATGAACAGCTGTCGCGTTTTTGCACTATTCTTGAACTGCCAATACCTATGCATCATAAGACTTTTATTGCAATCGGCAAAAAAGTTCATGCTGCAGCTACCAAAGCTGTGCAAGAAAACTTGGCAAAAGCGCGGATGATAACTAAAGAGAAAGTGGATGGGTCTGATGTTGCTGTCATGTATGATGGCACATGGCAAAAAAGAGGGCACAAGAGCCACAATGGCGTCGGCACTGCTGTGTCTGTGGACACTGGTTTGTGCCTAGATTTTGAAGTGCTATCGGATTACTGCCTTGCCTGTAGCCGGCACCAGGACTTGGGTGATGAGGAAGAAATATGGCAAGCATTCCACACACCTGTCTGCGAAAAAAATACAGAGTGCTCCTCTCATGCCACGGAGACTGAGGCAGCTTTGCGCATATGGGACAGGACATCCTCACACACAACACCATTGCACTTTACCAAGTTCCTCAGTGATGGGGACAGCAAAGCTTATACCGCTGTCGCTGAGGCCAAGGTATATGGTGAAGTTGTTGTGGACAAGGAGGAGTGCACAAACCATGTGGCCAAGCGTCTAGGCACTGCACTTCGGAAACTGCCAACACGACTTCCACGAGGGGAAAAGCTGACAGATGGCACAATTCAGAAGCTGCAGAACTATTACCGTATTGCAATCACAAACAACAGAGGTGATATTCTGAAAATGCATCGTGCCATCTGGGCCTCATATTTCCATTCATCATTGAGCAACACAGCAGGCAGCCACCGATACTGTCCAGAAGGGGCGACTTCCTGGTGCAAGCATAGGCGAGCCGAAGCGCTTGGGGAGGCCCCACCCGACCACACACCAATCTTGACCAAGGCTCAAGGATTGGCTGTGCTTCCCATTTACAAGCGGCTCACAGATGAAAAGTTGCTGGTGCGTTGTATCCAAGGGAAGACCTACAACGCTGCAGAATCTTTGAACAGCAAAATCTGGTTGTTGTGTCCGAAGACTAAGTTTTCCTCCCGGACAACAGTGGAAACTGCAGCTGCTATGGCCGTGCTGTGGTTCAATAAAGGACATTCAAGCTTTGAACACGTGCTAGCAGAGCTTGGTGTAGTCCCACCAGATCGACTGATCACCCTGGGCCAATCCCGCGACCAGAGGAGAATCGAAAGAATGCGTATGAAACAGCCGAGGCAAGGGCTCACTGGTGGAACGTGGCAAAAAAAGCACGCTTTAATGACTCCCTTCTCAAGCGGCGAGAAGGATCCACATATGGAGCAGGACAATTTTAGGTGCTCTAGCTGTGTCCCTTCTATAATATCACCAAGTTTTGTGCAAATCGCACTGTGTAATCATGAGTAAACATATTTACAACTTTCAAATGCATTTTTCTCGATTTCCATTTTCAAGTAATTCTCTCATCTTGTGCACAATCTTTTTTAGGCATAAAATAGTCCTATCTTGATGAAATTTTGCACAGAGCTTATTCAGCCACTCTAGAATACAAGTATCTACTTTAGGTTGCATTATACATCACAGATTTTTTTGTTACACAACTTGATACACTGATAGAGAGATGTAAAATATGCATTTAGTACTTTTATTTTTTTTCTTAAATGTAGCAAATAAATTTTATATTTGAGGTACTTTTCTGTATTGTACTGCTCAAGTGCAGCAGAATGAGCCATTTTGCAATTCTGTGTGAAAAGTTTTAGTAAGCTTTACTATGTGCACAAAAAACCATATATTTTGATATCAAAGTTGTAGTAACTCCGGAACTATTATAGCTATCAAAAAAATAATTGCAGTTATGAAATCAGCACTGCAAGCTTTACTAACACCTAAAATTTCAAGGAGCTTGGTTATGAAATAAAAACCTTTTTCGAGTAGCATCTCCCCTTAAGGCATCTGTGATCTTAACGAGCAGTTGTGTGGATTGATCGATATGTGGGGTGTAACGTCCCAAAACCACCATATGATTATGAGAGACGCCGTAGCGGAGGGGTCCCGAAATTTCGATCACCTGGGTTTCTTTAACTTGCACTCAAACCTGAGCACACGGTCCTACAACATTTCTGCCTCCATCGGAAATGCAGCCGCCACAGCCGGGATCCGAACCCACGACCTGCGGGTCGGCAGCCGAGTACCTTAGCCACCAGACCACCGCGGCGAGGCAGCAGTTGTGTGGAAGGCTGTCGCAAAAGGTTTGTACGCTCAACCTCAATGATACAGAGACTACTCGCAGGCTTCCAGACGGTGTGGTTGGCCGGTGTTGTCTGTCTTTCTAACACATCCGCAGGCTTCCGCCAAATACCTAAACGTAGGGGGTGACACACGAAAGGCTTGTTAGAAGTGACAGTCCAAGGTTTGGCAGCGTATCTTCAAACCATCGTTCGTTTCTTAGGAACGTCCAATGGTGAATTATCGATGCAGTAGCGACCACTACTGCATTAGCGTACGCGTTCGCTTAGATACGCTGCTGAATGTCGTCGCTGCGTTTACATTCTTCGTTTATCTCATACTCAAGCCTCTTCTGGCTAACGCGCTTCTCTCGAAGCACCAAGTAGACAGCAACTAAACGCTTTAGTTGCGGCAGCTTAGCATCGTTCAGTCGCACTGCCATGTTGCTTGTGTTCATTCTACCGTATTTACTCGCATAATCCTCACACTTTTTTCGGCAAAAAACCGATGCAAAGTTGGTGGGTGCGAGTATTACGCGTGGAAAACTTTCCAGGAAAACGTACAGAGCAAAAGAAAACGAAGTGGCTGCAAATCTGGATTCTCACACCAGCAACTAACAGCAAGGTTTGAAGTACTAATTAAAACTTACCTCAACAAAAAAAGCACAGGTTCAATACAAGGGCAGATTTGAGACAAAAAGTGCAAGCAAATAATCGAGAATTAGAATACCATACGCAAAGCTTGTGGGTGTTGCGGGCGTAACGGTAGCGTTCGTCGCTCAATAGGAGCACTTGAAATGTAAGCGTAGGACGTCAGTATTGGGCTGATTGCTATTTAACAGAATCATCCACAGTTTCTAAAAAAATAAACTTTACCATCAATCCCAGTTTTAGGCACACGGCAGGCCCAACATGTATTGGTGGCTTTCAGCTGCTGTCACCAGTAGCTAACACAAAACTCGTAGACTCCGAAAGGCCTACCGACGGACCTAATGCAGTTGTTTAGTGCATGATCTATCATTTTCAACTTTAAAGCAGCTGTGTAGCTTCAGTATCACCCCATAACCTGATAAGACACAACATACAAAACACGCCACAACACGCACTTGCCACTTTGGCTTGGCTTAAATTGAATTGAACCTCCGTGCAAAAATAGTATGCCTGATGCTTAAGAGATGGCGAAAGATGGCGTGCACTATCATCATCAGTGGCTGGAACGAGCAGACAACATTATTGCGGCAGCTTTCGGGCGTGCAATAATTACTTGAGGAAAAAAAAATCTTATTTTTGTTGGGTGATGTGGGGGGTGTGAGGATTATGCGAGTGCAAGGATTACACGAGTAAAAACTCAACTGCGGCTAGAGGTCAAAGCTCGTGTTGGCTTGTGGTCAGAAATATTCTAATACAAAATTTCTATGAGTGTTTTAGCAATGTGACCCTCTAAGTGTCTTAAAATAAATAACTTACATTTTCTATCACCCTGCATTTACCTTACTCAACTTTTCCAGCTTTCTCTAAATTATCGACATTGGTATCACGAACGAATGGCATTACCTTTTGGTGTAGCACCATCATCATCATCATCATCAGCCTGACTACGTCCACTGCAGGACAAAGGCCTCTCCCATGTTCTGCCAGTTAACCCGGTCCTGTGCTTGCTGCTGCCAATTGATACCCGCAAACTTCTTAATCTCATCTGCCCACCTAACGTGTCTCTCCCTAACCCGCTTGCCTTCTCTGGGAATCCAGTTAGTTACCCTTAACGACCAGCGGTTATCCTGTCTACGCGCTGCATGCCCGGCCCATGTCCATTTCTTCTTGATTTCAGCTATATCCTTAACCCCCGTTTATTCCCTAATCCACTCTGCTCTCTTGTCTTTTAAGGTTACACCTACCATTTTTGTTTCCATTGCTCGTTGCGTCATCCTCAATTTACGCTGAACCCTCTTTGTAACTAAGTAACGGCAAGATGCAGTTGTTATATACCTTCCTCTTTAGGGATAGTGGCAATCTACCTGCCATTATTTGAGAGTGCTTGCCAAATGTGCTCCCCCGTTCCTATCCTTCTAGTTACTTCAATCTCGTGGCTTGGTGGCTTGGTTCCGCGGGTATTACCTGTCTTAAGTAGATGTAGTCTTTTACAACTTCAAGTGCACTATTACCTATCTCGAAGCGCTGCTCTCTTCCGAGGTTGTTGTACATTACTTTCGTTTTCTGCAGATTAATTTCAAGACCTATACCTTTCTTCTCTCCATGTCCAACTCCGTGATCGTGAGTTGCAATTCGTCCCCTAAGTTACTCAGCAATGCAATGTCATCGGCGAAGCGCAGGTTACTAAGGTATTCTCCATTGACTCTTATCCCTAACTGTTCCCATTCTAGGCTTCTGAAAACCTCCTGTAAGCACGCGGTAAATAGCATTGGGGAAATTGTGTCCCCCTGCCTTACACCCTTCTTGATTGGTATTCTGTTGCTTTCTTTATGAAGCACTGTGGTAGCAGTTGATCCCCTGTAGATTTCTTCCAGAATGTTTATATATACTTCATCTACGCCCTGATTCCGCAGTGTTTGCATGACGGCTGATATTTCTACTGAATCAAACGCCTTCTCGTAATCTATGAAGGCTATGTATAGTGGTTGGTTGCATTCTGAGCATTTCTCTATTACCTGATTCATAGTATGAATGTGGTCGATTGTTGAGTAGCCTGTTCGAAATCCTGCTTGTTCCTTTAGTTGATTATGTTTTCTTTACTCTGTTAGCAATTACTTTTGTAAATAGCTTGTATACTAGAGAGAGCAAGCTAATCGGCCTGTAATTCTTCAAGTCCTTGTCATCTCCTTTCTTATGTATTAAGATGATGTTAGCGTTCTTCCAAGACTCTGGTACTCTTCCCGTCAGGAGACACCTCGTAAACAGGTTGGCTAGTTTTTCTAACACAATCTGTCCTCCATCTTTCAGCAGATCTGATGTTACCTGATCCTCACCAGCAGCTTTGCCTCTTTGCACGCTCTCCAAAGCTTTTCTGACTTCTTCCATCATTACTGGTGGGGTGTCATCTGGGCTACTGCTAGTTCTTCTAGTATTAAAGTCGTGGTTGCACGCTCTCCAAAGCTTTTCTGACTTCTTCCATCATTACTGGTGGGGTGTCATCTGGGCTACTGCTAGTTCTTCTAGTATTAAAGTCGTGGTTGTCCCAGCTACTGTACAGATGTCTGTAAAACTTCTCTGCTATTTTAACTATCCTAGCCATATTGGTAGTTATTTTGATTTCTTTGTCTCTTAGTGCATACATCCGATTTTTGCCAATCCCAAGTTCCCTCTTCACTGCTTTGATGCTTTCTCCGTTTTTCAGAGTGTGTTCAATTCTATGTTATACCTTCTTACGTCGTATACCTTACGCCTATTAATCAACTTCGAAAGCTCTGCCAGTTCTATTTTGTCTGTTGTACTCGAGACTCATGATTTGACGCTTCTTAATGACATTCTTCGTTTCCTAGGAAAGCTTGCCAGTGTCCTGTCTAACTACCCTGCCTCCAACTTCCACTGCACACTCCGTAATGATACTCGTCAGATTATCATTCATTGTATCTATGCTAAGGTTGGTTTCCTCACTAAGAGCCAAGTACCTGTTCTGAAGAGATACTCTGAATTCCTGTACTTTCCCTCTCAGTGCTAGCTCATTGATTGGCTTCTTGCGTATCAGTTTGTCATTCCTTCTTCAAGTCTAGGCGAATTCGAGACCGTACCATTCTATGGTCACTGCATCGTACCTTGCCAACCACTTCCACATCCTGCACGATGCCTGGGTGTGCACTCATTTTAATGTCTATTTAGTTATTTTCGCCATTAAGGCTCCTCCATGTCCACTTGTGGTTTCCTCGTTTTCGGTAGAAGGCATTAAAAATCCATAAATTATTGCGTTCTGCGAATTTTACTAGTAGCTCTCCTCTGGCATTTCTAGTACCGATGCCATAATCTCCTACTGCCTTGTCTCCAGCCTGCTTCTTTCCTACCTTTGCATTAAAGTCTCCCATCAGTATTGTATACTGTGTTTTTACCTTACTCATTGCCGATTCCACGTCTTCATAGAAGCTTTCAACTGAAGCGTCATCTTGGCTGGATGTAGGCGCGTAAGCCTGTACCACCTTCATATTGTATCTTTTATTCATTTTAATTACGATAACTACCACCCTTTCGATAATGCTATAGTATTCTATGTTGCCAGCTATGTTTCTGTGAATTAGGAACCACACTCCCAGTTCTCTTCTGTCAGTCAAGCCCCGATAGCAAAGGACGTGCCCATTTTGTAGCACCGTATAGGCCTCATCTGTCCTAACCTCACTGAGCCCTATTATATCCAATTTAACACCCTCCAGCTCCTCGAATAGTACAGCTAGACTTCGCTCACTAGATAAGGTTCTAGCATTAAGCGTTGCCAAGTTCAGGTTCCAATGGCGGCCTGTCCGGATCCAGAGATTCTTAGCACCCTCTGCTGCGTTACAGATCTGACCACCGCCGTGGTCAGTTGCTTCGCAGCTGCTGGGGACTGAGGGCCGCGAGTTATTTGACGTATGCATGTGGGAGGTAGTGGCCAGATACTGCACCAGGGTGGCCAATCCTCTGGTGAGGGAGTGCGTTCCCGGCGGTGGTTACCGGTGAGGCTGCACCCCAGGCCTCGTAATGCAGTTCCAGTGAACTAGTATACACCACGAACTCAAGGTGGTTAAAGTTGGGAAGTAGACACGAAGTGCAAGCCGTAAGAAAGTGTGCATGTGCCACCTCTCGTTTAGTCCTTGGAATGTCCGCTGGATGGCGGTGCTTCTATGTGTGGAATATACAACGAAAAGATGTGAGATGGCGATACTTGGAGTGTTGACTAGATGGACGAGCGGACACACAGACAGGTGCATGGACGGACGCACGGACAGACGCAGGGGTGGATGCACGGACGAACGCACAGATACACGTGTGGATGCACGAACAGACGCACGCACGGACGGTCACAAGAGCGAATGGACGGATGCTTCGCGCCGCTCTCCATCATTCACCCCGTGGATATGCTGCCATTTTTTTTTTCAATTTGTAGCTGTGATGAGTTTGCCTTTAGATACAAGACAATCATGTCTTGCCGCCATAAGTCAAGTTGAATTGTTTTCTCCAATTTTCGGCAACAGGAGATAAACCACAAAAGTAAGAGGGAGGTGTCTCAAACGGAAGTGTGAATATCGGCATTGCGGTCTCATAATGGCTTTAAATGGCACAAAACACTAGAGTAGGATTTCCCACTAAAGTAAAGTCTCAAAGGGGCAGTGCACATGCTCCCGACCTTTCGTGCAATCGAAACAAGAAGCAAAAAAACTGATTTCTGTGAACTCGTCTACATTTTCACACGTGAACGGTTGGGATGGCGAGGCTGGCTGTCGCAAAAGTGGGGGTCAAAGCTTTGGCTTTGCTCGATACTAGGTGTATTAGACAGGAACGCCAAAACGCTTCTAGAATTCTTTTTGTCATTACCACCTTTTTCTAGCGCTCCACCAGCCACGTGCCCTCTAAGCTCGTAGATCGCTATTGCATCGTCACGACTGCGGTTTCGTGCGCGGCGGTTGCGCAAACTGTAGTTTGGCTTTATAAGCACTTGCCTTTAAAGCTATGTGATTTCATGATGTTAGGGGAACGCACAAAAAGAAATGGAGTGACAGTTGAGACATACTTGCACAATGCCAAGCCTAAGCAGACATGGCAAGCGAGAGTGTGCCCCACATCCCGAAGTCACGTAGTCTTTCTCGCTGTTTTGCTTCTTCAGCGTGATGTAGTTTTGTAACATGATCCCGGTTGCAGAAGCACAGTTTCTGTGCTTTCGATGGTGTTGAGGAGTGGTAGAGGTTAAGTGCAGAGACATGAACAATGTCTGTAGACAATGAAGTGCAGGGAGATGACTTGAGACGCAAGACGCGGTAGGGTCCACCTACTGGTGTAGCACCACCTCACCTATGGTGTAGCACCACCTCATATCAAATGACATTCGTTGCCTCGAATGACCTTCGAACCAAATGACACTAACACCTCCAGTGTGGCATTGGTGAAACAACACCAAGTAGTCCTTTTGCAGGCGATTTCTGTTTCGGTTTTGCAAGTGCATTCAAGTTTTAATGCTACAGTGAAAGAGCATTTTAAAAGATAGGTTGTACAGGTTATATACAGCTTTAATCAAAAGCTATGGTAATCATTGGTGCACAAGAGAAGTAAATATACATGGAATCATTGCTGTGTTCTTCCAAGATTTCTTTTTACAGTAATCTGACAGCAGTTCAAGCTTGCATGAAAGCGAGCACCATACAGTAATGTTTGCATTTAGTAATACTTTTTTCAACCAATGAAATAGTCATTCAAGGAACACAGGAAGCAGCTTTATAGAAGCAGCAAGATATTTTTGAAGAAAAAGAGGGGAGCAGGGGACATGGCTGCGTATGAACTGTGTCTTGGAGAATTCAACACCATGACAAAAAACCATGTCTCAATTACAAAAACTATGACCCCCCCCCCAACTTAACTGTCTAAATCTTGAAGAAAAAAAAAAGAAAACTTGTCAGCAAATGGCTGCATCGACACGTCTTTCACATTTCGCGGGAGTCACCAGATGGCAATACTTGACTTGCGGCTTCGTCATGCGGCACTACCTGTGAGCGTTGGATCTTTCCTTTCTCGCCAGCACCGTTGATTCTTTGTGCCGCCTTTCATATTGATGACATTTAGAGAGGATGTTTGAAGCTAGACACCAGATATCTCATCATTACGTATATATGGCTTGATTAAATTGTTTTTTTTTTCTACACACAAATCAGAAATTAATGAATTGAGGGCCGCAACCCATCAATATCGCGAAAAAAAATGGCCCCCACGCGAGTGTATATGGTACTGATATGATGTTTCACCGATTCATTCACTGTAGTCATAATGATAATTGTTGGGGTTTAACCTCCCAAAGCCACCATGTGATTATGAGAGACTAATGGAGGGCTCTGGGAATTTCGACCACCTGAAGTTCTTTAATGTGCACACAGGCCGCAAGGATTTTCGCCTCCATCGAAAATGCCGCCAACGCGGCCGGGATTTGATCTCTCGACCTGCGGGTCAGCAGCCGAGTGACTTAGCCACTGGACCACCACGGTAGGTCATTCACTACAGTCGTTCAGCTACACCAGTTCAGTGATCATGACTGCGCAAAAACAGATTATGGTAGATCATTTTCCAGAACTAAATGCCACTTTTAGGGTTTTTACTAAGATTTCCAACATAAATGGAGTTTAAAGCACAACCCTACGTGCAGCAGCATTATGCCACAGCCAATGGCCTCACAATGTTTCATTTCAGTCCCAAGACTTTCCCTGTTCACATGCACACACCACTGAACTGACAGATCAGGCAGCCAAACTCACTCGCAGCAGATCTGTGCAGCTTAGCCGCCTTCTCAATGTTGTCCGCATCCTCCACACTGGAACTGGGAGGGCTGCCAGCAGGCGACCAGCGCTGGTCCGTGAGAAATGAAAACGGGCTGCTGAGCAGATCCATCTCTGAGCGCATACCGAAGCCATTCGTATGGGAGTGGCCTCGTGGGCTAGGTGTCAATACCAAGGAGTTCTGAAATATATGTAACAGGGGTTTAGAGGTCACAAAACCGCCATTCAATGCTCTGTGTTCTCTGGTAAAAATTCAAAGTTAGAGGCAAGGATTCACAAATGTTCACAAATGTGTACAGTAGAATCTCGATGTTACAATCACGGCTGATACGAAATTCGGGGCGATACGAATTTTCCTGTGATCCCGGCCGAGGCCCATTAATTTCCTATGTGCTAGAGTACGGTTGTTACGAACCGATTTTTTACCCGAGTTGTTTGATACGAATAAACGCATCCCCACCGACGGCCGAGGAAGCAAGCAGCATGCACGCACGCGCTGAAATGCGTGCTGTGTCGCCGGTTTGGCATGTTGTCAGCGCCGCCTGCGAGCGGCGGGCGACAGACTCGGAAGATCTGTGCGATCTCGAACGCTGAAGTGCGCCTTTTGCTATATCTCAAAGGCTTCAGATGGCGCTGGCGACGGTGGAGGCTGACGAAACAGTTGTTAGCGACTGGCTCGCGAAGCTGGAGTCTCTTATCTCGGGGTATGAGCCTCGTGATGTTTGTAATGCAGATGAGGCAGGCCTGTTTTTCAATCTTCAACCAGAGAAGAACCTTTGCTTAAAAGGTGAAGCGTGCCAAGGAGGCAAAAGAAGCAAAGAAAGAATAACTGTTCTGTGCTGTAACGCCGACGGGTCCGAAAAACTGAGGTTTACCATTGTTGAAAAATTTCAGAAGCCTCTGTGTTTCAAGCGCGAGAGCCGTTTGCCATGCGTCTATTGTGCAAACAAAAGAGCGTGGATGACGACGGCCCTGTTCGAAAAATTTCTGTCTCTCCTTGACAGGAGAATGGCCTGCAGGAATCGGATGATTGTTCCGATTCTTGACCAGTGCGCCGCCCACCCGAAGCAAGTGACTCTTCAAAACGTCAAGCTGGTTTTTTTGCTTGCTAACACGACGACGCACTTGCAACCGCTTGACGCTGGCATTATAAAAAACGTCAAGCATCATTTCAAGAGCCTTCTTGTGCGCCGCCTCCTTGCCAAGATTGACAGAAAAGACGAAGGTGGCCTGCGAATAAGCCTTTTGGACGCCATCCATTTTATCTCAATGGCTTGGGATACAGTAACGCCGACTACCATCGCGAACTGCTTTGGTAAATGCGGCTTCTTTAGGATTCCCGAAAAGGTGCCAGAGGCCCTTTCAGAATCGGATGAGCCCATTGAGGGTTGGGAATGCCTTGATGCCGGGTGTTCGGCTTTTGCACGGCGGATGACAATCTTGCCACTTGTGGTGCACGCACGGTGGAAGATATTGTCAATGAGGCCACGTGTGAGGTTGCCGATTCCAGCGACGATGACGAGGAAATGGACGAGTGCGACGGCGAAGGACCACCACCGGCGGCTGAAACTCTGCACGCGCTCGACGTCCTGAGGCGTGCTATGGCTGCTGAAGGAATCCGTGATGACACGGATTTCAGAAAATTTACGGATTTCAGAAAAGTCTGGTGAGTGACTTGGCCAAAAAAAAAGAAGCAGAAAGACATCAGAGATTTTTTCTCCAAAAAATAAATGTTTTTTCGAGTGTCGAAAACGAGTTTGCCTCCGACTGCATGTGTTCCGATGATACGAATTTCGGCTATTCGGAATATTTTTTGTGACGTCGCGAGATTCGTATCATCGAGATTCTACTGTAGTTGTAAAATAAGCAAGAAACAGGGGCACAACAAAAATATTCGACACAGTGCATACTCCCAAATGAAAGTTTGATGGTAAGTTTTTTTGTGGACGCAATGGTCACATAATGTCATTCATAAACATGGAGTGATAACCACTACAGCAAGGAACAGGAGGAATCTAAATTTTTTTTTTTACATTTACAACTCATCATAGGCTGAGAGTACAGCTGGGGGGGGGGGGGGGGCTTCTCTGGGCTGCATCATGGGGGGCAGAGCCCCCTTTGGCACTCGCCTGGGATCTTTTCTAGAAGCTTACCAAAGTCTCTCAGCCAATGCCAATCGACTGTTGGCTATCCTGTCTGGCAGCTGTTACATAAGGAACTGTATATGCCCATTCCTTTCCCCGTTTTCAGTCTAATCATGGGGCAGTGACAAGTAGGGAGGCAGGCGCTGTGGTTGCATTGAGAACAAAGTCACAGAATGACGAAAATTGCGCCTATGCATCAGGTCGCGCCAATACCAGTTGACCTGATAAAACAGCTAAACAAGAGCTTTTTGTATTTTACTACATTGAAACACCATAAGCAGAAATCCAAGGTGATCAATTTGAGCTACAAATCAAGGCAAATTATTACAGATTGAATTTAAGATCCTACTGACATGAGTGAAGACTGCATACTTACGAGAGCTTTCTGTGAAGAAAGTAGAAAAACAGTTACCAGTGGTCCATATATATATATTCATTTGAAACTGACAAATAATATGTGCATTTGTTCTGTCTAGGAGGGTGACAAGAAGGCACGAATGCCTGACTGTCACACCGTTAGAAAGCACTTCTCAAAGTTGCTGTCAAAGTAGAATTCACAAGCACTACAGGCAGGATTTTTAGAGGGAAGTAGCTTGTTGGTGTACCTGCAGCTTACTAAAGAGACATGCAAATAGTGAAATTTCATATCAAATCTAATTCAAATGGAATAGTTCTGAATAGTGGCCCAAAATATTGCCATGTGTGGTTGTGATGTCGACGAAGGAAGCAGTTGCCATGTTCAAAATGAAATTATATGGCCAACTTTATGGCCAAATACAGCAAGCAAAGGGCGCTGTACGCTGATACCGGCAAATATAGCGTCTGCTATCCACAAAACTGATAAGCGGGCCAGCGCATCAGCTTACACATGTATCATAGAAGATTTCATTATTACCATTAGCGGACACTGAAGTTCCAAAACTCTGATGTTCGCGTTGTGCATAGGATCTCATCAGAAGGTTTCAAGATTAACTATATAGTTCCCAATCATTCTGGCGTGCTTTGTGCAAGGCAGCAGATACGAACGAGGGCGGTAACTTGAAAGTGGAAAGAAAGGAGCATGTGTGGCAATGTTGATTATAGAATACTAAATATGTTGCTGAGAATTAAAAACAAAAAACAAATACAGTCTGCTTATGTCCTTGAAAACTTAACATGGTGTGTGACTGCTACTGAAAGACTCAAATCGTGATGCAGATGCAAGCTCTTTTAAAGGACCTAGCTTCCCGCTCTCTCAATGCGAGCTTATGGTACTCAAAGCGATTGTGGAGATGCTTGGATAATGTGCAGGTTAGGCTCTTTCCAGCTTGTCAGAGCATCATCCTTCTTTAGAATTCGAAGCTTATTCAAGTATTTTTGAACCTCTTGACTAAAGTATGAGCTCAATGTGCCAGTTATTTTTTGACACTAGGAGTTTGACACTCTCCCAGACTGCTGGAACCGTGATTTCTCTATGGCTTCATGCATAGGTCGCAATTTAGAAACTGCTGAGACCCATGCGAGCGAGTCAACCAGTAATTTCTGCAACCAGCAGCTGAGCCTCCATTCACTGATTGAATGAACTTGTGCGAAAAATAAGTTTAAACCTCAGATCAAAGAGTTACAAGCATCAGTTCCTTTTGTTCTACATAAAAAGGGAACTTCAGTTCCAGGCTTTTATTTATACACAAAAGAAACCTCTACAACAAGTTCTTTAGTAAACGAAGCTGCTTTGTCAGCATTACTAAGCCTCTTAAAGGGACACTAAAAGGAAATATTAAGTCAATGTTAATGTTCATTGCTAAAAGAGGGGTCCAGAAACCTCTTAGTGCTACTTTTGCACCAAGGAAGTGCTTATTTGGAAATAGTCACGTTTTAGTGGTCCTCATCGCGTTAGCGCAATTCAAATGTCCCTGCTGAAAGCGGTCTATCTCATGTAATTGTTGCCGTACACACTATTAGCAACAGAGCAAAAGTAGCCGAAGCCACAGCGGCAACAACGGCCACTGAACAATTTTTGGCTTGCTTGGTTCAACTGAGCCCCACTAGGTAGTACCACCCATCTTGCCTAATCAGGCGAAAGCGAAATTTTTCAGTCAAACAAAAATTGACAAGCAGCATTTTATCACGTCTCTTGATGCATGAAAGGTTATTTTTTTATTGCAGCTACTTAGATTACCAGTGAATAATTGTCAGATGCTCCCACATTATTGAGATAATTTTCAAAATATCCCACTCGTGGGGCCAGTCGTGTGGTACATTTAGCTTAATTTCTCAGTGAGGCACTGCTGTTCATAATATTGCCATTTTAGGCGTTTTCATTGACTGAGCTTTCACTGACAAATCATTTGCCTTTAGTGCCCCTTCAAGGATCTGTTCCATCTCTTAAAACAATGGTGCAATTATGAAAGTTACATACTTCTGGCTATGTGTTCCACACAGTTTTCTCATGCGTTTCTTTTTACGTGGGGAAATGACATTTTAAACATGCACTCTTTTGAACCAGGATAATGGCAAAATTTTTCACGAAAGGCCTACTGTAATGACATTTGCATTAATTTTAACCACACCATCTCAACCAAGTTGCACCAGATTGGCACAGTGGCTTTGTCACGTTTTAGATATTTGTGCAGTTGGAGCGCTCAAAAACCAGCTATTTGAAAGCAAGTCAAATTATTCAACTATGTATTATTAAATTTGAATATTAGAACAAATACGATGAAGGCAGCACTTCTCGCTATGTTCTGTGATATTGCGTTCAACAGCTGGAATCATTTGAGCAATCTGCAATGCTCTTGCTAAGCCAATTCACATGAACGAGTGCCTTTACACAGCCGCTGTGGCCAAGTACAATAGCTGTTGTAGTCATAACCTTGTGTGCACCAGATGAAGTTGGAGAGGACACTGAAGGCAAATACCAATTCCAGTTCCCTTAATAAAGTAATGCTTGGCAACTATGAAGTAGTTAATAGACAAGAGTGCTTCATTTGAGAAATTGAGATAATTTAAGCCTTGAGAGACTTCTGTGGGATACTAGAGTACACAACAGGTGGTGCTGATGGACACTCCCCCATTTAAATGCACATATATACCTTATAAAGAGGAGGGGGGGGGGGGATGACCGCCACCGTAGCTCATTGATAAGCAGATGACGCGTTATTAGAAGGCCGCAGGTTCGGATCCTGCCGGTGGCAGGTTATCTTCTAGTTCGCTGTTCTTCACATTTGCGCTACAGTTTCTTCTAGTAACATTCTCTATACTCTCCCTGGCAATATTTGTAAATTATCATTAATATTGTGTCTAACAAAGAAAACGAGCCTCTGAATTCACACTTTCCTTCATTAACAGTATACAAAAGAAAATGCCAAATCCACGCAATGCTAACACGTGTGTCTAGTCCTGGTTGTTGGGCAGTATAAGATAGTGATGGCATATGCAACGTACATATCTTTAGGCGGACGGGAATCATTCATTGTAGGATACATCAACTCTCGCCACTTAATCTAAACATTTAAACAAAAAATATATTTGTACACCCTGCTGGCCACATTCAGGTTCAGAGGTTCCAGGAATGGTATTTTTAACAGTTGACTAAAGCCCAATATTGGCCTTTAGTGTGCTTTTAAGATCAGAAGTTGTTGCCATACTGCTGCTGCTTACATCTGGGTAATGCAGTGTTCCACATAATTTTGTGGTAATGTGTCACAATAGGACCACTGGAACCAATCGGCCTTTTGAATTTTCCTGTGCTGCCGTCTGGCGCTTTGGTAGGGGCTAGGAGAGCTGGCATTGCTTGTAGGAAGGACTCCGAGATTAGGAGTCATTTCGAGACTTCCCCGCTAGGGAAGCCCGCATGCACCGTGGAACAGACGGATTGAGTTGCAACAGATTTAGGCACGTACCATGAGATCTGACAAGGTGCTCATATCTGTGCCACAGCTGTTACCGCTGGAGTCTGAATCTGGGGAAAGGCTCCTGGAATCTCGAAATGGGTCACATCCATAGGCTAGAGACCGCTCTGCAGAAGGGCTCCCTTGATAGCTGTACGTGCACAAGGTGGTGTTAGTGTAACATGATCTCGGGGCTTGAGCACACTCCAACGCACTTGAAACATGAACTTGGTAGCACACAATCTCTTTGGTGGGCGACCCAGACAAGATGTAAAAAGGCACAAGAACGAACAATCGTCTTGCATCATTATCTGGCATCATTATCTGCCCTACTGTTCCTGCTCGCAGGGTTCGTAGCGGTCCTTGGAAACCCTTGAATTTTAAAATGCCATTTTCAAGGCCTTAAAAACCCTTAAATTTGTCCGAGGTCTTTAGAAGTCCTTGAATTTCATCAATAGAAGTTTCTTCAGCCACAAATTAGTGGATTTTTTTATGTGCCTGATAACTGTGCGCTCTCAAGCCAACAAACCATACAATCCAATCCGTTTCTCTAGCCATATTTCAGTGTTATAGTACGGTGAAGAGTACTCTTCTAGTACACTGTAGTTGTAGCACTTGCGTGGTTACACCAGCAACGGAGCTAATCCTAGCCTTTTTTGTGAAGACTGCAGGTGTGCACGGATATCCGCAGTCGCGTCGCTTATGGTGGAACTATGTCAATTAAGTGCTAATTCCAGGCGCCTTGGTCATGCATTGCTGCTTATAGGGAGTAGATTGCACCGGGTACGTCAAACTCGCATCAGGTGAAGCCTTCCCTTGTAGGAAGAGCTTTGACATATTAAATGGGAAGTCTGCCTTAAATGTCACATGAAGAGTGCGGAACACATCGAGAACACAAAGCGACTAGAGTCCATGGTAACTTGAGTGTGTTCATGGTGCCAACTTCACAAATGAAATGAAGTACAAATTTTTATGCTGTAAAAAGTGGTGCTGCAGTGTCAAGTGGTCTGCAGTGTCAAGTATTATTTTAGGCCCTTAAGTGTTTGTTAGATCTTTGAAAGTCCTTGAAAACCCTTGAATTTTGTTTCACTCAGGGACTATGAACCCTGGCTCATTACAGTGATTAATATTTTTAGTTTTTAGCAGTCTTCCACATAAGTAGAGGGTGGTGCAGAAATATGCCCTGCTAGGGGTACACTCAAACCTCAATATTACGAACCCAGATATAACTAATTGGTTGTAACAAGGTGAGTGAAAAATAGTTCTGTCAGGTACAGTGTGCAAATATATGTTTATTATTGCAAATTTTCAGATATAACAAAGTATTTTCGGGGACAGTGTGATTTTGTTATGATGAGGTTTGAGTAGTTTCTGATGCCATGGTGATTGACAGCTTTAAATTTTAGGATGTCCCTCACCCCCCACCCAACTTTTTAAAGGGGGGGAGGAGAATGCTGCTGCCAATTACAAACTACAGATGTTTACGGCATGGTTGAGATGTCCACCAAAAAACGTGGCTGATCACCCAATATAGGGATTGGCATAACACGAAAATGAAATGCGTTTTCACAGAGGTAGTTGAGCGTTTATTGTGCATTGTTTCTGGAACAGCAACAAATTGCAAAGTCACGTTAAGAATGGCATGCAGCTCGAAACTTTAACGGCACACCTCAAGCAGAAAGCACGCATGAAATTAGCATACACAGGACGAGCGCGGACTAACGACTGTCGCAGCTGGGCACTGAAAGGGACACTCACCAGGCCCCATACCAAATTTTAGTTAGACAGTGGAAGTTGTTGGGTGTCTAATGAGGAACATTTTGCCACATAAATTTTTGAATCTGTTCATCACGAGCGGAGAAAGCATGTTTTTTTTTGAAGCGGCGCGAAACGAGGATGAGAGGAGGCGAGCTCAAAACCCTTGCCGCTCCTCCGCGCAGCCTTCGCAAGCCAAATCTCTTCCCCACCCTCTCCGGCATCCGACCAAGAGGTGACGTGCGCATGGCGTGCCTAAACAAGTCCAACCCCCAAGTGCCAGCGGTGTTGCTTTGTTGACCAGTGTTATTTTGTGGTCTTCTGCCTGTTTCTGCGGGATCGTTTGGAAACGCTGGCTTAGATGCGGTAGAATAGATGAGCACAATGAGTGCGCGAACACGTAGGAGCGTTCCACGGCGGTCGTCTGCTACATGAGCTGACCGCGGGAACACGAACGCATGCGAAACGCCGACACATTAGCCCCGCATCTCGTTGAAATTCGCCAAAGAAAAATGGAAAAAAGACTCACATTCCCTTATTGCGCCTCATTATTTATTTAGAGTTTTATTGATCTTTTCAAGCAACAAATTACGTAA
The DNA here is from genome assembly GCA_013436015.1 of Rhipicephalus annulatus. Taxonomy (NCBI): domain Eukaryota; kingdom Metazoa; phylum Arthropoda; class Arachnida; order Ixodida; family Ixodidae; genus Rhipicephalus; species Rhipicephalus annulatus. The sequence goes on along the minus strand of WOVY01003522.1, from coordinate 145,816 downwards.
ACTATGCATGCCGTGTTAAATAATTTTCACCATATCACGTGCCACTGTCTGCAACGTCAGAGCAGAGTCGTCTACGTAGAGGACCAACGTCACTGCATTGCCGTGTACGTAGGGCCATTCGTACGCGCACGTCATGCCCTCACTCTCTAGGCGGGCCCGGCAAAGGAGAGGGGGAGCAGCGTTCATCATGAAATTTGACCCATTTCTGCGGTGCGTAGCGTTCCAAATTTTGGCAGACGTGATCATGAATACCTTGTCAGCATCGCGCTTGACAGCTCAAAATTGTCAAACCTGGTGAGTGGCTCTTTAAAGCATTGTTCAAACAGAAAGACGCACGAAACCAGCGCACAATTATACAGAATATGCGTGAACAACTGTCAATTCTTCCTGTGTCATGGGTCACCAGCACGCCCCTTTCGTAAAGGTGGCAGCGAGCAAAGTGACCTTCCTCTACCAAATTTTGAGTCTGATAAGCGCGGGTGCAGAAAAGACCACGCTCCAAGAAGCCGACGACCTTTAGAGCACGGCCATTGTGAGCCTGTCACGCCATCTCGCCACTGATAACGAAAATTTTCGTGGCAATATGTTAGTATGTATTTTAAGTCATATCTGACAAATATATCAGCATAGCCGTGGTTGATGCCAGCATAAAACACTTTCGTGTTAAAAACAGCCTGGCTATCGAATGAGAAAGAATGCCACCCAAGCCTGGCTGCACTTTCAGCCCTTGACTGAAAAGTTAGTGTGGCTTCAGAGCTTTGTCGGTATGTACTCTCGTCTAAAACAGCACGAATAACCAAAACAGTCACGTTTTACTCTGAGCACCTATTATTGTGCAAGACTGATGTACATACCTGTAAGGTGTGTAAGGCGATGCAGAGCGGATGGCCCGAGGTCCTGTGCCAACAGGCGAGGTTTGAAGACTGCCCTGTCTTAGTAGCCTACTTAGAGAAGCTTCAGAGAGACGCATGTCACTGGAGTATAAAGCGCCCAGACCGTTGCCATTCTGGTAGGCCGCTAAGTAGGCTTGGTTAGAGAGTAGGCTAGACAAAGCTCCCGTGCTGCCTGGCAGCACACTGTTCCTGAGGCTACAGTTGCTGAGCCCTGCACAAAACACATCATCTACGGGGTCAGTCTTGGTGGGTATATGTACTTGCTTGTAAACAATGATTGAGGCTCAGTGGGGCAGGAGAATGACTAAGAAAGTGAGAAGCTTCTGTTGAAGTTTAGACAATATAACAGCAAGCCAGGAAGTGGGACAGCGACCAAGTGTAACACTTATTTAATTGCTACAATGATAGTGAATCGGAGGCAAGATTCTCTATGGTTCCACCTAATTAATGCTTTGGCAGAGTGCATTGACTTACGCTAAAGAACAGTAAGTCATGATGTCGTGGCGCTCTCTTGACAACATCGACGCACCGAACCCCCCCCCCCCCCAGCACATTCGCCACATTGAGAGAAAGAAAGTGGACAATAAGTGCTGTATCAGGACGCTTAAACTTGAAAAGCCTAAGCTTGCATCTGGGCATGTTCATATGTTTCGGAACGATGCAGGGAATGCATAGCAACCTTCCAGGTGCGTCAGGCGCGCAGCCATGTTATATCTAATTCTAACGCTAACATGATTTAGAGGTTCATGTGCGGCTTCAGAGACGTACATGGATCTCTGGGGGCAGCAGTTTCTGTGGAGAACACATTCAGTTTTTCTACATTGTGTTGAGAGTTGCGAAAGTTTTGCGACATCAAAACGACATTCCATAAAAATGACCAGGAACAGGGAAACGTGCTGCTCGCCGAGCTCTAAGCAATCTGGAAGATGAAGTGGGTAGTCCACTCGGTGGACCCACCGAGTCGTGCCCCTGGTCTCAAGCTTCACAGCAAATAGCAGATCTATCGTCTACATGGTGACATGTCTATGCTTAACATGGCTATACTGAACATGCTCACTATGCCTGTGACTAAAACAAGCTGTCATGAAGCTAAGACACTTCCTGTGTTCTCCAGGTGACAAAAAAAAACTGTAGCCACCACTTAGAAGGGTGACACAGTACCTAGTGACCGATCTCTTAAGACTGGTGCACACCGGCGACTAGCAGCGGTGGTTCGACTATTTGCGACTGGCCGCAAACAGTCGCAAAGCGACTGCTTTGGCTGGTCACTTCCGAACTGATTTTTCAGTCGCGAGACTGCGGTCGCAAAGCTTCTGGAACCAATCGGCGATGCTCAATTTTTGTCGGCGCCGGTCTCCAGAGTTTTCACTGGTAACAAGATCCGGACGCGACTCTTCGCTATTGCGACTTCCAATGATATGTGGTGTGCAACGTCCCAAAACCACCATATGATTATGAAAGATGCCGTAGTGGAGGACTCCGGAAATTTCAACCACCCGGGGTTCTTTAACGTGCACCCAAATCTGAGCACACAGGCCTACAACATTTCCGCCTCCATCGGAAATACAGCCGCCGCATCCGGGATTCGAACCCGCGACCTACGGGTCAGCAGCCGAGTACCTTAGCCACTAGACCACCGCGACAGGGTAGGCTATTGCGACTTCCGGTTGCTCGCATGCAGCCTCTGCTGGTGTGATCATCAGTCGCTTTTTGGTTGCCAGTCGCAAATGGTCACATGACCGCTGCTAGTCGCCGGTGTGCACCAGCTTTTAGTGAAAGTGCTTATACTAGTTTTGATTTTCCGCTATCGGTTTTACTGTGCTACAGTTTTGAATGGATGAGGGCTAATTGAATTTTTTATCAAAGGTTCGATCAGTCACAAAACAAAAAAAAAGTGAAAATCTAGACATTGTTTGGTACATTTAGGTAGACATAGCAGCTACTTCTCTACATAGTCGCTGTTTCAACTTAAAATTCATCATAGCGTGGCACAAAAAATACTTTTGAAGAAGTAGCGCACAGAAGGATACAAAAACACACACACGTAAAGGACACAAGCATAAGTACTTCTAAAAAAACATGGCTCGCCAACTAGCCCATCAGTGCATATTAAGCTTTTCTATATTCTCCTTGAAAAATGCAGCCTCCTGCACTCTTCAATTCTGTACAAGGATATGCATCTTGTTGTCCAAGTCAACCGCCTGTTCTCAGAGCCAGCGTTTCATGGGTGCAATGAGATGGCAATAAGAGGGAGCCAAGTCCGGACTGGATGGTTGAGGATTGAACACTTCCAACCGAAAACACCGCAGGCGTTTTGTTGCAGTTTCCCTATGTGGCCTTGCATTGTCGTGAAGAAAAATGCCAGGCGGCATTACTCTTCACTTGTTCTGAATTGCCCTTGTAGACATTCAAGTTGGCTGCAGTGATGGTCGTGCCAAATTCTACGAGTGCCTCCAGGAGAGCATAATTTATTTCCCAGAACACAGCAGTGGGCTGGAGAAGGTTGCCCTTGAACTTTTTTTTTTTACTTTTCAGGAATTGATGTTTTTACGATTCGCATTGTGGTTACGTTTCTTCAGTTTCAAAACTAACCTATGTCTCATCCTTGAGCTTATTCTGTTAAAACTATGTCCATCAGGATGGCAAAGGGCAAACATTAAGGTGGTATTCATTTGCTGCATTCTGCGATGGCCAGTCAGCATTTTGGGACTCTCCTTGCAGAGAACTTGTGGTACTGGAGTCTCACTCGTGTTGGTGTAGAGTAGTGAGCTGACCGCAATATTCCTTTCGCTTCCGTACTTGAAAACTGCCATGAAAAGACATTTCTGGACAACAGTTAATGTGAAAGAGGCTTGCACCAAGGCTCTAAAGAACATTCTGGAGCAGACATGCGACGCCTTGGATGCCTGGAAATCTCACTAGAAGATGTATGGCCGCAGGAGCAGTCTTTCGAAACCATTAATTGCGTTTTACTGAACTGATCAATATGTCTATTTTTAATAGAATTATTGACATTACGTTTGGGATAAACCCAGTATATTTTTTTCTACTAAATTCTACAAACTATCAAATTCATCAAGTATTTGTTAATTAACAAAGGCAAGACTAAGAGTTCACTGGGGAGCCCTCTGCATTTTCACCTACTTTCTCGCATAAGCACTCGCTTATGCATACAACTGTTCTATCAGTGCATTTCTGGGCCTTTAGTGCTGTCGGCTTACCGCACGGACACGCTGCCACAGACAGTGTGGCGTGGTCACGTATCCGTAAAGCTTGCGGAGCATTTGCCGTTTCCGGCTTTCACAGTTTTCGTACTCTGCGCTGGCGGGACCGACATGCCTTGCAGCATTTACCATTTTTTCCAAGTAGTAAGTCATATCTAGATGGTAAACTTGATTGGGTTTTGATATTACTCCTTTTTGCTCATTAAAAATTGCTTTCGAAGTGGCTGAGCACTTCAGCTATCAGGCACGGGACAAGAGTGTCCCAGGAACACAAAAGTTTGATTACCCTGAAATGTGAAAGTATCGTCATAGTTGGCTTAGTCTGTAAATTTCTTTGTGCAATGTCCAAAAGTATAGTTACCCAGCCGTTGAGCTGTGCCCGATTTCACGCGAAAAGATCATGTACTGTCCCCCAGACTTGGCGAGAAAATACATCCAGCTAAATCAAGCAGTTGTGCACAGCAAAGAAGGCAAGTAGAATGCCGAGTTGAGTAGCTTTTTTCTCAGGTACCCTCATGTCATACAGAGGCCTGTCCTCACTCGAGCCAAAAGCTGTCGGCACCTAACGCTTAACATCGAACAGCGGGTAGTACGAGACTCCCAATAGCAGTCAATTCTTAATTTAGTGTGTCAGTCATGCGAAGGGGGCACATGCAGCCAAAACAGCAGGAACACTCGTACTTTTCCTGTGGGCATCGTTAGCTATTCATTTTTTCAGTACGCATATATTTCACACAAATAGTGTTTGTAATAGTGTAGTGTCATGGCTGTATTAATTAAAGTGAAAATTTAGAGGCTCAAGCTCGACTGAAAATGCACTCCAAAACCTAACCCAAACCAATAACTCTGCTTGCACTTTCTAGCTTGATTTAAAGATGCAATAGTATTGAAAGTTGGGCTAGTTTGTTATCAAAAATGCTATTGAAGGTGCATGCAACACTGAACAAATGTTGCTTGAACATTCTTCCGTCCAACACAGCTGTGAAGGCATGTATATAAAGAAAGCTAAACCTTCCTAGTTACATACGTTTACAAGCAGTAGAAAGATAGAAAAACACAGTGCCACCCAACTTACCATTAAAATTAAGGTAGTCCTCAGTTGCGTTATCTGGAACAAGATAAAAGCTACAATTGAGACTTGTTACAGTGGCGGACTTGCCGCTGGTCAAATAGGCACATTTGCAGTATGCATTTATTCGGATAAACATCGCTCAAATACATGCACTCTAAGAAGAGAGAGTGGCTTGAAAAAATGACTGTAAGGATGTTTTAAGCAAGAGAAGTTTATTTAATGGTGGCAAAAATCAACGCACGGCAGCAACATCCATAGTTATGTAGATCGAGATATCAAGATGAAGTAGATGGTTAGCACCCACATCAGTGAAACATCGATCGATATTCTTAATAGCTGTGCCTTAAGATATATCTAACAGTTCCTCTTTGTAAGCAAGCCCACCTAGTATTGAGATTGAGAATGGCATAGCAACCAAGCAGAACAAAGGTCATGGGCGAAGGACGGCACACCAGGTGCCCACCCCTCCCAAAATTTACATCTGAAGCATAACACTCCTAGCATGACATGCATAAGTTAGAAGATAGGCTGAAGCTTGAAGAGACGACAAATTTGCAAGCATGGGGTGATGCTGGAACTAAGTTTCGACTAGTATATATTTCTCTAAGGCTGGAACTCGTGCAGTTTTGCCACAGCTATTGCACTATAGCCTGATACAACTAAAGTCGCCTCCGTCTAGAGAAGTGGTCCTGCTCGTGCACCCTGCAATGATCTAGGAAGGCAATGTAACCAGCCGTCCGGCTCGTGACAGCCGTCTGGAGTACCCACCGATTGGTGTGTAAGGCACACGTCTGCTCAACATTAATAGATGCTCACCGAATTGTCGGCTGAGGGGTCGACGATCCGCCAGTGAGATATCACCGGCGTTGTCAAGCATACCGCTAAAATTCGGCAGCACTCTGTTATAGTTGTGATCACTTAAGGATTCCATGAGTGCAATATCCTCATCCAGAAGGTCGGTGGGTGGCTGATGAAGCTGGGAGAAAAACAACAGATAAATTGTGTGGCCTGCTATCTTGCAAAAAAGAAAAAAAAAACGAAGATGGCCCAAATGCAATATTGACAGTATCACTTTGGTAATTCGTCATTAACACCGTGCAGCAAGAATACACTGCAGTCTACACGAATGCATGCTTGCTCATGTAGCAACAGAACAAGTGCAGTACACTGCCCCCATCCCATAAAATCATGTAGACAATGTAAAGTGCGAAACAACGCAGAAAGATTACGTAGGCGCATACATAAACTACGCAGTGCCGCAGATATTTCAGAAAGCCCACACATAGCAACGGAAAAGAACAAAAACGGGGTATTGCATTTGCCACGAGCAAGGTGTCCACGAGTGAAGCTTCGAACGAAAGCGATAGATACGTGACGATCTTCTACCTGCTGCACGTGGCCACCTTCGGCCGAGAGGCTACGGAATGCACGCAACTTTGCAGAACCAAACGCCTGGCAGGTCACGCGTGCACTGAAGAAAAATAGCCGAATGAAACGAGCATACGCGTAGGAAGAATGGCTCAGCCGGACGAGCCGTACCGAGATCGAGGATATGCGCTCGCGGACACAAATTGACGAGAGCGAAACAAACGGCCTAACGAAACGCCGCTTGAATCGCCACCTTCGATGTGTGCCACATGTGCAAGCATTGCGTTCGGTAAGAACTTACAGCCAAGCGCTGCACGTTTCGTGAATCGAACACCGCTGCAGTTGACTTGTCGAAAACGTTGACGTATGCGCCTCGCCTTTCAAAAGGCCGGCTACCACTTTTGTTTGTTTTTACATATCTCGCTGGAAAATTTGTTCGTGCGACGGCCAGGGCTATCGAGGAACTAAAGCTAACGAAACCAACAGAGGTGCTCTTGACGCGTGGAACAGCAGTAGCGGACGTCGAGAAATGGAAACAAAAAACGACGCACTTCCAACGGTCCACCTTCGCCGCAGCGAACGATGTGTCGCATGTGCCTCCCCCGTGGCCACATGTGCAGCGTGGGCCTCGCCTTAAAAGAGCACCAATTTTCGTTCGCAAGTGGAACTTACGAGCGACCCACTATGCGCCCAATATGAAGCGACTGCTCGTGCGAACTAGAACAGCTGGCCAGGGGACGAATGTCGACTGCAGTGGGGCACCACCACGACAACGCCACGCTGCTTTCGCGTGCGCCGGTCAAGGACACTAACCCTGAAGGAAATGTTAGCAGGGAAGTAGGGGTCACGAAAAACGGGCATGCACACGCCTGCACGACGAAACTATTCACTCGGTAGCGCTAGGTTCCGAAACTGGGCGACACAAAAAAAAAAGAAAGTCGACTCCTGAGAGCGAACCGAAGGCTCTCACCGCGAAAGCGACACGCCTGTTCCCGATACTAGGTTATTAAATCCATCGAGCGTCTCGCTTTTTTTTTCTCTATGGTGGTTTATGAGGGTGGGGTGAGTTGCCTCGTCGTTCCAAGGGCCGTTAATTCACGGCTGCGTAGCCAACCGCTTCGGCAGCCCGTGCGCATCGCTATAGTCGGAAAACGGACGGAATATACTTCACCATTAAAACCGCTGTTTGACGCTACACGTGGCAGGACCGAGGACGAAATGCGGTCTCCTGGAACGGGACAGCGTCGCCGAAAACTTTGGTGCCGCGTCGGTGGCCGGACAGCGCTTAAAATCAGCGCTCGTGGGGACTGGCTGCTCGGAATTCGTCGGTCCCTCGGTTCCGACGCCGGGCAGAAAATGAGACGAGCAGCGGCAGGCACCGTAAGCGGAGAGGGGGGGAGGTTATCGAACCACGTGCTTCGTGCAGCATAAACAGAGAGTACGACGAGCCGCTTCCGCTTCCGTCGGCGGATTCGGCCGTTCCTACCGCAGCCGCTCCCGTAGGTTTCTCTGGCAGACGAAAAGTTTTTGGTCGCAGCGTCGTCTGCTACACTACGATGGGTTGCGGTTGCTTAGCCCTCGCTTACCGAATACGTCGTGGTAGCTTCGTTGCAGTACACGGGTGGTGTCTCGACTTCGAGCGCAGCTCCGCTACCTCTGATGCTACCGCTGGCACGCAATAGTCCCCGTAGTGCAGACTGGAAAAAATGCGCGTGCACGTCACTTGCATGGCTGCCCCCACCACGCGTTACTTCCATCGTGCTTTATTTATTTATTATTATTATTGCGGACTCAGTAAAGCTCGCGGCTCTCGTGCTCGCTTTTTTTTTTCTTGTCGTTGCAGACGGCAAAAAAAAAAAATGGTTTAAGAATGCGATCGTATGCCTCCCACGAGACCGATATACCCTGCAGCTAAACACAAACGAACACGTGCAAAAACGAAAATAAAACAGGGAAGAGCTAGGACAATATGGCCTGGGTAGCGAAGCCATTTCAATGCGGCGCCGGTATGCGGAATTTTTTTCGTGGACAAGTTCACGGGTCAGTTTCCTTTAAAATGTTTAGTAATATTGATGGGTTAAATCACACATTACATGAACTAGTAGTCGCAATATTAGCTGGAATAGCTCGCACTTTTTTTTTCGAAGGCTCAGTTGGTGTGACCACGTTTTTTTTTTCCTTTTTGACTCGTACTTGTTTACTTAAAGCGTCACCTTTAGCCGATTTGTTTAGCTAGCTCTGCTGACTCATCAGTGTTACTCATCAGAGGTAAACATCGCGAAAACTGCGACCTAAAATTTACAAAAAAAAAATTCTCGAAGATCTGATCGCATTTTTCTTCATTTTCTCTCTCACTTTATGTATTTTATTCATTCATTTTGTCGCTTGGCCGTCCTGATTGGTGGAACGTGGCACAGTAGTGGTTCGTTTTATCACCAACACCTGGATATTCCGGACGCCTCTCGGCAAATGACGAGTCGGTGTATCTATCTAAGTAATGATTGTGCCAGATGTCGTCCTGTCTTTATCACTAATTGTCGGAGTCACAAAATGTGAGCACGGATCAGGGCCTGGTCGACGTCTTATAATGGGAGGGGGGGGGGGGGGCGTGGATTATAGTGAGGGCTTTCGATCCCTCCTTCTGCGTACGTGTGTGTGTTTGTGTGTAACATCGTCGTGGGCCGTAATCTCCCCGCACCCGCTCGTGGCTTGTTTGTCTTGTGAAGCTGGTAAATAGCTAATGCGCATTGTAGCTTAATTCATGATTTATTCATGATTTTAAACTAATGTTTTGTATGCTGACCAGGAATGCTATTACCAGATGTACAGAAATATTAGATGTATTACGTTAAGTATGCAAACCAAAAACGTGTTCAAAGTGTAGTGTATAAGTTGGATTTTTTCTCTTCAATGTGTTCGGTATCTGTGTATAAGTGATATGTTTATCAAAACAATCTGCATCTTAAACTAAAATGTCGTTCATTATACAACTCTTTCTCCTGCCTCTAATTAATGTATGTCATAATTGCATGGATCCATACTAGCATTCTGCTAAGGATCCAGATGTTGCTAACATGTTTTTCTTTACTGTATGTTGTTTATTCATAATAAAGTTCAAATTCAAATATGACACATACAAGTCGAGATACACCTCTAGCACATTTTCTTCTCATGAATGGAACATGAGAAGACATGAAACACTACGTATAGCATTCCTCTCATTAGCTTTGACAGAGTCCGCTCTGGTTACGGCGCTCGGCTGCGGACTCGTAGGTCGCGGGTTCGATTGCTGTCGCGTTTCGATGTAGGCGAAATGGTAGATGAGACCCGTGTATTGTGCGATGTAAGTGCACGTCAAAGAACACCGAAATGGTCGAAATTTCCGGAGCCCTCCACTACGGCGTCTCTCATAATCTTATCTGGGCTTTGGGACGTTAAACCCTATTGGTATTATTACGATTATTATCACTATTGCTGTGGCAGAACGTGGCTACTGTATATGGTCACAAGGTTTGCCTTGACTCGGTTGCTTCGAAAAGTGAGATATTCGTAAATGACAGAATGGCCGCCGATGCCCTAGATAGAATGCACAAGTACAGGCTGTTTCGCACTTAGCGGGAAAATCTCGAAGCGCGCTGCAACCACGTGCCGACCGCGCATGCGCAGATGATCCAGGAAGTGTTGTTTTGAACTGCGTCGTCTGCTACGGCGTCTCTTGCTTGCCGTACTCTCTGGCTGGCCAGCTCGCGGATATCATTGCTAGTGCAGGAACTGGGCCCGATAAACTCCACTGAACGTTGTGCGACGCCAACCTGTCAGCCTTTGTTTGTGGTAATGGGGTGCTGCAAGCAGAATTTGATAACATACTTCGTTTGCTCTCTCGAAACGACGGGGTGCTGTGTGCGTTCATGAATAGTTCTTCGTTGTGTGTGCACTGCAATATGCTGGGACGAGGAAGGCACTACAATTAACACGCAATGTGCGTTTGTCTTGATTTGACTTTGAATAAAAAAAAGAACACTCAACAGTAAGAGTCGTACTGCTCCGCTGGCTTAACACGATAAAATAAATGGGAACAAATTCATGAATGTTTCAGGTTATAACAGAGCGTCAACGTTTCTCTTTCCGTCGACATTTCATTACCACAATACGCGCTAGCTGGCTCCGAAATTTAATGTAGTTTTAACAGCAGAGTTCAATAATATTAGGTAGCTTTTTTTCTGGTACATGGGACATGGCAAACCAGGCAAACAAAACCACCATATAAATATGAGACGCCGTAGTGTTTGACTCCGTAAATTTCGACCACCTGGGGTTCTTGAACGCGCATCCAAATCTGAGCACACGGGTCTGCACCGTTTTTGCATACATCGAAAATGCAGCCGGGATTCGATACCGTGACCCGCGCGTCAAAATTAGCCACTAGACAACCGCTGTGGGTGTGACACAAGGGTGTCATCGGACCGGTTTGGCGCTAAAAAAAAAATACGCGAGACAGAAAAGGTTATTGTGACTTTGACTCCACACAACGTATTTACAAATGCCTCCTGTCCAAGTAACAAGGCATCGGGCCCATTTTCGAAGCCACCGTGGTATTTGTGGTTTGAGTAGTAGCTGAATCCAAACCGATTCTAGCTGCACCTTTCGAGGAGAGCGAAGACCCGGAGTAATTAGTCCACCACTCCTCATTCTTCCTCTCTCCATAGTACCTGCTACATGAGATGGCATGTTTGAAGCTAAACCTGTCAGGCCGCTACATTGTTCTACTCGAATGCAGACAGGCAAGTTTGGCACATGTCCTCGGGAGCCGGTCTTTTCTTCGAGCATCAACGCCTTTGCTACGAGAGTTCATCACGTCGCATAGAAATCCAGCGGATTCTTTTTGGGGGGCGTCCGTCGCACTTTCTCGTGCCGCTTTTTCGTTGTGCTTTTCTAAATCGTTCGGGGTTTCGACGATGACTAAGTGCCTGCTCAGACGGTTCCGCTTGTTGATACTGGTATCACTCGATCGTCTGCAAACAGATGACTATACAAGCATTGAACGTGACACACTCTGGATGCCATTCACACGGCACGTGTTCCTTTGAAACCTTGCATGTACTACAGTAAGTGGAACGCCTCGACGTCACTATTCGGAACGCCTCACTTCGGTTTCTACATGTTGTCAGCGATGCTGACCCGCAGGGCGCGGGTTCGAATCCCGGCTGCGGCGGCTGCATTTCCGATGGAGGCGGAAATGTTGTAGGCCCGTGTGCTCAGATTTGGGTGCACGTTAAAGAACCCCAGGTGGTCTAAATTTCCGGAGTCCTCCACTACGGTGTCTCTTATAATCATATAGTGGTTTTGGGACGTTAAACTCCACATATCACTCAATCAATCAACATGTTGTCAGCGAAAGTGTGTGCCGTCAGCGTTTTGTCAAACGTGCAAGACGGTACTGGAGACTGTTCTTCCAGCTTCCATTGCAATGCATGTCCCTGTTGGAGGAACGGTGGGAGATTGAAGCAACTGCTTATCGGCTCGATGACCGACCCGGCCAGTCAAACTGGTTTTCACAAAAAAACGTGATATGATGGGATCTTGGGGACCACGTGACGCATGTGTCACAGAAGGACCGAGCTCGTGAAGAAGTTTGCATGCGTGAAATCGTTTAAAGTAAAACTGATGTTTGTGCTAGCTGCCACAACACACGTTTGTCAAAAATACTGTGATGTCCACTCATTCGTGTCTTTATGTTAATAAACGTGCGCAGGGATAACGGGGGGGGGGGGGCAAATTTCGTCGCAGTACCGTCTCCCATATTATATATGGAACAAACTTTGCCCCCCCCTCCCAACTATGTGTATAATGAAGACATGATTTCACGTTTTTGTCTTATTTTGTTCATTGCGTGCATGTGTGCTAATACTGCTATGTTACATCATCTTCCTCCACAGGGCATGTAAGTTGTTGCGAAATGATTTTTTTTTTAAACCGTTTTGTCTAACTGGACAAAATCCCAAGGGAACGCCGGCATACGGGAGGCATATTCTCTTGATTGATTGATTGATTGATTGATTGATATGTGGGGTTTAACGTCCCAAAACCACATTATGGTTATGAGAGACGCCGTAGTGGAGGGCTCCGGAAATTTCGACCACCTGGGTTTCTTTAACGTGCACCCAAATCTGAGCACACGGGCCTACACCATTTCCGCCTCCATCGGAAATGCAGCCGCCGCTGCCGGGATTCGAACCCGCGACCTGCGGGTCTGCAGCCGAGTACCTCAGCCACTAGACCACCGCGGCGGGGAGGCATGTTCTCTTAAGCACACGCACCATTATCATGCGGCACAAGCTTTCGATGGCGCTCGGGCGGTGTTTAATCGCATTTCGTGACCACATCGGCTCCGATCTTCGGCGTCGATGGACTCCGACGCGGCCCCCCTTTTCCTTCCGGTCGCGCTGGAGCGAGACGGAGGCACGCGCGTTGGACCGCCGAAGAGGGCAGCAGTTCCGACGATCTTATCTCTCTACGCAAGTGTTCGTTGAGGCCTTCCTGTGATGCATACTGTAGCTCCTCTCGTGCGCAACAAACATATATAACCGCGCAATTGTAGCTGTACTGAGAAATCACGCTTCGATTTATACAGTGCGAAAAATGAGCCACGAGTACCGCGAGAGGGGTTTTGTTACACACACACACGCAACCGCAGAAGTGGCGCGAATACGGTAAACTACAGTGGCGGCGCCGGTTTGAAAGTTTCGCACTATAGCTTGCCGTAACGCAACTCCACCTGCTCGGGGCCCCGTTATAACGGTAGTAAGTTACCAAATCGGGCGAGTTTGAATTTACAAGATAGCGCCAGTGCAACAGTGCAAGCTCTTGTGTGTGCGTGGAAGTTGACACACATGCACACGAGCGCACCTGCGCCATTTTTTTTTTTTTTACAGTGCAGGCTGTTAAAAGACCACAACAAGGGTGCCGTAAATTTCCACCTTCGCCGGTGTCTGTAACCGCCATCGCACGAAATTAGAAAAATCCGGGTACCTTGCAAGCTTACTTGTATTAGTAGCCCCAAGAGAGTTTACCATGGATTCTAAAAATGGTATTTTTTCAGCTTTCGCTATGACTGTGCTGCGCTTCCCGCGCAGGCCTGGCATTTTTTTTTTTCTCTCGCGTTGTGTTGTGTTTGTAACGGCAATCAGGAGCTCGTTAGCTGTCTTGTAAACGAGCCGATTACTGAACTTGAAATGTCCGGGTCCTTCGTGCTGTAGAGTTTCCTAAATATACACTAGAGTAGGGTTCCTCTATCATCTATGAGCGCTCCCCCTTCTTCCGCCTTGGAGGGTGGAAACAACAGCGTCGTCTGCTACGGCGTCCGCCATTACGGTGCCCTCTCCGCATGCCGCCACGATAGGCAGGCAGCCCACGGGTTTAGCGCGGCTGCATACAGAGTTTGTTGTGTCAAAACGTGTGGCACTCAAGCAACATGGGAGAAATATAAAGTTTTCGCAGAGTGACTCCACCGTGCGCGTTAGAGGGAACTCTGGCGAAAGTGTCTATGGGCGCTGCAACGCACGGTGCTTCAGCGAGCGTGGGAATTATGGGTGGTACACGTATTTCTCTAATCTTCGTACTTCTGGCTTCGTTTGTGTTCGGGTGACTTCGAGCTTTTTTGTTACGAAACAAAAATTGGCGAATGTTCAGCGGTTGCGCTTCACCAGCTTAAAATCTTAGGCTTACCATTTCAAATCGGGTAGTGAAGTTCAAAAGGGTTCTAAACGAAACCGAAACAAAGCAATAGACGAAGCCACGAGTGCGATTCACCGCCTTCAAATACGAAGACTAGGTAAATTCGTGTACTGTCCATCATTCCCATGGTCGCTGAACGATCGCAGCGCCCGAGTCCCCTCTAGTTAATTTTAGGAAACTCTATGCTTCGTGCGTTCACCTAAGATGACCCGAAGTCCAAAACCATCTTATTTTTCCTGTCAGTCGATTTGCTGATCGTGCACCCAGCCTACGATAGCTTTCTGCAAGGAGCGTGCATGGTTTCACATGCCTCCCAAATCGGCGACACATTTTACCAAGGTGCGATGATGTCATAAAGTGACGTCATGTGTTGACGTAATCACGTGATGATATTCTTTTTAATCACATCGTCTCCGACGTTTCGATTTCGCGTTTGATGCTGCATCTGAGGCTTTCGCCTTAATAATGGCGCTGGCTGCCCTCAGAACGGTTAAGGCTGATCACAGCCAGCTTTGATGCCTGTAATCGGATAGGGGGGTGGGAGTGTGAACTGATGCAAGTGCACTTGTACTGCGGCGTTCATTAGTATAGATATATGTATGTGTGCTTCATGACTAGACTACGTAGTCACACGGGCAAGATGACGTTGATGAAATTGCTGTGATCTCACATTCACGCGGTCAAGATTACATAGGAGTACCAGCAATTAAGGCATAGCACTACGACGAGAGCCTGATCCGCGCACCCGCTGCATGTTTTAAACACTTATCGTGTATATTCTATCGGGCCAAGCACTGTATATACCGTCACTGACGTCCACCAACTCTAGCGGAGATCTGTAGTGCTTCCGCTTTGGACATCGATGCCTGGTTTACGATCTATCAATGGTCGTCCACTGCGATTGCGATACAATCGCTCGGGAATTTCGGACGCAATCAAAGAGGCACTGACTCCGGCAGCAAGGATGAAAGAATATGAAGTAATGAAGCGACAAAAGCTGCACTCGTCGGCCGGCCGTCTCTGCGCGCAGGACTTTACGTGTCGGGTGATAGCGTTTAAGTTACACGTTTTCGTAACTAATGATCGTTCTTCGAGTGTTCTGTGTCTGACGCGACGCCCTCCCAGCGCCTTATGCCGGACTTCGAGTGTTCTGTGTCTGACGCGACGCCCTCCCAGCGCCTTATGCCGGACTTTAATTTTAACATCACATCGCCGATACTGACGGGAAAAGGTCACAAGTGGCGCCTGATAGGACTTGCCGGCACGGACTTCGTCTGGACGAACTACCCGCTGACTAGTTTTTGATACGTCGCAATACGTTGCCATTTAAAGGGAGGGCGACGCGGCCATGTTGGCCTCTGCGGTGTTATTCGGCATTATACCGTAACGACCGCACCGAGGATGTTTTCGACGACCGAGTATATACCACGGGGGGGTGGGAGACCAGGACTTCCGGAGTGGTGCGCGCGTCTATAGCTCTCTGGCTACGGCCGGCCAGCCAGCCGGTCGGCATATCCCATAGAGCTCGCGCAGAGATGTGGCCTTGCGTCATCGCCGCTACGGCTCACGCGCACTGTGACGCCCCCCCCCCCCCCCGCTCGCCTTATTCTGGGTCCCGAGATAAATGCTAGTCCGCCTGCATGGGCTCGCTGCAATTTGCCGCCGCGCCTCAGCGCAAGGTAATCAGCGAGGTGGGCGGAATGCGAACTCGCCTCAGCGCGCCTGTATCGTGCGTACAACCGCGGCGTAGTCTACGTTCGTGCCCTTTAAAAGCGCGCGCGTTGATTTATGCGCGCGCGAGCACATCCCGGGCCGTGCGTGTGTGCGTGTATCGTGGCTCAGCTATGTGGGGGCGGGGGTTTCGGCTGAGGTTAACCTGAGCGTGGCGCCGTGCCTTTTGTTCCTCTCGCTGCCCCCCACTCCTTTTTTTTTCTTTCTTTACGCAACGCTGCTGCAGCTTCAGTGGTTGTGTTTCGTTCAAACCTTTCGTACAGCGCGATCATCGTACGTCTGCTCTTCGCGAACTGTGCCGCCGATATAGTGGCACCTGCCTAGACGAATGCGCGCCTCACGTGATGCATCTGTAGCCGTTTTCTGCCGATGACTCGGCTGCCTCCTGGAGTGTTTTATAGCACTATTTCGCGCGCGTGCTGCGCAAGCTCCTCCCCCTTCTATTTTCTTCGGCCCCCTTCTGAGGTTGATGAGATTGCGGTCGGTGCTGCCCCGAAGCGCGGGGCCACCGTAGCAAAAGGCTGTGAGTGTGTGTAGCATATCGGAGTCAGTGCCGCGGCAACCTCATTTTGTCGGCCACTGAAACCAGCGCGGCGACGTCAGCGCGGTGCCGAACGGACGCTGTCGCGCGCGCCGTAGAAGTCGTCTGCTGCTGGATGGAGCAGACGACGCGCGCGGTTTCCCGCCCGCAACTGTCGTGGCGATACAGCTTGAGGAAAGGCGACGAGATCACGGTTCTCCTTCGCGAGATGGCATTGCAATTGGTCCTGTTTTTTTTTTTTCTAGTCTCTGCATTCCGATCTCGTGGAGGGTTCCTTAATAATTTCTCCGTTAAGGAAAAGATGCCGGAGTACTCGTACTGCGCTTGGGGGCATGCCTTGGAAACCGGTAGTGCCGAAACGCAGGCCGCTCGCTCTTTCTCGTGGTTCGGAGAGGAGGTTCAGACTGTAGTAACAACGCGTAGGAGTAGCAGTACTACTACAGCCACCAGAATGATTGGATGGAAATGCACAAAGCTATTATATGCTTTCGCTTTGACATTTCTTAACTGAGATGGTAAACGAGAAATAGCATGTGACAAATGAGAAAAAGAAACCTATTGTTTTCTTTTGCAAGCACGCTGTAGTTGCTGTGTCTGCAAGATGGCCGCTGTAAGTGAAATGTGCACATGATATGACAGTCGCTCCGTTGGTGGTGTGCTCCCCGATTTAAGGTAGAGAGGGCGCCACCGCTGCGCCAGCGGGTTGTTTGTGTTTCTGAAGTTTGTTGCGGCTGGTGGTGCGCGTTTGTATGCGTGTGTATGAATCGCGAGCGCTCTTTGGGATGTGAGCAACAAGGTTACTTTGGGATCGCCCATTGTCTGGGGGTGAGTGTGGTTTTTCATTTGGTGAGCGGTAAGTCCGCGCGGAGAACTCGTGTCGTGCTGCCGCCTTTTGCCGAGCATTGGCCGACAGATATCTCGCATTCTTCGGAGAACCTGCAAAGGAGGAGAAGGGGAGTTCTAGGCCTAATAACCTGTCGCTTCGGAAGTGGTCCGTGCTCTTGACGTTGACAATTCTTGCGTTGTCCCGCTAAACATCGCACCCCGAGGCTTGGATACGGCTTGTGTTTTCGCGTTTTGAGTGATAAACGGACCTTCCACAACCTGGTAAGTGACCCCGCTCGTATGCCGTCGCGGACTGGCTGTCAAAACTACGACATCAGTGTGAGTCCGAGGGAGCATTACCTGTTTGAAGCTGGTCGCTTTTGCTCCTCGTGTCCCGAATCAATTGTTTGATAGCTTTGTACTTGCATACTCGAGGAACTCTGGTAAATTTTGCCGCGTTCCTTGATCGATAAGTGCGATCCAATGCAAGGAACACTCGTTCGCAGTTCGTACAGCTGATACTCGGAATGCGCTATTTGTTTCAACTTCCGCTGGCCGTCGCGGGCTGATCAGTCACCTCGTTTTGAACGCGTCAACGAGTTTTGCTCAACGTACACGCGTACGACTGAACGCTGTAGGAGTCTAGCACTCTTCGTATAGTTGCGTTTCCGAATCATGTTGGGAATGATATTCGCTCATACTGCGACAAACTTCTCGTACCATTTAAATGAAGCCTGTTTTTACCTCGAACTTTGTCATACAAGGAATTTTATTGTATCTAAAGTTTCAGTTAAGAAAGCGAGCAAACACTTCCTTAAACTACACGGTAGTGTTTACACTTTCGTCAGGAAGAACAATGTTTGATTGATTGATTGATTTGTAGGGTTTAACGTCCCAAAACCACCATATGATTATGAGAGACGCCGTAGTGGAGGGCTCCGGAAATTTAGACCACCTGGGGTTCTTTAACGTAGGAAGAAACAATGTTGTGTTCCATAACTTGAGCCGACATGGCTATATTTATTGCTATTCACCTCGTGTTAAATTGGAAAGAGTATCCTAGTAACCTGTGATTCGCTGATGACATTGCATTGATGAGCGACTCGGGGGACAAATTGCAGCTCATGGTTACTATACTAGACACTGAAAGCAGAAAAGTGGGTGTAAGAATTGATATTCATAAAAATAACGTATTGTGCAACAACTTCGACAGAAAGCAGCGACACCCGGGAAGTTGTAAAAGAATGTCTATTTAGGACAGGTAGTAATCGCAGAGCCGAACCATGAGTGTGGGAGAGCTAGAAGAATAAGGATCGGGTGGGGCATATTCGGCAAACATTCTCAAATAATGAATAGCAGTCTACCACTATTCATCAAGAGAAAGGTATATATAACAGCTGTATCTTACTGGTACTATGGAGCAGAAACCTGGAAGCTTACAAAGAGGTTTTAAGTTGAATACAGTGCAGTGAGAAATGGAAAGGAAAATCATGGGTGTAACTTCAAGAAACGGGAAGAGAGCAGAGTGGGTCGGGGAAATAACAAGTGTTAAGCATATTGTTTGAATCAAGAAGAATAGATGGACATGGGTTGAGCAGATAGAAGTAGGCAGGATAACCACTGGTCTGTAAGGATAACTGGCTATATTCCAAAAGAAAGCAAATGCATTAGAGGGAGACAGAAAAAAATCAGGTGGACAGGTGAGATTAAGTATAACATGGTAGCAGAAAGCACAGGACTGGGTTGATTAAGTGGTGCATTAGAGAGGCCAACGCCCCGCAGAGGGTATAGTTCTCACTAATTATTCGGCTGACGGTTCTTTTCCATGCAATGCCCTGCTTTCTCTTGTTGCAACTTGTGTCTAACTTGGAGTAATGTTCACTTACTGCTATCAAAAATAAAACCTTTGGTCAACCTTCTGCATAGCGCTTCGTTCAGAGTCAATTGTTCGTGCTTCATTGTATCGACTGTCGGCTCATTTTATATGGTGTGCAGCTGAGTGCATCCACCCCTGTCTTCACTGGCAAAGGACATGTACCACTTGTTCGACTAGAAGAAACTTCACAGTTGCTGGCAGCTGGGCTTGACATGTACGCACTGGCATATCTAGAGGGTGTTCAGAATTATTCGATTAATAATTTCCGACATCTAAACGCAACTCCTGAAAAGTTGGTGGTTATGTCACGTCAGTACATCACAAAATCATCTTTTTGTGCAACAAACAAGGGACGTGAAGTGCGTTTACATAAAGATTGCATGTCTAGAAAACTTACTAACATCATTGTAAAATAGTAGAGAGCCACATTGTGTTTACTGCAGTATTGAGTACAGAGCATGATTCACACAGCAGTGATCAACCAATAAGAGGGTCGCACGTGACGTCATCTGCTTGAGGCGCTAGCAGCATTTGCCTCTACGGCCATGTCAGTGGTCTGGGCGCGCCCTTCTTGAAGCGGCGAACGGCAGTGAGAGGTTGTGTGCGCTACATAAGGTACCAACGTGGTGACATTCGACTGAGTGCTTATGCGCGCGACTTTCGAGGTCTGGTGAAACTTCGCTACGAACATAAGGTTCACCTTGGCGGCGGATATGGACCCGTTTGACTTCAGCAGCGATGAAGCTGTGTGTGATGTGAAGTGTTATTCCTGCATGGAGCTCACAGCCATTAAGGACCACTTTGTTGGCGGCACAAGCTTCGCAGCAAGGGACAAGCTTAAAGCCTATAAATTGATAGACGCCTGTAATTATGTGACTAGCGGATGGGTGCAACAGCGCCGAGTCGGAGACCTCGGAGATGGCCGCCGCATCGTAATCGGATGCGGCGGTTCCTCTTGTTTAGTGATCGGACGAATAATTTTTTCACCGCGTTGGTGTTGCTTCACATATTATTTGTGTGGAAAAGCTTTACCATTTGCAAGAGAATGTGAGGTGATACAATTGGCATAGTTCGTTCGTGGTTGAGCTCAAGCCACTTGCAATCAAAAATGCTCGTTGCTGCAGGGTCCAATGACGCTTGTCGGGCCATGCAGAGATCGCATACGCTCTCGAGAGATTGTAACCGATTGACGTTAATGTGATATCACCGTTTATGTGCCCAGCTCATCAAAGCATGGGTAAACGAGAACGCGCTGTGTCGCTTACTGTTAACCAACACACCGAAATCGATAAAACGTGGCACATACTTGAATGATACCGCTGATAACCAGCGATCGCGGTCGTAGTGCGTGCGCTCATCTCCTGCTGCGTAAACAAAGCTGCATAGCACGTTGCGAGAACTGAAGTTACTACACCTTAGAAACAGCACTTTATGAATAGACATGAAAGTGAAATTACAGTAACATTATTCTAGGTAGCCTGTGAATGAAGTCATTTCATGTTATCATATCACCTTAACACATGTAATATTACGTCACACAAGCATAGAATTGCACCTGATACCTTGCTATGTGAATTGTGCTATGAGTGAGTGGTTTGAAGGCCCACTCATAACGGAGCATGCAGGCATAATTGATCATCGTCAGACATAGCATCAAAAAAAGAGTGTAGCTGCGTAGGTGCACGCTCGCATTACCTTACAAGTGATTCTTACAAGTGAAGCTGATTCACAAATTAATGAACTATTGTTTTTGGGGGCACTTCATACTCTTACTTGCAGTAAGAATTCTTGGAGAGTTTAAAACAGCCGATGTTATACATATTTTCATAGTGGGGAAAAAAATTCGAGTTGGGTGGCGCGTGGGAGTGCAAATGTTGAAGTCAAAGCCTCCGCAATGGGTTTTCGGGGTGTCGCACCAATTTGCGCAGCCAAAGACTATGGCATCACCCAGGGAGCCATTCTTGAAAAGGTCTGTAAGGGCGTTGCTTTCCTTGGGGCATACTTTAGGATGTCTGCTTAAAAGCAAATCATGTCAAGTGAATGAGAAACCTTGCAAATTGGGCTCATCTCTGCCATCATGTTATATTTGGGAGGTGAATATCAAGTGTCCTTTAAGTTTTGAAATCTTTGTCTGATTTATGACATTTAAACCACATTAGATAATCCTTACGTTTTTATAAAAAAAAGTTGTATATTTTTACAAAAGCCATACTGCAATTGCAGGCACAGTTGAACCTGCAGTATTCAACTTGCAAAAAAATGGGGATGAATTCAGTATTAAGGATAGTTCCAATATACAACTCAAATGAAACTATTGCATTTTCAGTGTGAATTACCGTTATCAGTTGGCAGCGTAATAACACAGCTTCTTGGTAATGTAAGCAGCACGCCTTGATAGCGATAGGTGGAGCTTACACTTTGATTTTTTCATGGCTTGTATAGTTGGGAATGTGGAGTAATATGCAGGCGTGGGTTATACACAAGAAGATACAGTATAGATGTGAATAGGTGCCTACACATTGGGCGTGGGAGGGGTGCACTGTCCCTTGACCCGAATGGTGGCCTTGTTTCTCAATGTCGTACTCTGTCTGCTTCTTGGGCTGCTGTACACAGCGTAGCGACATCCCACTTCTGTTCTTAGTGGTTGTCACCAGCTTTGTCTGAAACATCAGGTTGTTCAGTTTAACTCCATCAATCACGCTTACACAACGAGTGGAAATACAAATGGTGACACGACACGATGGAAGTGCAGTACAATGGTGAGAAACTGTAAAAAAAAAAAAGCCCATAATGACAAAAGAATGTGCAGAAGCCTCGGCTTCCTAGCCCTTGTTTGATTTTCAAGATAAGTTGTCGCCAAGTATAAAAGAAATCTTACGGTGCTTTGGTATTGGATTTGGAATGTTGCACATATGAATGTGTTCATATCTTCATTAAGAAATTGCTTTCCATGAAAGCAAAGACTCGGAGTGGCATCTGAGTATATTTTGCTTTGCAAATGTAGTGCATTGGAAACCTGTTTCTTGATGTGTGTAATCATGGTCTTATAGCACTTGTTAAAGGAAGTTTTTCCTGCATTTGTTTCTGTTTTTTGCAGATGAGTATGTTGAGGGGCCCAAGCCATGACCAAACTATTGCTGCAATGGGCAGCAATGTTAAAACACAGTTCTCCTCTAGTCTGTGTGAGTAACAAGCGACACTTTATTTCGACTTGATATCTTCTTTCTGGTCTTCATAACGTTGATGCAATGATTGTTATGTTTTTAAGTTGTCAATCAGGGTTAAACATTATTAAAAGGTTTGTGAGCTAGAGACTCTACTGGAACATTTATTGAATATCATAACTTATATAAAGAGCTAGTTAAGTAGCATCCCACTGCGACATTAAAAAAGAGTTGTGATAGAAGCGTAAATAAAACTTGCCAGAAAGCAGTGGTGGAACCGGATTGCCTATCCTTTTCAACGTTCCTGTCCTGCTCATTCAACTAGTCTCCGAAAATTATGTTTCTTTCCTTCCGTTGTATAGAAGCAGAGGGACCTTTTTTTTGTCCTTCTGATAAGGAACCTGCAACACTTTTTGAGCATAGTCAGACCTCGAGGTTCCGGAGAACATGTGAAATGAACATAACGGTGCAGTATGCGGCCTGAAATTCATTCATAAATAATTCTCAAAGTCAGCAAAAATTGTCCCCTCTTTTCTACACAAATCATGCCATTAACGCAAATAATGCAACGTTAGCCCGAGGTCCTTGACTCTTAGCAGGTTTTAACATCATGAGCTGAAAAGTTATTGGTGCTGCCACAAGGGGCTGGCACATATCTGTGCGCAGGCTCGCAATCACAGGGAAAATAAGCCATTCGCTCAAAAGAAAGGGTGTGCTCAAAGCCAGGAATAGAATGAAGAACAGTCATAACTGCTTGCCCCCCTTTTATCCCCTTTTTGTGCAGCTTCCAGCCCATTCACTGTTAGGAAAGAAAAGAGAAAGCGCTTAAAGCATGAGGAAAATGTTTCCAGCAGTCGATTCGTGAGGCAGTGAACTCCTTAAATGAATTCATTCGATGACTAGTTTGAATTGTGCTGCATCTCTCTTTTAAAGCAAAGAGCTTTCTATGGCCATATTTGCAGTTGTTACTAGTAATAACACTTTTTTTTTCTTCTCCACTTTGAAGGTGCCGGTATAAAGGGTAACCATGCTCACATATTATGAAAGGAAAGGAATAGAACAAATGTGAAGTATTATGCGTCTTTGGAATACACATGTTGCATGAAATTGGCCAATTAGTCAGCATGAAGGTAGGTAGCACTGGTATTTTCGCTGCTTCCACGAAGATGTCGATAAATAAGGTATAGACTCACAAGCTGCCGAGTAGCAGTATTTGCTCACTAATTCAAACTATATCGCTGTTTGGTATGTACTTGAGTTGGCATGGATTAGTCTTGGTGGCTTCCATAGTCTGGCAGTACAGTTCATAAAGGCTTCAGGCATGTCATAAACAAAAAACAAGCAGACAACTCGCCATTTTTTCTCTCCTTCACCCTGTGGCAGTTGCATGGGAAGGCCCCAGTAAAAGAGTATTGCATTCAAAAAGAAATTTAATTTGTTAGTGTGCAGAAAGTTTAGGAAAAGAAGTCAGATGGAACAGAGTGCACTCTCATGCCATTAACACGAATGACGGCAACATCAACCCATAGTACACAGCCATTAGCTTATTTGTGCATCGTGATCCAAATACTAGTTATCGATGCTGCCACAGGTTGTGGCCACCTGCACGCTCGCAATCACAGTGAAAATAAGTAAAAGAAGTTGCTTGCACTCTGTCCTATCTGACTTCTTTAGTTCCTAAACTTTCTGTGCACTGAGAAAGTATACTTCCATTAATGGAACCTAATGTTTGGAGAGTAGGAGTGACAGTTGCCTTACATTCTGGCAAAACGCGAAAGTGCCCTAAGATTTAAGGGCACATTAAACAATACCATGTGCTCAACATTAAGATAACATTCCTATTGATCAGTGCAGTTATGACAAATAAAAATTCATTGTCGTATGACGATTTATTAGAAGGCATGGTTACTTGCAAGATCGAGGTAGTGGTGTTCAAACATAAAGGTGGATCGCACAAGATCATTACTTCTTTCTTTTCTTCACTACAGCAGCATTTATTTTTTCATTCCCCACAGTTTGCACTTGGCACTTTTTCTTTATTTTAGAGGCACTATAATATGAAAAGCTGTTGTTGAAATCCTAGTTAAAAATTGTTGCTCTGGAGAAATTTTGAGATCGGGCTCCAGTAAGTCTCTGTGACATATACTATGATGGATATATGCATGAAAATTGAACCACTTTACACAAAAGTCTTGGAGATTTTAAAGCGAATGAACTGAATAAACTAATAGTTTATTTTTGGCAAATAATCACAATTGCAGCATATTTATCTGATTGTTGTACAGTTAGTCATGCCATATTTCTTCATAAAACACATTCAATTATCCAATCAAGTTACATTCAATAGCTCCCTGCTGATGCAAGGCATTCTTAAACGATGCTAAAAAACCAATTAGAAGTTCTTGCCAAAAAGTGCCACATTAAATTTTATGAAACATGATAATGTCTTCACCAGAGTGATAGTGTGGAGCTATAGATTTCAACCAGAACCAATATACAAGAACTTTAGTTAACAAGAATATTTTATGTGCCATTAGCTCAGTGTTTATTGTATTTGCTGTTTCTAATGCACAGAAATCACAAATATAAGTCCTGTGGACACCTCGTGCTTCAAACGGCCAACAGATACCACATTTTCTTGCTTGCCAATAACTCTCAACCCCTAACATTATCTCTGCGAAAAGGGGGAAAAAACAAACTTATAATCTCCTCATGCAACCCTTATCACTCTGTAAACACATTTTTCCATTCCTTGGTGCAGGTTATATGCAAGGAAATAAGGTATGCTTTATCATTGGCACAATCAGAATGCCAATAGTGGCACAAGTCCTGTTTCAAGTGCTTCAAACTGGTTTTTGTTGCAGTGACACCAAATTTCGAACTAAAAATGTGGCGTTCATTCCATTGCTTGACATTCATAACTTTTTTTAGCAAAGTATGAATGGTGTAAGTTGCATAAAAGTTATTCTATTTCAAGCGTAAAGAGCGTCCATAGGCTCAACGGTGCGTTCTTGGCCATGAGACATCAACGGTATTTCGACATATTCAGCAAGCTCCTAGGCCACACCTCAGGCGCTGTGTGACTATGAGCAAGCCGCTATGACGTAGACAATTTGAGTGTTGTCATCACTGTGTTTCCATGTGGTACCACCTGGCGGTGACGCCCGGCTGCCTAGCAACGGCCTCACTTAATTTGTTTTGCTTGGTTCGTGCAGTGCGTTTGTGTGAACCCTGCGTTTTTGTTGTGAAGATTCAAGTGATTTGTCGTGAGCCATATTATTCAGTGTTTTGATCGTCGCTTGTGGACGCTGCTGACGGCAGTGGAGGTGGTGAAGACATGCATTTACACGTGCGTGCTGAGCAGACGAAATGTCAACTGAAACTCGCGTTAACATTTCATGTGACCACATTATCAGATGGGGCGGGACTGCAGAAGGTGACCACTTGGCAGTGCTAAAAATTGACGGACTTTGACCCCTTTTTAAATTGGGATCGATACTGGTCATACTAATTGATATTACATGAATTATTTCGTCCCTCTATTGCATTATTAGTTGTGAATTATTACTAGGGGATCGATAACTACGCGTCGATGCAAAAAACGTGACATTCGTCAAATTGATGCAACTGCTCCTCTAATTGCTAATTCAAATCGGCCCTGAAAAATAGAGGCTGGGAACATTAACCGTGTGACCAACTCACAAGCAGACAAGAAACCAAAAACAATCGTTATTGCCACCCTGGTATACTACTAGTATGCAGCTTTTAGATATGTGCATGGGCTCGAGTTAGCCCAAGCTTGGCCTTGCCCACAAGCCACTCTTGGGCAGACCGACGTGTTTCCTTGTCGAGCCTGTGCCAGGCTCGGGCTACTTTGTTTTTCATCGGGCTGGGCACGGGCCAGGCGCAAAGACCATATCAAGCCATAAATATAAATGTGTCAGCACTACTTCCTGGCATATAGTGATGAGCACATTAGATGAGCTTCGTGGTTATGCAATTATTAAATCATCCATCTGTACTGCATCTGAAGTGCCTAACTTCTGGAAGAACAAAAAGTCTAAATATCTCATGCTCGCAAAAAATATTTTGGCGATTCCGGCGGCAAGTGCAAGTCGTGAACAAAATTGTAATTTGGCGGTATATGTAATGCAGGAGCGCCACATTTCACTGAAGGTAAATCAATGAGCAGCTTGCTATTTGTAAATGACAGCTTGTAATATGTGTATATATATTACCTGTCATGCATTGCATGCTCACGTTGCAATTTCAAGTGTTGACCAAAATACTACCTAATTGGAAAATAACATCTTGTCTCCACAACAAACCTTTATAATGTTAAGTGGACCGGGCCGAGCTTGGGCTTATGATTTTTGTATGTCCAAAAAGGCGAGCTTGCAGGCTTTTAGGGTCGGGGTAGGGGCAGGCCTTCGACGCAGTCAGCGAGCTTGGGGGGAAGACAAGTCCGCTGATCAAATTGTCTGTTCCACCACCCACCTCGTTTTCGAAATTTTCATCACAAACATTCATCTTCCTCTTCTTGCCGCTCTCTTGTAGTTACTCCTGTAATGTGGCAGTCAGCTTTACTGGTGTGACCGCATTTCTGCTTCAAGTCCGCGAATTCTTGTGTTTCAAAGTGAACAAATTTTTTTCTTACCTCTTCTGTCTCTCCTTTTTTTCTCATGTCGGGTCAGGCGGTCTTGCAGCCCCTCCCCCCCCCCCTTCCTTTTTTTCAGAACTGAACTGAGCGATTGGGTGCTGATATTGGTAAACTCAACTTTAATTATGCAGAAGAACTAGCCAAAAGTAACTTATTTAGTGCACTTTTTATTAATAGCTGCATTCAGTGGCCAGGTCTTGAACTAGAGAAGGTGAAGCTTGTTCACCTTCAATGTACGAGCAAGGGAAACGTAAACAATATCCGGCCATTGACGAAGTCTGTGACCCCACACAGCCCCAACCATGGTTTTCATAATCACTGCAAACGACTGCTGAGAGGTGGGCACTCAGGCACATGTCCCTACGCCTCTGGAGAAAGGGAAGTTGCGGGACACAAGCATGTGTACGCTGTGTCAGCCGGGCTGTGACATCACGGCTCACACCGGCTTGCTGCCACTACTTGCTGACTGTATTCCAGAAGTGCAACCAACTGTTTGAAAATATGTAAAATAGCCTCTATTTATCAAAACAGATGGGTCTTCTGAACAGAACTGCTATATTTTACTAATTTAAGTGATTTCTGTTCAGCATCTCTTTAACTTTTTCGTTACGACACCTATTCTAATCGATTATCAGTGATCGATGCTTTTGGTTCGTCAATTTTGGCATGTTAAACTTGTTTCTCATGCACCCGCACTTTCTAGTATTTAGTCCAGCCACTCAACTTTCAAAATCATTTTGAATTTTCTTGTTATGGCAATTTTCGACAGACCGTTGCGCGAACCAATGTGCGTGTATTGTTAGAAAAGTGCACAAGGGTGGTGAACTTGACAGAAGTGGGTGCCCGCTATAATTATGCTTCAGGAACATCGAAGTTCTGTAATGAAAAGAACCTTTGCAAGCCAAATATTGAATCAAAGTGTCAGCTTTGCAATTTTAGTACCTTGAGAAGTAATAATTGCCACAAATTTGTGCCAGCTATTCATTCGAGAGCTGTTCCTGGGAGTCAGGAAAAATTTGTTCTACAAAAAATATATACTAAGGTCCGCCGCATGTTCTAAGTGTCGAGGTGGCCTTCTCTGACAGTTTCTACCAGCTTTCATTTTGCTTGCATAGTTCTATCAGACACAGGGTCGCATCTAGGGTCACTAGTCGCCCCTATGGCGTCGTCGTCATGCGTGCATGGGTGCGCACCAGCGCTGCAGAACACATGCGTTGCTCGAAATTGTCTTGCAACCCCACCTGAATTGAGTGAGGACGAGCTTAGATAGAGTTCGAGGATGACAGTACCTCAAATTCAAGATTTATGGCGACGTTTTGAGTGAGCCTGAGACATTCGCGGCCATTCATGGTAATGTTTTGTTTACATCCTCAAGTTGTCTCCGCCGCAAGTGCATTCAGCTTCTGACCTTTGTGTACAATCTTATAGCTATTCTGGTTACGTGCGTGGTCCACACTTCGCTGGGGCGCGGTGTGCTGGCGCTGGCTGCAGAGCTTCTCCTAACGACAAGAAGGCCCCCGGAGCACATCTTGGCCCTGACTACGGAGCAGTGCGATACGTTTTAGAACTGCACACGATATTGTCTCTTTTTTTAATACGATATGTGCAATTTGCAAAGAAATATGCTTGGATGCACATATTGGAACATCAACCTATGCGGAGTGAGGTGGCTTGTGGAAAGAGGTGACGCTAGATGAAATAGCGAAGTTCATTGGACATCTCACTTATATAGGAATTATTGACATCACGGGTATTCATCTATTTTGGAACTCTTGGAGACTCTTATCGCAAGACAACAGAAATTTACTGAGGAAATCGTACAAGTATACTTGTGTTTTACAAAAAATCATGCAATGCTTTACTGCACAGGATGAGCAATGAAGCAGCACATCGGTTCTGATTTCCTTTGTGAAGAGAAGACAAACATTTTGGGAAGAGAAACAGATGTGCAGAGAAACATTTTGTATAATATTTAATATTCTGGGTCATTTATCTACCGAATTTATATTCTGGATTTCTTTTGTTCCAAATAGTTTTGTATATATAATGTTTCTTATTGCACTGTTTACCCGCTGGCAACCATATATTCCGCATTTTTCACATTTTTATTCATTCTAAAACACTTTGTTGGTCTAGAACACATGTTTTTTGGAAAGAGCATTTCATTGTTTAAAGTTTGGTATGCTGCATTGCATGGCGGAGTATCTTTTAAACTGGCAAAAACGATCTTCCTGAGATATGAAAAACAACCATTTTCGGGTGGTGACAAAAGTCAATTACATAGCTCATTTTGAGGCCCATTCAACAATGGGCCATCTTTTAAATTGTTCATTTCTTGCAGCTTACATGATGGTTGCATGCAAAATACCATTCAGACTAAATTGGAATATTTGTGAAGCACTTTGCCGATGCTTTGAACTTCAGGACTTGCATGGCATATTTGGCCGTCTGCTTTGAAATATGCTTCAAAAATAAATTAAAGTATACTATTTCCATTGCCCCACTGCCTCACCCAGGGGTTCCTAGAGCATCCTGGGGACCCCTCTGCAGTAGCTGTCAAGGCAGCTGAGTCATGGAGTGCATGGCCGGAGGCTCAGGCCTTGGAGGCGCCCTCCCCAAGGTTCGCAGCAGCTCACCCGGTGACTTGGGCTACCACACGCTGCTTCCCGCACCTGGATGGCCAACCACAAGCAGTGGCCACCATCAGCGACAATCGGCAAAGGGCTGCCTCTTTGACCGACTGCCCGACGACCTGCTGCTTCGTGTTCTCGCCTGCCTTTCGAGCGACGAACTGTGTCGGTGCGCACGAGTCTGTCGTCGGTGGTACTTCCTAGCCTGGGAGCCTCGCTTGTGGACCAGCATCGTGTTGGCATCTGAACACCTGCCTGTTGACCAGGGTAACTGTCATGTGATAACACCCAAAAGCTTTTGTGTGTGTCTTGTTAGTCAAGGCTTCTGGGCATGAACTCACAAATTCGATGCTTGACTGTTATTACATGGCAATTCATTCTGTGTGCTTAGCTGCAGCAAGTGCATCTTGATGGCTGCATAATCCAAACGTGCTCATGCCCTTTAGGGTGTTCTGATGTGACATTTTTTTTTTCTAACTATATTCAATTACATCATGAGTGAAGAGGAAGGCCTAGAACTACATAGCCATATCAAAGGTACTGCTGGACCTTAGAAAGCCCCGCATACATTGAAGGCACTCTAAAACACTTTCTTAAAGTAATTATTGAGTGACTACAGTATTTGAGTTTATTTTTAATAATCCGATTGCTGAAAAAAATATTCATATCCATCAAGTATAACCAAGGTTTCAGTGATTTGTTGCACACATTAAGTGATTTTTCTCTTTCATTCCGATGAACATGCTGGAAGCTACACTAGAAGAGTTGACACTGGGAGGGGGGGGGGGGGATAAGCTTTGTCATGGTGAACTATAAAACATGTTTGCTCACTTGTGATGTGATTTTGGTGCATACTAGTGTTGCTATAGTGTAACTTTAGCGCACTGTTGACATGGAGCTGGCATGTAGCAGGACTCCGTTTTCAGTACATTTGACCCAAGTGCAAACATTAAAAAAAAAAAACACAGAGCTCATGCATTCGCATATTTTCTGTACAATGTGATCAGGAAACGTAGAGGTCTGAATCTTTGACCGTACAAATTTTTGTATTTCATTAAGTATAGGCAAGTTTGTTGCAACAGCTGTGTGCTTTTTCTTCTCCTTTATTTGCCAGGAGCGAGCTTGTAGTTAGGTTGTGCAGTACATGGCCTCAGAGATCTGTGAGAGAACTGTTTATGAAATCATTCATTACCTGCCACGTCTGCTTGCTGCGTAGTTGGTCTTGATCTTCCCATAGTTGAAGTGGCACCCTGGACGAAATAGCAATTTTAAATGCGAATGCATTCCTTAGTCTGGCTATGTCAGGCATTTGGCGTTGTCTGCACGCTGGCCGGTGTTATCTCTCTGCTCTCGCTTCCTCTCCCATAGCAACAGCTGTGGGCACGCGCACTTACCCTCGTCATTAGCAACTGGAGCGTATGGTGCGAGAGAGTGTAGGAGAGGGTAGGTGCAGTGCTTCCAAGCTCCTTTTCTCCCTGTTCGCTCTCTCTCCTCCCTGCGCCCCGCTCTCTCGTCCACTCACGCCTCACTCTCAATCGTTCGCTAGCTGGGCACCTCTCAAGAACATCCGGAAATGTGTGCTTGAGACGCAGCTGTGAAACGCCAACGCTGAGCCGAGAACGCTGGCGCCCCATTCTCCCGTCCGCTCGCTCCTCACTGTCGACCATTCGCTGGCTGGGCACCTCTCAAAGTTATGGCAAAAGTCGGTGATAGTGAATGTCTGACGGCAGCGGTACCCTCTCTTGGCGCGAGAAATACATTTGCATTTTCTCACGATTCCCTTCGAGAACGGGGAGGGATGGGGCATTTTTTTAGCTGTTTCTGACTCTGAATTGGAAATTTCCTGCTGCATCCAGTGCAGTAATACTTACAAAATTCTTGACAACAGTAGCATATTCTAATCATATCGTAAGAGTGTTGCAGGGCCACTTCAAGTGAAGTTGGGGGCATTTCTAGTAGTTTTGCACTTTGGGCACCAGGACGAGTATTAGCTTTACGAACCTTCCCCCAATTGACATAAGAAGCTTATTTCCTGTGTGCATCTCATCCCCTCAGGGTTGCGCACTATTTTCCGGTTGCTGAGCCGTGACACCCCTGGTGTGTGCTCTGCTGTGGAGCGCATTGGCCTGAGTGGCTGCCTGTGCCTGACTGACAGTGGCCTCAGTGCGGTGGCTCGGAGATGTCCCCAGCTACGGACGCTGGAAGTGCGCGGATGTTCCCAAGTCACGGATGTAGGTGTTTCAGAAGTGGTCACACGCTGCCTCAACTTGTCACGCCTCGATGTCACTGGTGAGCCATGGACTGATGCTGCTTGACGTGCTAGATTTAATTGGATAAAGCAATTGAATTTTCAATCAGTGTCTGTTAAAGAGGAAAATATCCTTGAACGCAGGGTGTCAATGGGACCACATTTTTGAGCATGTCTTGTCTTCTTCAAGGCAGCTGCATGAAGAAGACTAGCTTCCGAGAATATGATGAAACCACTTGTCATAACGTTGGCTCAAGTGACTTCCCATGTACAAGGATATTTTTATTTCTTCAAACTTCCATCCTCCCCCAAACTTCTGCCTAATTTGAATATCTGTTATAAGTCACTGAGGAGAAGAAAAAAAGACAAGCGATATTAGTCATGCAAGACATGATTGAAAGGAGAGAACAATCTTGCAATAAACGATAGAAATAGCACAGTAGCATGCCTGCCTGATCTCTCTAACCTTCTCTAAAATTAATTCCTTTGGTCCTGTTTTACTATTTTAAATATGCTACATCAAGTTTTCGTTAAAGTACCGTTAGTGAGGATGTTTAACTGTATTGTGTGTACACTTATCATTGTAAGCCTTCTAATGATGAAAACGCCTTAGGCAAAGAATACCGTATTAGCATGAATATAACGCTAGTTTTTTTCTAAACATTTGCGTGTTAGAAAGGTGCCTTGCGTTATATTCGGGTTCATGTCAAAAGTGACACAAATATAGCTCAAAATTTTTTTCTACCCTTTTTTTTTTGTTTCTTTAAAATCTCCAACCATGTAACATGTGCCACATGTTGCAGGAACTTGGCAGGTTTGTCGCACCACATAGCAACTTGCACCTCCAGTGACTGCGCGCGGGAAGGCACAGTGGCGCCTACGCCTGCCTGGTGT
The DNA here is from genome assembly GCA_013436015.1 of Rhipicephalus annulatus. NCBI lineage: Eukaryota > Metazoa > Arthropoda > Arachnida > Ixodida > Ixodidae > Rhipicephalus > Rhipicephalus annulatus. Next base: position 112,956 of record WOVY01003522.1, on the reverse strand, counting down.
CTCGGAGCACTGTCGCTCAGTACGGAAAACTCGTGCGCATTGCAGTTGACCCATGTGCCACTACAGTGTGCTACGGCGATCGCATTGTGCAGCTAGCACTGTTAGCACCATGGAGCCATAGTGGCAACACGTGGACAACAGTCATCGCACTTTCTTTCGCCCTGCCTGTCATAATGAACAGCCGGAATCAATACACTGCCGCGTTTAAAAAATGGGAGATCTTGCTGGCCGAAAAGAGCGTCAATGCAAGTGTTTGCACGGCATCTCGGAGTGACGGAGTCAACCGTTCAAGGTTGGAGGAAACGCCGTGACCACATCTTCCAAGCTTTACTGACTCGTAAGGCATTCTGTGGGCCCAAGACTGGCCGTTACCCGAAAATCGAAGAGGACCTGGCAGAATTCGTGCGCCAACGTTACAGCAACTATCTACCTGTCAGCGCCGAACTCGTTCATATCAAGGCACGGGAGCTTGCACGTGAGGCTGGCATGCCCCGTGACACCTGCCCCGTGGCTGGCATGCCCCGTGGCCAATCGCTCGTGGGTGCAGAAGTTCATGCGTCATGCGAGATGCTCGCTTCACCGAAGGATTCGCCATAAGCTTCCGGCTGACTACGAGGAGAAGTTCATCGAGTTTCAGTACAATGTGAATAAGACGAGGAGAGAGAAGTACTCCAAAGGCCAGATCGGAAATACGGATGAGACTTCAATTTTTTTGAACATTCCCACTGGCTATGTGATCAAAGAAGACTGCTCGCGATCGAGTCATGTTATTTGCAGTATATCAGTAATAAGTACCAGGTGGCATGTCCTGTCGCCTACCAATGTGATGGCATTCCTGTGGAGGTAGCATGCATAGATGCCTCTGCACCAAGGTTTTCATCATGATAGCACTTAAACACTATCAGACACCATAAGCACAATAATCCACTCAGTGCTGGACGTACGCTCTTGTCTGAGCAATAAAAGTTCAGTTTAACCTTATATTATGCTATATTTCACTGGGTGGCAGTTTTTCATCGATCTCTATTTGTGCATTATCAAGGTTGAATGCTTGCTACGCCACTGGTGACACTACTGACACCTACCTGCATTGTGTGATGCTTGGTAGCTGCCAGGCTGATGTTTCTTCGGGATGCAACGCCCACTTGCAGCAGCAGTACAATAGAAATGTCCAAGCCCATCACTAAAACTTGCTGTAAGTGTCATTGCTTCTCCATTTAAACAAAATAGCCAATGAATTTTTTACAGTGAAAGCTGTATGTGGCTAGGAGAAACAAAAAACCGTTCGGTAGCGGTGTCACTAGTGGCTGTGTTATCGTTAAATTGTGAGTGACATCGTTCATCTCATCACAGCCATGGTGCCGAGCACGCACACATCAGTTTCTCCTGAAACCTTCCGCATGAGTATGCCACGGACAACTCTAGAGAAGCGATGACAGTGGAAAAGTGAGAGAGCTCGCATTCACCAAGCCAATTGTGCAGTCTGAAAGGCTGAGTGCAGGCAGCAGCTGCGTACCGATGATCCGGTAGCCTGCCAAGCCGCGCTAAATCACAAATGGGAATGCAAGCGGCGGTTGCAGGCGGATTCTGCAAACCACGCCGCCGTGTTAGCTCGCGATGTCAAACGCCTGCAATAATGCCGTGCCGAACAATGAATGCGTGGTTCTTAATGAAGAGAAAAAGGAACCTAATTTCTTGTTACCTATAGGCAACACAGCGCAGTGCCTACGTCGAACAAGTGGCATTGCGGCCGCTTTTGGCAGGAGTTCCTCCAGCAGCACATTGGCTCTGGCTGCGACGTCTGTGACCGCCTTTGGTTGGAGAACAACAACTGTGATTAGCACGTTGTGAAACTGTCACACTCCACAATAGTTACATACAATACGTCACCAATCAAACAACGTACTATACGGTACAATCAGCCACACTCAAAACTACGGACACAGACAACGATACGCACTACAATGCAGTCGCATGCATTGAACAACCAAGACACTTAAAGACTAAAGAGATAGAAAACCTATCCAGTCCGAAGTTCTTGGAACAAAAGTCTGAATGATACTCTTCCGAGAATCACTCACTCAAAGTCCAGCGTTGTTGTCGTTCCGTAGCTCTCGAAGTTTCTCTTCCTGGAAACCTCGCGTCCTCAAATGGCCACTCTCCAAGCTTCAAGCTTCTTCGCCAGAACACGTCGGCTTCACACACGCAGCTGTTGCCCCGCGTCTTCGCTCGATAGCGGTAAACCCACGCTCTTGCTTGTAGCTCGAGCCGTCCCTACGGACCAAAAACTTCGCCGACTACACGGCGGAATCTCTACGCACTCTGGCGCTCACTTCCGTCTCCTCCTGTTCTGTCACTACGGGCAGAACCTTCGCCGACTCCACGGCGGAATCCCTACGCGCTCCGGCGCTAACTTTCCGTCTTCTCCTCCTTTCTCGTCTCGGCTGCTCGATTAAATACGTTCCGCGCCACCTTCCAGAACGTTCTCCTCATTTCGTCGGCGCGATGCGCAGCGAAGGCTGGGGAGAGGCCCGAGACGGTTCGACTGCCCTCTCCGGAAGATGATTCACTCGGTCTGACCCCGCCTCCTTCGTTCTGGAAATTTCTAGCGCTTGCCCGGCCGCCGCTGTGTGGTGAGGAGGTTCGTTTGCGAAGCCGTGCTTCTGCGGGGAGAGCGCGCGCCCGGGAGCCTTGGATGTTTGCTTTCTTTTTTTTTTCTTTTTACCTCGCGGCGTTTCTGCCGCCCGTTGTCGCAAGGATTTGGCGGCGCGCTCTTTTTTTAGCGCTCGTTCTGTGACAGAAACACATTCAACCGCTCATTACACTTTTTCACGACCAAAATCATGCGGGGCACAGTGTGTGGCAGGTGAAATAAACACTGGTAAATCCAAGCCGTACGTGTGTCTCAACTCATTAAGAAGCACGAACAAATAAACAATAACTGTGAAACTCTTCAGTGCCACAGAAGGTTGGACCCACTTGGGGCCGCACGTTTCAGCTTTCGTTGGTGAACCGTTTATACGGAATGCTTGGGAGGTTTTTTTTTTTTTTTGGCTACTTGAACATAATGCAAAAATCTCTCGATAATCATGAGAATAGCAGTATTGGAGATTCGTTAGTATGTACAAAGAACTCATAGTTTAGTGCAAGGAAAACGTGGGCAAAGGCAGAATGTAACAGTTGAGTGACTCTCTGTACATCTCTCCTTTGTTTGTCTATGCATTCCTTGTGCTTCTTTGCAACTTCCAATAGCCGTCATGCATATCTATTCTGACATGGTGTGTGGTTCTCTGCCCTGTGTGTAGGCTGTTACCAGGTGACGAGCATACGTCCGAGGCATGGGACCAACTTGGAAGTGAACGAATCTCTGGGTAGCTTGACTCCATCGGGCGGAGGGCAACTGTACCTGCAGTATGTCGACCTCACGGACTGTCAAGCCCTCGAGGACTCTGGGCTGAAAGCCCTCGCCAGAGCATGCCCGCAACTCACACATCTCTTCTTGCGGCGCTGTGTGCGACTCACGGATGCTGCGTTGAAGTGCGTGGCCAGCTACTGTGTTGTGCTGAGAGAGCTTAGCATCAGTGACTGTGTCCAGGCAAGGCATAATTCTTATTGCATTTGTTTGGCTTTGCCTCTACCCTTTCCTGTGTTGAATGTTAGTGTGCGTTGTCCATCATAACCGATACAACGAATACTGCTAAAGGTGAAAGTGAACTCTGAGAGAATGTGAAAAGAGGTGAACATAGAACCAGAGTGCTGCATGAGGCCACGATATGGTGCCATAATACCGTAAATGTCTGCATATACCGTATTTACTCACATATTCCTCATTCTCTTTTTTGGGGAAAACAGATGTAAAGTTGGGGTATGTGAGAATTGCGCAAGGAAAACTTTTCACAAAAACATACGAAGCAGGAAAAAAAAAAGAAAGCAAAGTGACTGCAAATGAAGATTATCATGCTAACAACTACAAGATTTGAGAAGTACTTACCTTTACAATAAAGGCCACAGGTTTAACACAAGGCGAGATTTATTTGAGACACAAAAGCTACAAGCAAATAGAGTTCTTTGGATTGCTGTATGTAAAGCTTGCGGGCGTAGCGTTAGCGTTCATCACTCAACGGGAGCTTGCAGAAGGTTAGCGTATGAATCAACCATGGGCTGATGGCAATCTAACAAGGAATTGTCCGCAGTTACCGTCTAACGAAATGAAGTTTTGCCATCCATTCCAGTTTAAGGCACATGGGAGTCCCAGCGCGTCTTCGTGGCTTTCAGCTGCCTGTGGTGCTGTCGCCAGTAACGAACACAGAACTTCACTTCCAAAATGCCTATCAGCAACCCTGTTGCCATTGTTTAGTGCATGATTAATCACTTTCAAATTGAAAGCAGCCGTGTAGCTTCGTCATCTTTCCATAACATTACCACGAAACGGACACAACGTACACTACCGTAATTACTCGAATCTAACGCGCACCTTTTTTCCGGTTAAGCGAGTTCATAAATCGCATGCGCGTTAGAATCGAGTACGAACGAAAAAATTACGGTAAATCTATTGCCATCGGCAAATCCAAAATGGCCGCCCCCTACGTGCGTCGGCATGGCGCGTTGGCCATTTCTGCCTATGTGCTTCTCATGTGCGGCACTTCGTACGTGTGCTGAGGAGTTCGTCATCTAGTAGTGCATTAGCATCGACGGCGTGGAAGGGCCGACTCCAAAAACTCGAGTGCACCACGATGCCGCTTTTAAAAGAAAAGTCATCACGTGTGCAGAAACGGACGGAAAACGGGCCGCATCGCGGTCGTTCGGAGTTCCCGAAACGTGCGTGCGGGACCGGCGGAAACAAAAGCAGAAGATTGTCAACAGCAAAGCTTCACGCAAAGGTTTCAGTGGACCACAGCAGGGTCGGTTTCCGCAAATTAAAGAGCTGCTCGGCGAGTATGTGCTTGAGCAGCGAGCGGCACAGCGGCCCGTGACGACAGAACTGCTCCAAGTGCGGGCTATGCAATTAGTCTTAGAAAAAGGTCTGATGCGGAGCCAGTTTACAGCGAGCAGGTGCTGGCTAACTAGCTTTATGAAGAGGAAAGGCTTTTCCCTCCGAAGGGGAACGTGCATATGCGAAAAGTTTCCGGAGGAGTACGATGAAAAGCTTCACAGTTTTCAGAGGTTCGTCCTAAACTTGCGGCGCAACAACGGCTACCTGCTTGGGCAAATCAGGAATGCCGATCAACGCCTCTTTACTTCGACATGCCTGGCACCACAACCGTCGAGAAGGGGGCGAAGCAAGTTCGCGTGCTTACATCGATCCACGGTAAAACTACAGTGACGACAATGCTCTGTTACACGTCAGATGGGCACAAGCTTCGCGCGTACATCAGATTTAAATGGAAGACGCTCCCGAAAGGAGTCGTTTTTTCGAGTGGTGTGATCGTGCGGGCCAGCGAGAAAAATGGGTGCGCGTTGCAATCGATGTCTTACGCTTTCTTTTTTTTCGCTGTGGAAATCGGGTGCGCGTTACAATCGAGGGCGCGGTAGAATCGAGTAAATACGGTAACACACTGCTACAGTGTACTAGAAGGGGGCAGTGGAATGAACGAGGTGGCCGCGCTGCATCTCGACTGATTCTACGGTGGGTGACAGTAGCGGCGGCGCTGTAGTCACATGGTACTGAAGATCTCAGGATAGTATGCATGGGGAGTGTGCGTGCCATAGTCTACGAAAGCGCGTAATTGCTAGTCTTTAGCATGTTTAATGCGTTTCTGAGCATTTATCATTGTATGCACGCCTGCTGCACGCCATGGTGCTTGAATGAATACGCAGGCATGCCGAAATTGCATCGAGACATTCACTGTTTCAAGGGCCTGCCGACCCACACACAAATAAAAAAAACATAAACAATCAGGATTTGCACGAACCCGCCTAGCTTCTCACTCAAGCAGTGCTTTGAGCTGCGATACATCATAAGTGGCTATTAAAGTCCTTCCAACGTTCCCTTGCCTCCCAAGAAAATATAAAGAGGTGCTTCTATTGCAACAATGGAACACATAGCTAGAAGTGCGCAGAGCACAATGGCGGCACAAGGCATTCAAACTTGCCAAATTGCCTACTCTGGTGGCACCCTTGCAAGTGTTTAAAAGCGTGAACAAGGTGTCGTCAAATGCGATCTTCCCTCTGCATTTTCTTTTTCTGCTTCAAAAAGCAGCAGCTATGTTCTTTACTGAAATATCCACACTTGCTGATGGATTTTTTAGGCATTCAGGCCTGATGAATTAATGATCTGGACATTGTAAAGGCACTGTTACAACTAATGCATCTTTTTGACCAATTTTTCAAGCAAACTTATGCCCGAGTCATTATTATAGATGTTCTTAGGTCACTGTAAGCTAAATGAACTTTTTATTAGCTCGACGACTATGCTTTGGTTCTCACCTGGCTTAGAATGTCAGTTGACAGCTATGATCTTTCGATGAGCAACTGCAGGTTAATGTTATCTCACATTGGTTATTTGGCTTTCGCGGAGAGAATGTGCTGCAACTACTTTTGGGATAATTTCAGGTGACCGACTTCGGCTTGTACGAGCTTGCCAAGTTGGGCCCACACTTGCGTTACCTCAGCGTAGCCAAGTGCGAGAGGGTGTCCGACGCTGGACTGAAGCAGGTGTGCCGACACTGCTATCGGTTGCGCTACCTCAATGCTCGAGGCTGTGAGGCAGTCTCGGATGCGACTCTGGAAGTGCTGGCTCGCTCGTGTCCGAGGCTTCGAGCACTTGACGTTGGCAAATGCGAGGTGAGCTAAGCATTGTGAGGCTAGAATTAAGGGGAGACGCGGGTCGAAAAGTCGCGTTTTTTTTCCAAATTTCACCTTTTCTGTTTTTTGTTGCTTTATCATCTTTATACATTATATTTTGACATCTGAAAATATCACAGCGAAATAAGCATCAGAAGTCAGTGAAAAACGCGTCTGAGTGAGCGGCAGTGACGCGCGGCATCACGAAATTTACACAAAACGGGCTGCTGTTCGCGTGCTCGCGGGGCCGCGAAGAGAGCTGTCCGCCATATTGCGGCCGCTGGCTCGTGTAGAGTTGTCCTTACTCTCCACGATCCCGGTTCTTGAAGTCTCGTACGTTCACGAAAAATCTAAAAAAAAGCAACAAAAACAGTCTTTTCCCGCCGTTTCAAACCGCGCGCCACTAACGCAGGGCCGCCATTGGCTGACAGCACCCGTGTTTTCTTGCCGTAGTTCGCTTCACTGTTTTCCGGAGTTATTTTTCGTTGTTTTCGTGCCATGGCAAGCCCGAAAAAGGCCGTTGCCGACCATCGGAAATACAGAAGTAAGAACAAGTTCAGGGGGAAGCGGCGGAGGACGTACAAGAAAGCCACCGCCAACGAAAATGTCCGCGACGGGCCAGCGGCCGGTAGGCCTAACATCGACCACGGCAACGTCGACCATGGCAACTGCGACGACGAGATCAACGCTGCAGTGAATTTTGTGAGTGCATCGCAGAAAAAGATCGCGTTATTCGAAAACGACGTCAGGCCGAATGCCGATCGTGCCGAAAGCGTAGTGCTGTGCGAGTTGGGTGCATTGACGGCCGTCGTCGCAGGCGCGGCATGCCCCGTTTGTCACGAGAGTAAACTCGCAGTTCGGGCACCGAATAAAAAGCGGAAAGGCCTTTCGGCGTTTCTGTAGCTACACTGCGAGAATGCGGAGTGCTCGGAGAGCATCCTTTCGTCCGCGTACTCGTCGAAGCGGGTCGCGTCAGATGGCGGCCGCGGTGCAAGCAGAAGCTACGACAGCGGGAGTTCGCGTGACGCCTTTGCCGTGAACCTGAAAGTGGTGCTTGCAGCGCGTGCCGTCGGTATCGGGCATGAGCAACTTTCACGATTTTGTGCAGTAGTTGGATTGCCAAACCCTATGCACCATAAGACCTTCCATGCTATCGGCAAAAAGATTCACAGTGCGGCAGTGAAGGCTGTCTGTGAAAACATGCAAAGGGCACGCAGCGTCACCAAAGAGGTGGCTGGTAACAGTGACGTGCCAGTCATGTTTGACGGCACATGGCAAAAAAGAGGCCACAAAAGCCACAATGGTGTGGGAACTGTAGTGTCCTTGGACACTGGTTTGTGCCTGGACTATGAAGTGCTTTCCAACTTCTGCCTGGCGTGCAGTTTGCATAACGACATGGGAGGCGATGAAGAAACATGGCAGGCGTTTCATCATCCCGTTTGTGAGAAGAATTGCGACTGTTCTTCGCATGCCATGGAGGCCGAAGCTGCAGTGCGCATTTGGCAGAGGACTGTGGACTATGAGACACCCCTGCGGTTCACCATCTTCCTAAGCGATGGAGACAGCAAGGCCTACAACGGGGTCTGTGATGCCAACGTGTACCCTGACACTCCAATTGAAAAAGAGGAGTGCACCAACCACGTGGCGAAACGTCTGGGCACCGGCCTGCGGAAGCTGCCAACGCCACTTCCACGAGGGGAGAAGCTGAAGGAGACCACCATCCAGAAGCTTCAAACTTACTTTCAGGTGGCCATTGTGAACAATCGGGGAAATGTCCACAAGATGTACACTGCCATATGGGCCTCATGTTTGCACTCGTGCTCAACAGACGGTGCTGGAAGTCACAAGTTCTGTCCTGCAGGCCCAGACTCGTGGTGCAAGCACCGACGTGCTGAGGCGCAGGGCCAGCCTGCACCGTGCCACACCCCCCTCCTGACCAAGGCCCAGGGTTTGGCAGTCCTCCCAATCTACAAGCGTCTCACAGATGCGAAGCTGCTTGCCCGGTGCCTCCACGGCAAGACACAGAACGCGGCCGAGTCCCTGAACAGCAAAATATGGCTGCTGTGTCCAAAGACCCGGTTTGCTTCCCGGACTGCTGTGGAAACAGCCACAGCCATTGCAGTCCTGTGGTTCAACCGGGGCCACGCGAGCTTTGAAAAGGTGCTGGAAGAGCTTGGGGTGCTTCCTTCGGAGGCCCTGGTTACCCTCAGCGACCGCCAAGACAGCATGCGCATGCACAAGATGAATGTGCGTCAGACCGCTGAGGCGAGGGCACACCGTCGCAGTGCAGCCAAGAGGGCCCGGGTGGAAGAGTCCTGCCGCACCAGCCGGGAAGGGAAAACCTACGGTGCTGGAGAGTTTTAGACAACTGATATTCCCTCTGGACATGTGTGTATGTGTTCAGCACAAGTTTCGCGCTACTGCGTTTTTCATTTTTGTAAATACAGACTTTCAAACTTTCAAACGCGTTTTTCTCATTTCGCAATTTTGGCCAATTTGCATTTTTTGCGGGAAGTGTTTCGGGCACTTAGAATGGTCATACGACGACGAAATTTGGCACACACATTGAGGAGAGTGCGTAGGGTGCCGATATCTACTTGAATCAGCACAACCTATCAGCTGTAAATATCTATTAATAAATTTAATGGTGGTCGAGTGGAAAAAAAAGGGTACTTTGCTACACAGATGTTTTTTTCATAGTTTCAAAGTTGGAGCACAATTTCTAGCTAGATATCGGCACTCTATGGCTAATAGGGAGCAAAAGGAGCCATTGAACAACTCTCTGCATGAACATTTAGTATGCGCGAAAGTTCCCGGAAAACTTATCAAGTTTCACCATTACTTGAAACACAACTCCCAAACTATTGCACTTATGTAAAAACTGATTACAGATTTGGAATCAGGAGGAAAAACTGCATCAGTGGTCCAATTTCTGAAGCTCTAAGTTGAATAACAAAAAAAAAGTGCTTTCGAGGAGCGTCTCCCCTTAAGTCTTTATCAGACACTAAGGCTATGAGACCATTCACTTTCTCCCATCCACCACCAGATCCGAGATGAAGTCTGGACAAGGCTTACACTGTCGTAATACGTAGAGGTTTGTAAAACCTCGGCACAGTTGTGGACAGATTTTTCTAACTCCAAGAATTCGAACTTGATCTATATTTTGGACTTAAAGCGGCCCTGAAACACTTTTTTGAGTAACCATAAAATTAAGGCGGCAGACTTATCTTAGACATTTTTTTGTTTATTCAGTAATCTTGATCAAAGTGCACAGGCTTTTGCAGTTTTCTCTGCTGATTTCAAATTTGACTTACTTTTCCTGTAACTCATTTTGTTCCTGAGATAACATAAGTTCACCCCCTATTGTTTAAGGCCTCCATAGAAAAAAAAGTGCTTAATTAAAAGTGATATTTAAGATGTGGCAACATAGACTAATGACTAGAGATTGAAAGTATGCAAGAGTTTTTTTGTTTTTTTTCCTTTCTTGATTATTTTACAACCAAATGAACTTTACATCTTCAAAATCAGTTTTAATTATGTTACAATTTTGATCAGTATTTAATTTAAAAAGTTTGTGCTCTAAAATATGCACCCATACTTGCTTTCTATACACGTACAGGTTTCTATTGCAAAAATAATTATTGTTGTATCTGTCCTAGCTGCAGAGATATTGAGGCCTCAAAATTGAACAGTTGTAAATTTAGTTTCATGAGAAAAATTTAAAAAACTGATGACACTCAGTTTCTTCAAAAAACACCAATCACGGTGTGCAAGTTTTGCATCACACACAAAGGCGCTCATGAATTGGTAGTAGAGTTTTAGACACAGGTGGTGGCAAATGATAAAAAACCCTCGAAGTAGGTTCCCTATTTTTGCAGGTTCTGCAATGTGCTAGCACCAAGAATCGGGACAGTCAGAATGACATTACAAAAAAAAATTAATACTACAGTCGACGACCGATAATTCGGACTCCACGGGGAATGCAAATAAGTCAGAAAAAACAAATGTGTCAGAAAAAAAAAATACATTTATTGACACTTTAGTCTACCGGTGGCCGAAAAAAGTAGTTAATGCATTGCTGCATGCACTTCCGCTTACGTGCGCGCAAGTCCGCCTGTATCTCCGCCAGTGTGATACGATCGCTGTACGACGACGAAAGAACAGCGAGGGCTCGAGACAGGTCCGCATGCGACGGCTCTGGAGCACACGGCACATCATCATCGTCAGAGTCAGAACCGCTGTTTGACGGTTGCAGAACCTGCTCAATTATGTCGTCGTCATTCAATTCGGCACACGACGACACTGCACTGTTGACGTTTGCAAAGTCTTTTGTCGACGTTTGCAACGTAACAGTGTCGGGAATCGGCACACCGCAGCCTCGCAGGTCGTCGATAACGTCCGCACCTGAGCTCGATGCGCTGGGCGGCAGGTCCGGCTCTTCAGTTGCATTGTCGGGTTCTTCTGCTGTGTCGGCGGTGTTGGGCTCACTACGCAACGTAAATCCTGCGGGCCAGAAACAGTTGCTGATCGTGCCTGCCGACACTGCCTTCAAGGCATCAGCAAGCATGCTCACGGCTGACATCAAATCAATGTTGTATGTTATCTGGCTCTCTAAGCAGAGCAACACGTGCTGCAGCATGCGCGAACGATACAGCACCTTCAAATTCTTGATGATACCTTGGTCCATAGGTTGCAGAATACTGGTCGTATTCGGCGGCAGGTATTCTAGCTCAATGGCTTTCAGGCAGCTGATCGGCACATGGGCAGTACAGTTATCTACGAACAAAAGGACCTTGTGCTCTTGCAATTCCAACTTTCGATCCAATTTTCCGACATACTCTGCGAACAGCTTCTGCGTGACCCACGCCTTCGTATTGGCCTCGTACCAGACAGGCAGATTTTTTTCCCCTTAAAGCATCAAGGGTTTTTCGATTTGCCGATTACCAGCAGCGGGAGCTTTTTCGTGCCAGAAGCATTGCGGCCGACAACGACAGTGACTCGTTCCTTGCTGAGTTTACCTCCGTGGTAAGGTTCTCCAGAACTGGCGAGTGTCTTCTCTGGTAGTAGCTTATAGAAAAGCCCGGTTTCATCGAGGTTGAAGGTGTCGTCAGCCAAGTAGCGCCGAAGCAGCTCCACCAACTTTCCACCGCAGTAGTTCGCTACCCGTGTGCTATCCACGGCACCGCTCTCACCGCACATTTTTTTTAAAGCGAGGTCGTACCGCTTTTTAAAGTTCCGGAGCCAGCCATCGCTGAACTTAAATCCATCAATGCCAAGGCGAAGTGTCAATGTCTCGGCCTTTTGCTTCAAGAGGTGGCCGGAAACGGGAACCCGTTGAGCGACAGTAGCGTTGAGCCAAATGCTCAACGCTTCTTTCAACTGCGGATGAACACCTTGGCGCACCCTCTTTTGTTCACTTCCGGATTATGTCTCTGTCGCGCCTAAAATCTTGTCCTTATTCTTCATGTAGTCCGATATGGTTTGCTCTGAAATGTCCAACTCTCGAGCAACTTCGACTTGCGGACGACCACTGAGCACTTGCTGAATGATGGCTGCTTTCTTTGCCATGGTTAGCGTTGTATATCTGCCGCGTTTCGTCGGCGCGGCCTTCGGCGCTGACTGTGAGGGCACCGTTAGTGCCATTTAACTTCAGATCTTGTGAGACAGCTAGACGTAAAATAAAGCAAGTCTCAAAATAAATATGAACGCGCGCAGAATTCAGCAAAACGCTGTACCGCACACACATGTGACAGAATGGCGGCGATAGCCGCACAGCTGTGTCGCACAGTGAGGGTGGCGAGGGTATACAGGAACCGGAATGTGGGATGATCGCGATGTTTATACGATCCCCCACAGTTGAGCCGTGCCTCCAAAATCGGCATTTTCAAGTACAAATCTCTGAGGCATAAAGTTGTGATCGAAATAAAGCCTCATAGATTACCAATTAGCTTTCGTTTTGATCTCTGAGGCCATACTTTGTATGGTATGAGTGCCGGAGGAGATAATGACTGTCGATTCGGCGTGCGCGACAGTCGGGCAGGGTCCGAATTATCGAATGTAGATCTGGTAGCTGTCCGAAATATCGGTCGTCTTTACACATTACTTCTATTGGACCATCGGCGGTGCCGTGCGACTGTCCGAATTACCGAGCATGTCCGAATTATCGGCGTCCGATTTATCGGTCGGCGACTGTACCTGGTGCGTGAAAATCTCCATACATATAGAAAAATACTTGCAGAAACCAAATACCGTAATTACTCGAATCTAACGCGCACCTTTTTTCCGGTTAAGTGAGTTCATAAATCGCATGCGCATTAGAATCGAGTACGAACAAAAAAATTACGGTCAATCTATTGCCATCGGTAAATCCAAAATGGCCGCCCCCTATGTGCCTCGGCATGGCGCGTCGGCCATTTCTGCCTATGTGTTTCCCATGTGCGGCACTTCGTACGTGTGCTGAGGAGTTCGTCATCTAGTAGTGCATTAGCATCGACGGCGTGGAAGGGCCGACTCCAAAAACTCGAGTGCACCACGATGCCGCTTTTAAAAGAAAACTCATCGCGTGTGCAGAAACGGACGGAAATCGGGCCACATCGCGATCGTTCGGAGTTCCCGAAACGTGCGTGCAGGACCGGCGGAAACAAAAGCCGAAGATTGTCGACAGCAAAGCTTCATTCAAAGGCTTCAGTGGACCACAGCAGGGTCGGTTTCCGCAAATTAAAGAGCTGCTCGGCGAGTATGTGCTTGAGCAGCGAGCGGCACAGCGACACAGCGGCCCGTGACGACAGAACTGCTCCAAGTGCGGGCTATGCAATTAGTCTTAGAAAAAGGTCTAATGCGGAGCCAGTTTAAAGCGAGCCGGTACTGGCTAACTAACTTTATGAAGAGGAAAGGCTTTTCCCTCCGAAGGGGAACATGCGTACGCGAAAAGTTTTGTGAAGGAGTACGATGAAAAGCTTCACAGTTTTCAGAGGTTCGTCCTTAACTTGCGGCGCAACAACGGCTACCTGCTTGGGCAAATCGGGAATGCTGATCAGACGCCTCTTTATCTTCGACATGCCTGGCACCACAACCGTCGAAAAGAAGGGAGCGAAGCAAGTTCGCGTGCTGACATCAGTCCACGGTAAAACTACAGTGACGGCAATGCTCTGTTACACGTCAGATGGGCACAAGCTTCGCGCGTACATCAGATTTAAATGGAAGACGCTCCCGAAAGGAGCCGTTTTTTCGAGTGGTGTGATCGTGCAGGCCAGCGAGAAAAATGGGTGCGCGTTGCAATCGATGTCTTACGTTTTTTTTTTTTTTTTTCGCAGTGGAAATCGGGTGCGCGTTACAATCGAGGGCGCGGTAGAATCGAGTAAATACGGTTTGCCAATTTTAAGAAAGGCATAGCAGTCTGCCTCTTTAATTCACTTGAAAAGCGTATTGCCTCACAAATTCAACGCTGCAAAATTTTAAAGAATCCGTTCAGTACCAGCGGAGTGACAAAGATTTTTCACACAGTGGAATTGCATTCTCTCTTCCCTCGCGCCGACGAAAGCGCTGGGAGCTAAGCAGGGAGGGATGGGAAGGGCAAACAAAAAACGTCACCCACGCCTCGTGGCCTTGAGCATTTTTTTCGTCTTCGAATACGCGGCTTTTTCAGTGCGATCACGTGCGCATGCGTGGACAAATGACGGCCTCTTCCGGCGATCTCTGTAACAACAGAGCGCGCCATGTTCAAATCAGCCAATGGCTGATTGATAGATAAGCAATCTACGTGTGATTTTTGAGCATCTTCCGTCATTTGTCGAAGGAAGAGAAAAGAATTTTTAGCTGACTTTGATAATCTATTGTGAATTCCAGGCCGCATGCTGCACTGTAACATTTGGCTCGTGTGTTCTCGGGACCTTCTACTACCGATCGGCAGCTTTTTCTGATCATACTCAAAAAAGTGTTGCAAGACCCCTTTGTGAAATGCACTTTCAAGGCTCTCATAGTGCTAATACATCTTCTCAGCTGATTTTTTGAAGGAGTTTATGAGGAATGGCTCTGTATTTCTGACTAAATCACTCACTTTGAGCTGTGTTACCCAATTCTGAAAATCGCCAAGTTTGATTTTCTACCGGCATGGTTAAGTTTGACTTCCAGTGGCCAGTTGCTACTTGTCTGTTCTTTCCTGTGTGTCCTGTTTAGTTGTGCTACTCACGATGGTTTCTGTGTTATTAGATAGGGATTGATCATATTGCTTTAAAATGTTAAACCCTTTTAATCATTTAGAAAATTTGTAGGAATTTTGCCTAGGGGCTTTCGTGACTGATGCCCAACTTTGATGTGGCACTTGTAAGCAGGTCGGAGACCGGGGCCTGGCATTCCTTGCCCGCCACTGCCTGAACTTGCGCAAGCTGAGCCTCAAGTCATGTGATCTAGTTACGGATCGAGGACTGCAAGCTCTGGCCTACTTCTGCAGGGGTCTGCAGCAGCTTAGTCTGCAGGACTGTGCGGGGGTGACTGTGGATGGCTACCGCATTGTGCGGAAGTACTGCCGCCGCTGCATCATCGAGCACACCAACCCAGGCTTCCACTGAAACAGAATTTCTTAGCCTAGTATGCAAGAATGGACAGGAAGAGAGGAGTTAAAGACTGTACGTGTGTGCTCATGGCTATCAGTTTTCTTACACTTGTCTCGTGTTGGGCTGCAAAATCTTCAGAAATGTTTTGTAGTGATGCCGTCGCTCTGAACATTTGGAACTGCTAATTGACCAGGTTAATTCCAGAGAACAAGTCATGACAATTCACCTAGTAAGGGAAAGCTAGCAGTATCACGAAGCAAAAAAGCAAAAGCTACAGTTAAACTAAAGACAAACTAAAGAAATCTTACACTTGAAGGTGGTTTAACCACTCAGACGTAGGTTTCTGACCGAAAGTGCTCATTCTACAAAAATCAACAAAAATTGAGTTTTGAAGGATAGTTTCTGGCTGTAAAGTAATTTATTGGTTTTTCTTTGTTGTCTTCAATGTGATCTGCCATTTGATGCACATTTTAAGGCTCATGGGCAGCCTCTTTTCCTCTACATTCTCAATGCTCTTCACCAACCACTATCACTGATTTGGGCCTCTACACTTCTCTGACTTTTTGTGAAAATTGTGTCTTTAAACCCGACCCCGCATGGGGCATTTACTGATCATGAAATCGTAGTGCCAGCGTTTTGGACACTGTGCTGTTGCTGCATGCAGAACACAAAGCTGACCTCTACGGGAAATTCTGAGTAGCATGTCACTGTGGTTACGACGGAGCAATGAAGTCATCTGGACAAAATAAGACAGCAATATAGGGTTCGAAGCAGCTTATGATATCAAAAACACTATTACTGGTTATTGTTCAGGTTCTGGCAAAAGAGGCGCTGCAACACTTGGCAAAAAAAAAGTGTGATTTGTTCTAAATTTTTCCGGTAAATTAACAAGCTAAGTATTATTACGTGTAGACATGGAGACCTTTTACCTGTAGACATGGAGACCCTCTCTCTCGCACCTGTCAATCATGGTATCATCAGCCCAACTACGCCCACTGCAGAGTAAAGACCTCTCCCATATTCCTCTAATCAGCCCGGTGCTGTGCCAGTTGTAGCCTCACTAGCCCCATTTAACTTCTATGTCCTATCTTCCCACCCGACTTTTTGCCTCTCCTCACACACTTGCCTTTTTTTTTTGGAATCTAGTCTGTTACTCTCAATGATCTTGACCTCTCACTACACTCAAATCTCGATATAATGTACCCGGATATAACAAAATATAAGTTATAACAAAGTATGTAAGTGAGGAAAAGTTCTGATAATGTTAGAAATATACCCTGTAACGAATTTACAGGCATAATGAACTTATTTTTGTGTAAGATGCAACTTTGTTCTATGCTCATTGATATCACTCACTTGCACAATCACTTGAGAGCCACAATTGTTCAAAAGCAAACACCTGTTCATGCAACCTTAAACTTCTCTCAACGAACTGAAGAACAGGTGTGTCTTAGCCATACTGCACCACTTATATGTCGCTCTCACGCGTATTAATCGGGCTCTTTTTGCAGCGTTGTCACATACAAAGCACAAAACGAAGATGAGATCAATGGGCACAGGCATCGTCATCAGTGCCCTATGGCCAAAAAACTTCAAAATGATATGGAATAGATGACGCAAGGACAGTTATCTTTGTATGCCTCTTGCTCTTAGTGTTGCTTTTCTGCATTGGAAATGCATTCATCCTGAGTTCCCTATCGAACAAGCAAGAAGTCTTGAGCTGCAGCTGCAAAGTTTTCTTTCTCTATTCATCGTTGTGGTGCAGTGGTTACAGAGCTTGGCTGCTGACCCAAAGGTGGCGGGTTCGCTTTCGGACGAGGCTGTCACATTTAGATGGAGGTGAAATATGCTGGAGGCCTTTGCATTATGTGATTTCATTGGGTGTTAAAGAACGCCAAATTGTTGAAATTTCTGGAGCCCTCCACTTTAGTTTCTCTCATCATGTTGTGGTTTTTGCACATCAAACCCCACATTTTATTGTCATCATTCTCTCTCTCTTGGAAAACTGTGCGGGTCAGCTTTGTAGCTTCAAAACAGCCATGGTCGGTTAGCTGCCGTGGCATTGCGCTGCTGAGCACAAGATCGTAGGTTTGCTTACCCACCACGGTGGTTGCGTTTCGATCAAGCTTGTATGTAAAACACTCGTAGACTCGGTTCACTTGGCGTAAAAAAGAAAATCGTACCTGAAGTGCTGATGTAGTTAATTGACGTGCAGATTGTGTTATGCTGGCTCAAGAGCAAGGAGACGATGCTGGGAACAAAGTGTCTTCCACGTTGGAAGAGTGGGCTTGGGTGCAGATGAAGCTATGTTCAGTCATTTGTTTCACCATATGTGAGCCAACATGTAAGATAATAGAAGGAACACACTCGGTTCTATTTTTGTACAGTTGTACCCGCATGACTTGTACAGAAGGATTACCCGCGATAGCAGCCACATTTTTGTTGCTGGCTTGTAGAAATATACCGCTGTTTTCGAGTGTACGTTGCACGTGTAAGTTATATACCCCGGTTTCTAAGGCACGGCAAACGCTGAAAAGTGGGATTCTAAAGTCTGCCTCACGTTTTGTCATGCACACTAATTTCGTCTGTGTATTCATTGCCACATGGCCAAATGCTGTTTTAATTTATATGGCGCCACCTTGACCTCAGTGTATATCCACTGTGTTCGAAGAACGCTGGGCAGAATTTTGCTCCCGTTATATTGTGTGCCTTTATCAACGTCGGGGAAAAGTTGTCAATCTCTAAATCTCGTTATATTCTTTATACAATGTTCATATGGGCTGACATGTGTAAAATGTGTGCTTTAACCAAACGGGAAGACATGAAATGAGGTGCTCAGATTTACTCATCTTTCTATCTCTCTTTTATTCTTCACTCACTTTGTGATTCTTCATGGAAACTGAGTGCTAAATCTCGTTACATACTTTATACAATGTTCATATGGACTGACATGTGTAAATGTGTGCTTTAACCAAACGGGAGGACATGAAATGAGGTGCTCAGATTTACTCATCTTTCTCTCTTTTATTCCTCGCTCACTTTGTGATTCTTCATGGAAACTGAGTGCAATAAGTGTGCCTTGTAAAAGGCTGAGTTGCCATGAATGAATGTACCTGGTTAAGTGATTAGGCAATCGACTAACCAGTATGGTTTCTTCTATAGCGTTTTGGAAAGTGTCGCAATGAATAGGGCTTTTATTCTTGTATATTTAGGCTGCAGTTAAATCTTGACTTGGTAAAGGCAGTGACACGCGTAAACAAAGTTGCGGGAGCTCTACTGGCACAAGCAGTTTACAACTGCAAGCCCTCACTCTGGGTTTCCTGTGCACTAAATAATTGCTTTCTTCAATATAGGCATATTAGTTGATGTCATCATTGTAGCTAAAAGCGAGTATACAGTAGACTTCCTTTAAGACAAACTCCAAGGGACCAGGATCATTTGTTCGTCTTATTCACAACCAGGGGTAGATCCAGCCACTGATTGTTAGGGAGGGGGGTCACCTGAATTAACATCAGAGAGGAGCGCGTAGTCATGAATTTTTTGTTTTAACTAACAGAAAAACCCCTACATAGCATAAATACTGTTAATGCAAATGTGTGCTCACAGTGGTTTCACTCACTTGTAACAACTGGTAATATGAGGTGAACTACGAGCACTAAAGTAAGGTGCTGACAGACAATCTTTTTTCCCGTTTTCACTTTCATTTGGATTCTTTTTTTTTTTTGCCCCTCCACTTCCTTGCATTTTCCCCTCTAGCAAAGCTTTTGTGCTCTTCTGTTCTCTACTGTACTCCTGTTGGGGGAACTGAAGAACATGAGGAGAATACAAAAAGGCAAACACTTCTTGTTGCTTTCTTTGCTAATAAAAAAAGCTGACCCTTTGGGGTGAGGGAGATAACCAGCTTTATGCGCTGACTTTATTTTTTCACTTACCTCGCTTTCTGTTTACACGTTGAAATTTGCTTTCGATGTGCTTTGAGTGTGTGTGCCATAAGGTTTTTTTTTTCATCTTGCTTATTTTTGTTCGCCCGAGTAGCCCCCATCAATCATTGCACACAATTCCTGTCATTGTCGGTCGCTGCGATAGTTCATCTTAACAGAAGAGGCCTGTTACGCGGTTCGCCTTGAGCAGATTTTATTTATTTTTTTTTGCATTGAGTCTATGGGAAACCAAACAAACACTCCCGTGTTGTTCATCTTAAGCAAGAATTTGTTTTAACAGAGTTGGTCTAAACGGGAGTTTACTGTATTTACTTTCCTTCTAGTGTTGTTTGTTATAAAAGTGCTGGACTTACTATTTTTACATAAGCGCTTCCATTCTTTCACCTTTAACCTTGCATGACAATTCACTAACCTCTGCAAAGTAAGTACTGTGAGCTACAATATGTGCTTAGATGATCGATTGCTGTCAAGATTGACAGTGGGCCTTAGTTTTAGACCTTGACACCCTCTGTCCCTTGTTCCCTGCATCTAGGCTTTACTGAGGTGTGACGATCGCACACCTGCCAATGCTTCAGAATTTCCTGGATTGATAGTATGTTTACTTTCTAATTTTGTTTTGTGGTAGTTCGGACTTGCCTTGAGTGTCCTGCGCTATATCAAAATTGCAAATCATGTAATCATTATATATATATATATATTTAAAGCATGAAAACCCACTGTATCTGGTAACAACTCATACCAGCCTGAATGTGATGTTTGTCCTTCACTTGTCGGGTGGTGGCCCCGCATTTTTTATTAATTGATGCTGATTATGACTCTTAAGCGTTGATGGGCAGTGCTGACATCAACTTTTGTGAGTCCGGGCAGAGCGTTGAATTGGGCGGGGGGGGGGGGGGATGTTCTAGAATATCAGGGTTATAGGCTTCCCCAAATTTAATAATCAAAAGAACGTTCAATTTTGGAGTGCTTATACTAAGACTGAAGGCAGTAAAAGCATACAGGCATGTTTCTTTAACTGTTCTTTAGTAATTCTGAAATTGTAGATCAATAAAAGTATAAGCAGTTGAAAAAAAAAACAATTTGCCACAGTTAGAGACTAGACCTACAACCTTAACATTCTGCTAAACCTTTCCATTATGCTTGGCCTCGTAGGTTGGAATTTAACAATGGGCTCTTCAATTCATTCCTCTTTGTTTGTACACTGCTTTGCTTTGATTAAGGTAACAGCACACTAACCGTACTTTTTTGCCTCGTACAGGGTGTTGTCTCACCACAAAGCTCAAAGCTGCTGCATTTTCTTGCACTCACATTTTTGCTGCTTTATTTATTATGTTTACATGCCTAGTGGCAAGTTGCAACATTTTATTTGAGTAATGTCTACCCTGCATGCTGGTCATGTACTTTTAAGGTGACGAATATATTTGCGTGCTCGTGATTGCATTCGAGAATAATTTTTTAGAGTTTCCTTGCTGAGCGATTATACAAGCAGCTGTTGGCAGTCACTGCTTATGTCATTTCTAAGTGTAAAGAAATTAGTCTTGTGAGTTAATCTGCTGTTTTCCAATCTGGTAAAATAAGTGGCCATCCCCAATATGTAGATTTGCAGGGGCGGTCAAAAGTGCAACCTGAGAACTTTTGAACACCCCTGTACATAGTATGTGCAATGTTTTTATAGCCCAGGGGTCTCAAAACAAATGGCCTGCAAGTTGCGTGTGGCCCGCGAACCTCTCGCTGGCTGCTTGGCCCTAACACAATTGTCTTCTTCCAGTATTCTTTTGTTAGTTTGAAATGGCAGTGTGAGGTGACATTTTGTACGAGCCATCCCCCCCACCTCCTACCTATCTCACTGTCTGGGTACTTGGGCGACTAAGTTTAATGACTGCGGCCCGCTAGCTGAGGTGAGTTTGAATAGTCCATGAAATAAGGAATGTGCACTGATGCTAAGTGATTCCACATTGTCTGAGAGCCATTATTGAAAAGCTAGCTAGGCATGACAGGATGGGGATGGCCACGTCTTGGTTGTAAAAATATCCCCATTGTATTTACTAATAGTTAAAACAACTACTGATCTTCAACAATTCCTGACCTTTGGCCTTACAAGTTGTCACCTGAGTGATGATGTCATTATAGCTGCTTATCGAAGCATACATTCAAAATTCTGATAAGCATCCATTCTACTTTATTCTAATGAACACTAATGCTAATTCCATCAATTACACGTGGAATAGGCATAGCAAATATCATGAGTTACCGGGTGGGGCGTTTGTTATATTTATATTAAAGCACCCTGTCAGCTACTGTAAAATCCCGAGCAAGCACCCTTTTCCAGGAAATTTCACATACGCACCCCTTTTTCCACTCCCACCATTTTCACTGTTCCATTCTCTGTCTTTTATTTTTTTTCCTGGCGAGAGTGAATGAAAACAGTGATGAATTCATATTCAATAAAGACTTGCATTAGAAGCACTGGTGCGCATTATTTATTCCTAAGGGCTCCTCTGCCACCATCTTGAATTTTCAACCATGGCCAAGGAACAGTGCCCCCCCATTCAAATATTATCAAATTACCTTTCACTGCAAGGAGGGGTAATTGCTCATGATTTTACAGTATATTGTTTTTAGCCCATGCTTATCAATAAGCTTACAAATACTTATTATTATTTATTCTGCTGCTATCATTTTCCTCATGCTGGTCATGAGGAACTACCTACTGCTATGCCTGCTTCATTCTGTTTCTGACTGTGCCTTTGACACAAGTGCTGCCTCACAGAGTGGCTACCAAGATGTTTGGCAGAAGACTGAATAGTGAAGTATTTTGTTCAGTTTTTTTTTCACCTTTAATTACTGCCTATGAAGGTTCAATACTGTTCAGTATTGTTACAACAGGCTCTCGCAGGACGTTTGTCACATTTGAGTGCATTTGTTCAGCTCTCGTTCTTTTAGTTAACACTTAATGTTTGTACAAATGATACGGACCACACTTCACAGTGCAGGTGTAGCTTGGATGGAGAAACAAATTAAAACGATCATGTCTTCCTAGAGAGAACAAGTGATATTGCCCTGTGGTTGTGATGTCAACGAAGGCAGAGATGACTTGTGCAGAATGAAACTGTTTAATGTGCCCAACTTATGGCCGGTAAATAGAAAGTTAGATTACCGCGATACGCACTCTCACAGATAGCGGCGACCAGAGCATCGGCCGTCGGTCAACTGACAAGTGGCAATGTACGTGGGCATTTATACATGTGCCGTAGAATATTACAGCCTTATCACTGGTCGTCGCGCAAGCTCTAGAACAATCTCGTGTTCGCGTATTGCGTGTAATCTTAACAGAACAACCTACAATAATCGTGAACCTTCTCGAACAATGAGACACAGTTTGCGTTGAGAATTTATGACAGGCTGTGTGGCTGAAAACCGAATGAAATGCAAAATAAAGAAATGCGCGTGGCAGTATAGGCTGTCTTATCACGTAGAGGAGAAAATGATTCGTCATGCGTTACTAAATTACAATGTCACAATTGTGAAAACTCCACTTTTACCACGAGAAGATGCTTGGTAGCTAAGAAGACAGAAAAATATTAAGGGTAGCGACACCATCTTCAAATTTTCGCACCAAATTGTGTGACGTCATAGATTTCGACAAAGCAGTTAAAACCACTTGTGGAAAAGCGTTGTCACATGCTGTTTAATGCTCACGAGCTGTAGTGTCTAAATTTTTGTAAGTGCACAGACTGCTTTGTCCTGTGAGGGGGCTATAGGCTTATCATATCTAGGTGGTTTAGGAAGTTTCGTTTTGCCTGTGTCTCCAGAATGCAAAAAAATACACTTTGAAATCTGTGACGTCGCTTGTGAAAATTTCGGGGCGAAATTAAAAAATGATATTTCCACCTTGGTTTTCTCCTTAATCAATAAACATGTCGTGAGGAGATGAACAACATTGGAGTTCTCAAATTACAATTCATCAATCTAAGCAGATTCATTGTTTCACTGTAGTGTCTCTTTGGAGATTTTGGAGACTAATGATTAATGACTGGATGTCCGCTTAGGTAATCTTGGACTTTAGAAATCTTGCCACCTTCCTTTTTTCTTCTTTTTTAGCAATTAAGCACGTTCATTTTTTACTTCTTTCGAGTATCTGGGTTGTTGATACCGATCTATGCTGACATTTCTTACAATGATTTTATTCCTTTATCTCATAGGTCTTCTGTATTTCATATTTATTTCATAGGAGAATGCATTACATGGTGTGGAAACAATACACGGAACTCATGTTTGTATGATGGTTTTGACTTGGAGAGGCTATGCGATTACCTTGTTTGCTTATTGTTTTACATGGTTTAAAATTATTCATTTCTCAGTTCAATTTACTTTGATAAATAGTTGTTGCTGGTTTTCAGCAGTAGGTGATTTCTTATGAAAGCCATTTCTTTACGGAATGGGTAACTTCACTAGTGGCACAGCGTTGTTACATGTCGCCCACTGTTTACAAGCTATAATGTAATTTTTATAAGTGCACAGACTGCTCATAAGGCTTTCATTGTGGAAGAAAGAGCTGTACTGCTTCAGCACTTGCTTGTCTCTTTCCTGATGTATTGCAGAGGCTGTTGCTCAAAGGATGCTTAAGGGATGAAAACGTCTTTAATGTGATCGGCTGCTGTGTATGTAGTCTTATGTCTAGCAAGCTGTTTTACTTTTACATTGTGTGAAGGCACATTGTAGAAGAGGTGTAATCATTTGCAGTATAAAAATTTTATCAAGCCTTGTGGTGTATAATTGCAGTGCATTCAAGCATTTACCGAAATGCCGAAAGTGTGTCATTTTTACACTGCGATCCCTGTCGTAGACACAGCATTAGTTTTTGTCTGTCTGCTATACTGAAAATCTTAACCTTTGAGCATGTCATGATGGTAAATGATAATGCAAGGGAGTCTCGTGCTTGTATGATATTGTTTTTTGTGGGACATGAACTGCATTGGTGGTTCTGTAAATTGAAAGACATTTTTGATGTAATTAGCAGGAGCTTGGTGTGTTCACCGACCTGCTATGCCCTCGGGGGCTATTTGGGATGAGCCATAGTTTTGTTTTGCATGGTACAGGAAAGAAAATGGGTCTTCTACATTTTCAGAGGACCTGCATCATAGATCTGTTCTTCCGCGCATATAGAGAGGTGCCTTACTGTAAAACACGAACAAGTGCCTTCCAGCAATCGTCCCTGCGGTCAAAAGAAATAAAAATGTTATATGCGAGATGTTTGTGAAATGCTGATTATATTTTTGTGCTATCTGCAGCGCTCACTGCTGCATCCCGCATTTTAAAGGGGTCCTGCGACACTCTTTGAGCATGGTCAGAAAACGCTGCCGATCGGTGGTCAAGGCTCCCGAAAGCACGCGAGCCAAGTACTACAGACGATTTTTCGCAACCAGTTTGCGAATTGAAAACTAGGTGGTACCACAACACCGTGGCCGCCCCCTACATCCATCCATCCGTCTCCGTACCGTGGCCTTCGGTAGCACTGCTCAACTTCCGCGTCGCGTCGTGTGCTCGGCGTCCTCATAGCGTCTGCACGAAGCAGACCCCGTGGAATTGCCGAACGAAGCAGAAAGACATGGCGGCACCTATTCACCTTTTCATAAATGCCTCCCTGGGCGCCGCCATAGCCCTCCTTAGCCCTCGAAAATGCACTGACAACGCTGCGTCCTTAGCCTTTGTACTCCCGCGCACAGCCCATCATGGCGGTGTTTTTTTCCTTCCTGTGAAAAGGTGTATAGGTGCAAAAGATTTCGCCTCGATATTATCACGTCATCGTCCTGCGCTGTGTAGCGTGTAAGTTCATAACGCACGCATTTACTTTATATTTATGTCCTGAAGCTTCTAGAGCAATGTATCCCGCATTTTCACGGTGTTCTGCAATGTTCTTCAAGGCTTGGTTTTCAAATTCTTGGAGGCTAGGCTTAGCAAGCATGGCTAAATAAACAGAGCTAATTTCCTTAATTAAAGACAGAACATACCTGATGCTTTGTCCCCACCTTGAGAAGACGCGAAGCGGTAGCTGATTTCACCATTTATTGCTGTGATGATGGTGGGCGAGTACACGCGCGAATTCGGATCGAAGCGGGTGATCGCGTCTTCATGGGTGCGGCCATGTTGGCTCTAAGCTCGCCTTTGCCTCAGGCATAGAGTTTCTCAATATACATTAGAGGGAACTCTGGCGCTAGTGTCTATGGGAGCTGCAACACACAACGCTTCAGCGAGCATGGGAATGATGGGTAGTACACACATTTGTCTAATTTTCATACTTCTGGCCTGCTTCTGGTTCCGTGTGTGTTCGTGTGGCTTGGAGCTGTTTTTTTCACGAAAACATAAATTAGCAAATGTTCACCGTTTGCGCTTCACAACCTTAATTTTTTTAGGCTTACCATTTCGAATAAAGTCACTAAGTTCAAAAGGGTTCGTTCTTTCTGTCAAAACAAAACCGTAAATAGCAATAAACGAAGCCACAAGTACGATTCGCCGCCAGCAAGTACGAAGACTAGGCAAATGTGTGTACTACCCATCATTTCCATGGTCGCTGAACGATCGCAGCGCCAGACTGCCCTCTAGTCAATTTTGGGAAACTCTATGGCCTCAGGTACGGCCGCTTCGCTAGCTAGGGAGCTGAAACAACTGGCTGGGAGACTGCCAGTGATCAAACATGGTAGCGCCCGTGCGCTGCTGCGAAAAATCGTCTATAGCGCAGCACGAGGCTTCGGATTTATCATTACTTCTAAAAAACTGCTTTCTCTTCTTTCTATAGGGGATGCCATATAAACAAATTACGGCGCCATATACATATATGTCCGTGGCCGTTGGCTGATTCGAACATCGTCAGCTGCATAGTTATCGTGGCCGCCACATGCCCGCGCTCCCACTGAAGTTGACGCTGACCACCACCTTTCCCCCTTGTCATACACCTCCCTGTGCACCTTTCAGAGCGCTCGCTGGTGCGAAAGGATAGCAATATCTTGACGCGTGCGACATCTCTCTTTATCTCCACTTAATCGTTCTCGACGGATTCTTAAACATTTTACGGCATGTGATTCGTGAAGAGTGCGCTAATAGACCATTTCAGCCCGTTGTTGGGAAGTAGCTAACTTAGAACAACTGTTCTCTCGATGCCCCATGTTACTGGGCAGCGATCAAGCCAACCTGGCCAAGTGGTGCTCCGCCATCAAAAAAACCAACAAGGGGGATCGGCTTTGGGCCGAGCCCGCGATGCAGTGGTCAGGCTTAACTTGCCCGTACCAACGTGGGAGAAGCCCACTGCGCACTAGTCGCGTTTCTCAGTACTACAAATAAAATTAGGGGACCCTAAAGCTTCGCCTTTAGGACTTGAACGAGATAGCGACATCCTGTGGTACTTCAAACACTTAGTGCATGAAACCTTTCGAATTTGCTTTGCGTGGCCTTAAGGGAATAGGCTCAGTAGCGTGTGTGTGCCTTTTGCAGTGGGGTACCGGCTTTCAACGACGGAGCCATTATAATAATAACATATTATGATGCCCATTGGCAATGGATGCTTGTACCACGCATTATTACTGCAATATTTCATGTTGCGTTGTGAAGTATGTGTACTGGATGCGTGTGTGAAGCATGAAAGATACTTTCACTGCATTTCCAAGCAGAGGAAGTTCTTTTCACTGTTCACAAGCAGAGGCGTGGCTGTGAGGGTGGGTTAGGACTAAAACACCTTTGTCTATGGCAAACAGTGTCCCGATTCTTCTTTTTTCGAGACAATTCCCATCCTGTAATCCGTTCCTTCTTGCAGGTTACACTTGTTGATTGCTTACCAGATTTAGTTGTTTCATCCAACTTCTCCGAACGCCCATGCTTGTGGGGATTCATGCAGGAAGTTTACCTCGCAGTTCAGTTCCTTAATGCTCGCTTTTCTGTAGAATACATGTACACAGTATCGCGCAAGGTGCTGTATAAGGACCTACTGAGCACACTCTTCCCACCTCCATTGTACCGCTCACTGTACTCCAATCTTCCAGGCCATGATGTGTTGAAGCGAGTGCGCAAAATGTACATTTCACCGAATTCAAAAACATTCTTCTATAAACTCCACTCTGAAACATTGGCGGTAAACACATGGTTAGAAAGAAAGGGTATTTTCATTCCGTCTGTTAACTGCCGTCTATGTGATGTGCCGGAAACGATTGAACATTGCTTTGTTAGCTGCAAAGATGCCATACTGTTTTGGGATGTCCTTCAGCGAGCACTGAAAAAACGTTTCGTCATTAATTCTCACACAATACGTTATCTTCTACCAGCAGCGCTTGATGAAGTACCATATGATATGTTTTTCTTCATGGGTATGCACAGCTTGTTGAAGACACGAATGCAAGACCGTAATGCAGAGCCAACCACCTCTTCAAGCGCACACGTCATTCAAATGGCTATCCACCTAAAAAACATTTACGGTGAGCTAGACTTTAGACCGGACCGATACTCCGTCTTAGAGAACTGTTTGACCTCACCCCTTTTTTGTTTGTATAACACGATGTGAAGAACTCTCCATGGGAGGAACTCGCGCTGTGTTAGCCAATTAGTGTTCATGAGTAACGCTTGAGCGCTTACTTTCGCAATTTGATTGTACTTTTGTTCGCTTGATTTTGTCTTTATTGTGCAAGTACTTTATTAAATACCATGGGAAAAAAAGCAGAGGCGTGGCCGTGTGGTAGAACAACCGCATGCCGCGCAAACTATCCGGGTTCGATCCCCACTTAAATCCAAAGAACCATGGTTCGGTCTCCACTCTTTTCCAGGAGTTTTTATCATTTACTTAATTTATTTGCATCGTTCTTGATTTTTAGGCCACGTGTAAGATGGTGATTTTTCGCTCACAACCAACGACGCCGACACTGACGCTGGAATTTATGCGAAACGAGCTCTTTATCTCTATCGTGTTGAAAGTTCATCTATCGATCCTTTCATCATAGCTCAGAAAAGTGTTGCAGGCCCCTTAAAGTGCCCCTAGGCCATCTCTCATATTTTTTTTCAAACATTCTTTTTTTACATTTCAACCTCTGTGTTGTTTAGGGGCCCTTTAGAAGCCGTGGAGCAGACCGCAAAATTGTTTTATGCTCAAGATGTACAAAACACATACTTCGCACCCATGCGTTCGGATCTATACGGTAGTCTGGTGGACCTATGGTTGAAAACACGGGTCAGGACATGGCGCGTGCGACCACACCGGCTTAACAGAACGTGTCAGCTTGTCGGTGGATTAGTTGGTATACAACTTCAACGTTACGCAATTGCTTGTGGAACGGCACCCCCCTCCCTTTTTTTTATCGTACTCCTCATGTGCTTACGCACGACGGAGGAGGCCGGCGTGTTTCTTCTATCGTCGGCAGCCTTTGCGTGCATTCACTCCTTCATAGAACATACGATGTGCGAGGCCATGTTCTCGAGTTTGACTTTATACGGAACATTACAGCCATGGCTAAACCTCGCCTGTAGTGCACGCCCATATAATTGTTGTCGTAATAATAACATTGGAAGAGTTTTATGTCGTAACACTTCAGACCGAGGTGTTGTGTGGTTGTCTTGCTGTTTGCCACTGTTGTCATATATATTAGTATAGTAATAAATTATCCACGCTATAACTACAATGCATCTAATTCCTCGCAGAATTGGATGGAACGACATAATCGGGTTCACATACACACCGTTTAGTTGAGCTTTAACGAGCACCTAGACGTGTGAAACTTGCGCAATCGTGCTTACCAGTAGTTACTAGAGCATTGGCTGAACAAGGAAAGTACAACTTTATTTAATATCACTCCCGTGCAAGGAGAACAGTTTATAGTGAACACTTATTTCTGTCATGTTTGCAGCGCCTTCAACTGGTGCACGTCACACACTACGCAGTTTCTTTGCTGTGTTAGGCACTCTTATCGCGCACTTTGCAGGGCACATTGCATGCTGTGCGAAAGTACTTCGAAATGCATAGTGGCCGCCTCTCCCTCAGGGACTAGTCCGTCACTTGACTAACTTGAGCATGCGTATCTTCTCCATGTCGCGTGCAATGTCGCTTGTGTCCGGCAGGATGCGAATGGCCTTGCAGAAGTCGAAGTAGATGCCGTACTTATTGGCGTTGTCCTCGCGTATGTGCTGCAGCACCACAAGGTCGGTCTTCTCGGGCTTGCAGCAAACGTATAGAGCGATGAAGAACACCCCGGACGCCGTGAGGCCCAGCAGCAGGGCCGACACGACGACCCGGTAGTTGTGCGGCGTCGTGTGGCTGCCCCACAGTTGCCAGGCGCCGAAGCATAGCAGGTTCTCGACGATGAAGATGAACATGAAGAGGAAGACTCTGCGCTTGAGCTTGAACTCGAACATGATGGGCCAGAAGACGAGCGAGGGTAGGCCGAACAGTGCGAAGATAATGATGGTGGTGACGCAGGGGCTGCGCAGCGGGGCCTGCGAGGACGAGTCACTGACGACGGCGCCATCGCTGGGCTCCCGTCGCACGCTGTCCTGGCGCCTGTGTGTGTCCCGCACGAAGCTCGATATCCAGGCGGTCATGGCGATTGCGTGTACAAGGCAGGCGACCACGACCCAGCCGTGGATGACGGCGGTGAGCAGGGACAGCGCGAGGCCCCGGGCAGCTGTTACAGACATCCATCCGAGGAAGGAGAGCGTGCCCGTGAGCAAGCCGTCGTCCTTGCGCTGCACGGCCTTGATCAGAGACCACAGGCTGAGAGCGGAGCCCACCAGTTGGCCGATCACTGCGTAGACAAAAGCAGTTGTTCATTAAATCGCACTGCATTACTGTATGGAAAGTATCTGATATTCACTTGACATTCGTGGAATAACGGCAGCTTATGAAACCGATCGACGTGCACCGAGCCAGTTGTGATTTGACAATATGACTTGGGTGTAGGGGGTCAGTGTTTTCGGCACGTAAACTGCATATCTCGCCGCATGAGCACTTCATAATTCAGCTGGCGACAAATGGCAGGAGAGCGGGTGGGTGGGCAGACAGAGGGAACTTAGTCTTGAGCCAGTGCAGTCCTGGAGAAGACCCCTGGCTTGCTGTCGGCTAATTCCTTGCGTGTTGGATCCGGTAGACCATGCCTCCCCGCTCTCTCACGGGCCCTCTTGACCGTCTTAGGCTGGTCTTCCAATTATGAGCTTGTGATGGCCATCTCATTTGTGGCAGAAATGGGACGGCAACGTGGCGAGGCTACGAGTGCAATAAATGCTATCGCACTAACAAACTTCGCAGGTCCCCAAAAAAACAAAAACAAACTAGAATAATAAATATCTGTATATAGTTAGCTGCGAGATTATGTAAGGAGGGACCGTATTTGCTGAACGAGTGCTCTAGTTTGTGTAATTTTTATGCCACAAATCATCACGAGCCTTTTTTATTGCACGCCTATGGTAGAGCGAGGTAGAGGAGAACGTTCGTTTTCAACCCGTGAGAAAGAACTTGTACGTGGAAGAGCACCGTACAGCCGGAGGTATTTCTGGACGCGTGATTTAGTGATGTCGAAAAGTGTTAACCCCAGCTTCGAACTTGTATACTGGAGTCGGTGAAGGCATGTAGGCCTTTTTAGTTGGGTACGTATCATCTGGCTGTGGCTGCTATAGGCGCACCAGTGTGTATACATACATGAGCTCCATCCCTCCGGTATACCTACCTGGTGGGCCATCCAGTTTTTTTTTTCTCCCCTATTCTGTGCAAATAATTGTTATAGAAATCCACTCACGTGCTTGTGACGTGTGATCCGAGTTGATAAAGAGTACGATGAGGTACAGCTGCAACAGGATCTGTATGAATCCGGCGTAGAAGTCCTCGAAGAACTCGAGCACGAAGGTCTCTCGCTTCAATGTGCGCAGCCGCACCATCTCGCCTTTCGAGGGTGATATGCAGCTGCACACCCGCTGCGCCGCAAAGTGAAGCACTTCGACGTGCCTGCAAGAAAGGAGGTCAAGAATGGCGGGTTCACTCATTCGCAAGCTACCTGTGACAGCCAGTGCGCTGCTACAGCGCCGAGCCCTCCATTGTGGCGCGGTGTTGCACACGCATTCGCGATCATCGCGTAAGGCAAAAAAGCGACTTTCACAGTAGCGATCGAAAATTCTGTTTTTCCCCGCCTTGATTTTCCCATTGACGATTATATGTGTGTTACTTCTATCATACATATTACCCACACGTATGACATGGCAGTTTCCCTCGTCAATGCCGATAGATTCTTGTACATGATACCTATAGAGTAGGCCGGTGTCTTCGCATACCGATGTGTACTTCACATGTCAATTCCAAAATGATTAATTGCTTGATTGAATTATTGATTGATTTATGTAAGCGCACGTGCTTAAGGTCGGGTTCCTACTGCGTGAAAGCTTTCAGTTACTTTGAGAACTGTCATTGTCCGTACCTTTACACTGAATGCATGTAGGCCCTTGAGTCCGTAAAAGCCGGCATCGTTAACGTTTACGTTCGCATATGTTCCCAGTTGTGTGCCAGATAAAGCTGACGATAGAGGTTGGCGTGGGGCGCTTTATCGAGTGCCCCCGATGAGTAGGCGTACCCTTTGATCTGCCACGGGACAAGCAGTAGCCCGTTGACGAGCTTGGTGCAGATGTCCGATGCGGGCGTGGATCGGTCCAGTATGCTGTCGGCCACCAGGTAGGCCGAGTAGACAAGCGACGGCACGAACAGGCAGATGACCGAGATAGCGCAGTAGTAGACCTGCTGCTCCTGGTAGTAGGTGGACACTGAGTAGGCATCCTGCGTTAGCTTGTGGATGTAGATGCCCAGGTGGATGAGCGCCTGCACCAGCAGATACGGAAAGCTGCAGCCGCGGCACACGGGAGCCGAAACGGCCTCTTCCTCCTGGTCGTCCCCTTCGCGTTCCAGCCGCTGCTGCTGGTTGGTGAGGCCGCCCTGCGCGCAAAAAGAGAGGGTGTGCACAGTTAGAATGCGAATACATGCGTTCCGTTCGTGGCGCTTCTTTAGGGGTGTGTTCGTGGGCATTTGCGTGTGCGAATGTGCGTGTAGATGAGGGGGTGAAGCAACAGGTATAAATGTTGGGCCAGTTGGATTGGGCTCGTGTTTTGTACATCGCGAGAGACGAACGCACACCGAGGGAGGGGCAAGTTGCGCCTAATTTTCAAGATTACATGCGTTCAGGCTCAGAAGGACGAAGACACTGATCACTGCTCATTTAGAGTAAGTTTTTTATAACTGTACTTTACCAAATAATCGATTTACCTAATGCGATTGCCCCCTTCCTTGCAATGCATTTGTCTTCGAACTGAACAGAAGAGAAAGTGCATTTGGGATCCTCGTTAACTTTGGTAAATACACGGCAGGCAGTTACTCTTGCTAATATATATATATATATATATATATATATATATATATATATATATATATATATATATATATATATATATCTATATATATAATTATATATATATATATATATATATATAACTTTGATGAATAAGCGGCCTAACTCTTTGTGGTGTCAATCCTCTCTCCTCTCTCCTCTCACACACACACATTATATATTATATATATATATATAATGAACAAATTATGAGCACTGTAAGTAACGCAACTGCGAAGCTATAATTACCGTGGACGGGTATTTATTGAACTTCAACGCAATGCAATGCAGAATCACATACAGCAGCGGCCCTGTTGTCTACAAATCTGTCAGTGAACAATGACTAAAAGAAAGGGAACATACTCGGCATGCCACGTGCTACTCTCGTGTAGTACATCTTGACAGTCCTGGAAAGGCTGAGATGCGATGTTCTATGCTCGCGCCGGCAGGGCCGTTTGCCGCGGTGTTCAGCCGTCGTTAATTCCGAGTGCGCCATAACCTGTCACTCTCGTTTTAGTGTTTTTCACAAATGCAAACTCCCTTGAATTCAGCAGGGCAGTGTCCTCCTCTTTGGTCGCATCACTGTATATACACAAGGTGTATACATTGTTCTTTATTCGAATAGAACGGAAGGTGACGCGTTTTGGTGTTCGTTATTTACGTCGCTTCCGCTCTCGTTCAAAATGCATTTTAAAGTACCCGCGGCCTTTTCAAGACGCGCGCCACGGGCTTTGCTCAGAGGAAGTGTCGCCGCCGGAAGGGAGCGAAAAGGAGAAGGTGCCCCGTGGATGACACGCTTGTCTTGTACGTTAAAGAGTGCATGTAAGGAGCTGCGCAACCAAGCCCCGAAAGACCCTCTTTATGGCGCGTGCGCTATGGCGTGTGACAGCCCAATTCTTCGCCGTTTCCTCCCCGTTATTCACTGGCGCTGGCCGGACGTCCGCTGCCTTGTCCACTCTCCTTTCAGCACGTCGCCGTATCGCTTTTGGCGACCACCCAGCCCTGTCTGCTGCGCTCATGCGTCACACCGTTCGCATCGTTTGATAAGAATACACACTAGGTAACGACAATGTAACATGCATGTCACCCCTCTCGCACTGCAATGCAGGAAAGCGCCTAAACGTCCAAAAGCTGCAAGAACAAGTGATCTCACGAAAGGTAGGTGGGAGGGGGGGGGGGGCGGTTTCATTTGGAACCTTCAATGTGACTTAGCTTAACATCTTCGTCCCGTGTTTTGCTCTTTTAATTCTACTTAAAGGGGCACTGAAGTCAACTAACAATTTACGTGACAGTGAAAGCTCAATGTACGACAACCTCTAAAACGACAATATGATCAACTGCAGGGCCCTACTTACCGAGAAATTAAGGTAAATGCACATGCGCTACGACAGGAAATTCTCAAAATGATCCCAATGACGTCAGACGAACCGCCTACAATTCTTCACCAGTAATCGAACTAGCTGCACTAAATAAGGAACCTTCCGTGCATCAACAGACGTAACGAATTGCTGCTTGTTTGTTTCTGTTTGATTCACACACACACACACACAAAAATCGCCAGGCGTTACTATAAGGAATCGCGCGAGTGGTTCGAAAATTCAATTTTCACATGGTTGAAACTGGACAGGTGGTACTATCTAGCGGGGCCCAGTAGAACCAAAACACGTCTGCCATCTCGGAGCCAGTGGCGGCTGTTGTTTCTGCTGTGGCTTCCGCTGCTTTTC
This sequence comes from Rhipicephalus annulatus, assembly GCA_013436015.1. NCBI lineage: Eukaryota > Metazoa > Arthropoda > Arachnida > Ixodida > Ixodidae > Rhipicephalus > Rhipicephalus annulatus. The sequence goes on along the minus strand of WOVY01003522.1, from coordinate 78,565 downwards.
TTTTGCTGCAACTACTGTCGGCGACCATGCCGTAACGCCGGGCAACGTTGTGCATGGCAACAGTGACGTGAGACGGTCCGGCGAGTAATTTGAAGTGCGCTTGCCCGATGCGGACCACTAAGACGTGATTTTATTTCAAAATAAACACTTTTTTTGGCACAAAAGTAATACTACGAAGTTTCTGGACTGCTATTTCAACAGTGAACGTCGACTTAATAGTTGCCTGTAGTGTCGCTATAAGGTGACACAAGTTTTTTTTGTGTGAGTGCGGGTCTCTGGCTCTTCTATTCCGGGAGAGTAATCCGGAAGGCCCGTTCAACTCAATATCTCCCTTATAAAGTATGCGTATAGGTGTATTTAGAGTGATATATATGACATCCAATGGTCTTGCGCCGGCCAACGTATATATATATATATATATATATATATATATATATATATATATATATATATATATATAATTGTGTGTGTGTTTTTCCTCAATTAGCTTCCAGGAAACAGTTTACTAGAGAGTGTAGGCTGCATACAAACCTTGTAGCAAATAATGAGTACAAACTAGTTTATGTGAGCTAGGTCATTGCTTACACGAAGACGGCTGTGTTTCATGCATTTCGCGCATTCTCACACATGGAGGCCTTGCGTTATCGTCGACCCTCTCTCTGCATGAGTGTGCGGGGTCTCTCTGTGTGTACTGTGAGGGCGCAGGGTATAACCCTTGGCATTAAAAACAAAAAAAAAACAAATTGGAGTGAGAGGAGGGTAGTGGAAATGAATAAGGAGGGGTGGGGTGAATACTGGGGCGTCGTCTGCTCACGATCGCCGCCCGCCACGCACGCAAACCTGACGGCGCCCCGGGGGCAACCGTGCCGACATGGAACTCCGCATTCACGCGGATTTAAGCGAAGTCACAAACGAGGCGCGCATTGTTTAGGCAACATACGTATTTTTTTCTTTATTCAATTTTAATCAGAATTTCGATATTCCGAAGGAAACAACAGTGCAAGAGTATAGTATCTCAATAAACATTCGCCTTATAAGTAAGCAGTCGGGGTAATCGAGCGAACTTTTAAATGGTGAAATTTTAAAAATTGGGGGGGGGGGGGAGAGGAGTGATAGAAATGATGCCTTCACAGGCGTACAGACATACTGGATACCAAGTACATCATAAAAATATGGGCCTGCATGAAGAAATCAAATAAAGAAAAGGACAGCCTGCAATAGGCGCTTAAAAAAACCTGACTATGTATGGGCTAGTTTAAGTATGGTCCACTTTCTTTGCACAAATACAAAGCTGCTATATACAGGGCGAAAAAATACACATACAGGACACATTAGCTATATGATTGCGCTCATGTGTTCTGTGCGTATGTCTTTTCTCGCTGTGTCCAGAACCTTTTGTAGGTTTGCGCAAAGAAAATTGATCATGTAATCATGATGGATCGTCGGATATCCAGCAATCTCATGATAACATTAAAAGTTTCTTCTTATATCTATGCGCGGTGCACGCATTGTGAACAGAGGTTGCCGAGGTTGTTTAACACTGTTATCATACTTGCAGCTACAATTCAAAACTTAGACAGACACTCGAAGAAAACAAAATCACGGCGGCTGTTATCAGACACACACCTACAGTTTTCCCCCTTAGACACGCGTTCATCACGATAAGGAAAGAAAACAAAAAGTAACTCGAAGTACAATATGGAGGATAGATATATACTGACAATAATTTTGCGGCGTATAGTTAAGTTCGGGTAAGTACGGTACATGCACTGACCAACCGCGCCTCACCTCCCCCGCGATGTTCGTCCGTCTGCGGCACACCCCGGAGACTTGCTGCGAGGGCGTGCTCAGCTGGGCACCAGGGGGCGGCGTTGTTCTTAACCTGGGTGTCTTGCCGTGCGATACCAGTTATGTTACTTTCTAAACGCTATATGCGCCACTTATTTTTGTTGAGTTATTGTGACCGCTGCGTAACCTCCGAAGCATATAGACGCCGCACGTGATTACGGCGTGCGTGCTTATATAGGCACTCACGGCCGTCAAATCATGCCCTTGGTCGGCAGGGGCGCTGCGCGCAATCCCGTTATAGTGACTTCACACATATTGCGAACACGGGGGCGCCCCTCTCCGTACTTCTATAGATTGTCTGCAGTTACGTGAGCACACCCGAAACCAACAAGATTCTACGGTGAGCGCCGGAGGCTTTGACGGTGCGGTTGTCTCAAAAAGGCGCCGACAAAGAGCGTCTGACCTGGCCCCCGCGACGTAGCTTTAGTTCTCGTTGCCGTCCATCAACTGCTTTTCGTCTCGGTGATATTCATGGACAGTTCTAGCTGGGCGTCCTTAGCAGCTATGTGGACGAAGGTTGCTGCAGCCATGTCCAATGGCAGCCTGCGGACGCCTGTGTACTATTGTGTGACAATAAAAGAAAGAAAAAAAATAACACTTGTATTAAATGAAAGAAAAATAAGACGCCTATTTACTAGTAAATTGCTATGGATTATTTAGTGCCTAAGAAGCCACTCCCTACGCGAGAAGATGGTAAGTGAGAAAATTGAATGAAAAGGCTGGATCCGTCACGCCATTCTCGAAGTTCCGACGTCACGGCCTTAATTGTGTTAGTTTTGACGGGGTCGATGTGGACTTCGTACCTACAGATTAATGTGTGAACTACGTCGTATTATAAATGAACCAATAGCTCTTTACTGTGTCATTGTCCTGACGGACTGAAGTTCTGTCACGAAATTTACACGCGGGCACACAAACTGCTATCTTCGTGTGCTTGTGTTAGTAATCAATGTTTCGATCAACGAGCATGATGATCTGAGTGCGAGAGGCCGCTTGACTTTCATCATCTTATATACAAACATAGGAGTGCGTACAGGGGGGAGGGGGGCGATGGAGCAGCCGCCCCTGCTACACGCGGCTCACCAGCAGGTCGACTGACCTATGCGGATGGGCATCTGAAGTCCATATCGTCTTTCGCTTTCAGACTTCATGCAGGAAACCGAACTGCGCAAGCATGTGCAACCTACTTTGATATCGCAAAGCAAACCATCACAAACAAGCAGCACTCTGCTATAGTGTCTACATAAAGCGCCCGTTCATCGATAGCTGCGAACACTGAAGAAACAATAGAGTAGAGGGCGCGTGGAGCGGTTCTGCCGGGGCTTAACTCTGAGAAGCTTCATACCGGTCTTTTCTCCCGCAGGTCTTACGCAGCTTATGCGTTCTTTGTTTTTACCCAAGGCCGCTTGGAACAATGCGATTCACATTCGTTTCAAGGTCGCCTCAAGGGGACAGTCTCTCCGTCCATGAAGACGGTTCTTAATGACGAGGCATTCATATATATATATATATATATATATATATATATATATATATATATATATATATATATATATATATATATATATATATATATATATATATATATATATACATATATTCCTGCACGTTGCCCCGCCGCGGTGGTCTTTTGGCTAAGGTACTCGGCCGCTCACCCGCAGGTCGCGGAATCGAATCCCGGCTGCGGCGGCTGCATTTCCGATGGAGGCTGAAATGTTGTAGGCCCGTGTGCTCAGATTTGGGGGCACGTTAAAGAACCCCAGGTGGTCGAAATTTCCGGAGCCCTCCACTACGGCGTCTCTCATATTCATATGGTGGTTTTGGGACGTTAAACCTCACATATCAATCATCAAATCAGCATTCCTGCACGTGACAGGTCGATGCTTAACACTTCCCGCTTTTCTGGAAACGCGCTAACAGAATACTCTCAAAGCTGGATGGTGACTCTCCGCCCTGAAGTTGACGCGCCAGGTCGTCATGACGTGAATTGTGACGGAGTTTACTCAAACCCACTTGATTTCGTTTCGCCATCAGATCGTCGAGACGGTGGCTGGACTTCCGACGCGCGCGGGATTTCAGTGACAAGGCCACGCTTGGACAAAGCTCGAAAGATGAGTGTGGCAGCTTGGGCTAGTGGGTATGGCATGACGATAGTTATAGCGCGAGAACAAAACGACGACACAGAGACAAGAACAAAACGACGACACAGAGACAAGAAGGACACGTGTCCTTCTTGTCTCTGTGTCGTCGTTTTGTTCTCGCGCTATAACTATCGAAAGAGGAGGCGTATTCGCCGGGGCACCGTGGTCGTGGCCACGCCACCGCGCTACGGCGAATGCCGCACGCTCGCACCGTGTCTTATAAAACAGGGTCGAAGCGCGGCATCATGTCGTTTCGGACCATCGGACGCCCTTGGTAATGGGGCGGGAGGAAGGGCGGAGCAGAAGCGCTCGTGGCAGCACCGCGCAGAAGAGATCACTCCGGGGCGCGCACGCATCCATGCGGTCTGCTGCGGGCAAACCGGATTGATAGGCACAATAGCGCTGCCTTCCGCCTCCCCAACATCTGTCTCTCTCTGCTTTCGGCTGGCGCGTTCTTTTTTCCTGCCTAATTTGGCGTAGTGGACCTCGCAAGGAAGCAAATGACCGTAGAACTTCTGCCTGCAGCGTGAGGCGAACCTCTGCTGAGCTGCTCGGCACGGGAGACGGGTAATTTGCGGCACTTCCGTTAAGTGCGGCTCCTTCTTCCACCTCGTTTGATACTCTCCAGTAGAGTGTGTACCACGGCTTGTGGGGAACCGATACGGCGATGTAGGCTGCACCGCGAGAGGGCGCTGCGCATAGAAGGCCCAGCTACAATCGTTCCGCCCGTGCTCGCGGCAGTGTTTGGCCGCGAGGCACACGCGCGCAACAGGGGGAGGCAACATTGCAGGCGAGCACCTCTTCGGATACCTCATCAATCTCGGGGTCCGTGCTTCGTTTTTCGCAACTAATCATCTTGCCTGGCATCGCAGTCGGTCTTGAACACTGCACGCGGCCGCACTCTTTGGGTCGATGTGTGCCTGGCGCGTGCAAATCTTCGAAGGGAGAGTCTTTCCATGTCGTGAGCACGGTGGTTGCATATAAGAAGCTATGATTGTGCGAGACGTATTAATCGCGTGGTGGCTTTGTGTGTGCGCAGATCCTTTAGTTGCTATTCAAGGGGAGGGGTGTGGGAGGTCAAGTTTTTTCATGCTCTCTGTGATTTCTTTTTTTTATGCTCTCGGCGATGGAGTTCACAGCATGCCTTGTAACACTAAATTCGAGGCATATTGGCTTGCTCAATGGTTTCCTTGTCTTATACCTCACCACTGCATTCTACCTTTTTTTTTGATGAAATTTGAAGGCATTGACTTTTTTATTGTACAGTATTACGGGCCAGTCAAAGAGCGTACTGTCACAGTTATAAGGACTGGCTTACTCCATGCGGTGTTAGCTCTGCTGCTTCGAATGAAAGTTAAAAATAAAATATTGTGATGATACGCGTTACGAAGGAAATGAATGTGTCTAAAATGCAACCGTACAGTGCCACCATGCGTGACGGACGTCTGAAAAAGAAACTGCAAAGAGAAAACGCGGGAAGGAAAGTGCGTAAAATACGTACGCAACCTGTAAGCATGCAATCCATCTGATAGCCATTGCAGAGGCGCCTTGCGTAACTCATGTTATGGAAAGCAAGCAGGCGTTCTATATATATACGCTCATTAGGAATACATTACGAAGCCATCAAGCCGCCTCATGGTTCGTTCAGTTAAGTCGACATTGAAGAACGTGTCATTGTTAGCTTCTACATCTACATAGCCTATTTTTAATTTGCCGTCTTCACACTTTTGTTAAAAAAGAGGAAAGAAAAAACATAGACGGACATTCAATTTACGGCTCTACCTTTTCCTGTCACCTTCATCATAATTCTGGTGAGTGTATACTATAGTTCGTACGTCTATGCATCTTATATTGCTGGTTTTGATTCTTTATCACTTCGTCCATCTGCGCTCCTCTTATATTCGTATACATTTATTACTAATCTCGCTGCTCAATTAGTATCACCTGCTTGTTCAGCTGCTGATTTATGCCCTACATCATAACGCTCTCAGTGTGCGCATGATCGAGCTCTCGCAAAAAGGTATTGAGCAACGAGAAAATTGTTTTCCTTTTCTTTTTTGGTGCAATATGCGCTAGAAAACCTAAACAAACAATTTTTGGTTTTCATTACGACCACACTTTAACGAATGTTTATCGCGGAAAGTCGGGGCGAAGTTTATATAGACTCCTGCGCGCACGAGCATTGAACCCGTATCTCTGAATCCCGTCCTTCTCGCTCTCTCTCTCTCTCTCTTTTTTTAATCAACTCTCCATACGACCTGACCGTATCTGATAAAGGCGTCGCGCCTGTATATAGGATTCGGCTCACGCGAGAAGAGATTGAAAGTACGAAACCTTTTCGTCTCGGTCTTTGCCACGGCCAGCGGAATGCCGTCCAGTCAGTTCGACAAACGGCTGATGTATACGTATACAGGAAACGTTCGAATGGGGAGGCCACCTTCTCGGGTCTTTTTTTAACGTGGAGACGCCCTTGAGTGCGCTTCGTTGTTTAGCGATCTGCTTATACTCCTACAGGGTCGGGTCAACGTGTACCTTATACGCTGCTCACGCGTAAGCTATAGGATACACAGGTACGCTTGCGGTGCTGTGATTTTGCCAAGCTTTTGCTTGCTTACTATGCTGCTCGGGCGTTATAGGATACACGGTCAAGGTGCACTCACTGCGAATCTCAACACCTGCCCACTACAATTTTAGTACCGTGGTACGTGAGATCCGAAAGACCTGTTCTATTTTTTTCGCAGCAAAACTGGCGGACGTTGTAAACATCCTAGATAACTTTTCTTTATTTTTCCTTTTCAGTTGGTCACTCTCTCTCAATTTTTTTTTTCGCGCTGTCCCCGCACCGTTCATTCTGTCCAGCAAGAGGGGAGGTCACACTTTCCCTTTGGCTTACGCTATGTTCGAAATTTGAACATCGGGGATGTTTAGGCGGCACAGCGCAATACAACAAGGAAGAGTTGTATTGCACTTTTTTCCCACTGCGATCGCATACCAACACGTTCAAGCTCATACGATTTAAGGTGTCAGCCGCCGGCTACGCAGTTACAGTGAAGCAAGGGAAAAAAAAAACGTGTGCAGCTTGCACCAGTGGCGTAAGGCTATAGTGTTTGACCTTGCTAAGTTTTTGCTAGTAACGCCAAAATTTTGCTATAGAGATGCTAATTATTCGCTAGTAGTACTAAGTATGGATAGAGTCGGCTAGACATGTTACGTGAATACCTGTTATGTAGTGTTATGATTTTAGTCACGCGACTATTTGTTACGTGGCTGTTGGCGGGAACATGTTATGTAAGCAGCTGCTACGTGGCTTATGGTGCGAACACTTACGTGGCTAGCCATTGCGTGATGTCGCGTGATTTTAGTCTCATGGCTAAATGTTACAAGATCTTCAGTTAAGTGAGTGGGTGTTTCGTGATGTTACGAAAGTTTAGCCAGATAGTAGTCGCGTGATGTTTCAACATTTTTTTTTTCGTCACCTCAGACTCGCCAATTCTGGATTTCACGTCAGGCAAATCGGCACACGTGTTGTGGAAGCGAAGCTGAAGTTGAAGAGGATGAAGCGAGCGTGTATGATGATAATTCCCGTTAATACTATAACCTCAATTCCAAAAGGTTCTCAGTTAACCAATGTAGACTACTGAAAAATTTGTCTTTGATATCAATCACTTGTTGCTCCTTCAGTAGGAACTAATTCACCCACGTTTTTTGTCAGCAATAATTTACAAAAAAATCAATATTTCTGTTAATATTATTTTGGCTAGTATTTAAATATATATATTCCTTTTTGTTAAGCTACCCGATTCTTGGCCAATCCCCAATGGTAGGTGTGAGCCACAAGTTAAGGATCTACATCTACACCTAATATATATACCCGGCGCAACTTAAGGAGCTCGGCTCTTCATATATTACCAGATCCAGATTTTACTTTTATAGAACGCGAACGCCTTACATAATTCCGTGTGCTCAGATTCGGGTGCACGTTAAAGAACCCCAGGTGGTCGAAATTTCCGGAGCCCTCCACTATACGGCGTCTCTCATAATCATATGGTGGTTTTGTTTTGGGGCGTTAAAACCCCGCATATATATCAACGCCTTACATAATTTATGCGAACGTGACCGTGAGCACGTGAAGCCGACATGTGGAACAAAAGTCAGATGTCCACCCGTATGCCTAATGACTCTGAAAGCCCGAACTGAGCGTTCGCATTGCCTTTGCGGCGCTCGTGTGATATGAAGTGCGCGGTCAAATAGCCACACCGGATTGGCTTTACAGTCGTGCTATAGGCGAGTACGCATCAATTCTTTCTGTCTCACAACTTTTGCAAACTAAGTGAAAAAGAAATCGCATCACAGCGCACATTAAAAGGAGTAAAGAATATAGACTTCTTTGAAACACAGGCTCACGATATCTGTGAGCTGCCCGAGTGTTTACGAGGATCAGTTTATTTTTTTGTCGGTTTTCGTTCTCTCTTTCCTTAAGCTTTTCTTTTTTTATTGTGCACGTAAGTGACGTGTTCTAAACGAAGATAACTCAGTGAAGAGTTATTAGCAAACATTTATTATTACTAACACGTTCTCTGCTATGCAGGCATGTACTCATCATAATCGTCATAAGTCATCATCATCATCATCATCATCAGCAGCAGCAGCAGCAGCAGCAGCAGCAGCAGCAGCAGTCTGATTACATCCACTGCAGGGCAAAGACCTCTCCCATGATCAGCCAGTCAACCCGGTTTTGCAGGCTTGTACTACATGTGGCTAAGTTAACCGTTCTTCCTATAACTTAGTAAATGAACAAAAACTAAACAAACAACAAAGCGGCGAGTTTGTAAACGGGATGCTCTCCCAAAGACAACTCCCCCAAATTAAACAGAACTAAACGAAGTTTTCACGAAAGAGCAACAGCCGCCGTAAAATCAGGCGCAATGCGGGTTATGACACCAATGCATCTCCGAACTTAACTGTCGCACTAGCCGTCTCCTGGATGTCAGGGCCATACCGTCGGCCATTTCTCGCACACATCGCAAGACTATTTATGTTGTACATACATATTAAGATAGCATTAGTATGACACTTCGTATACAGGGACAGCATTGCGAGGAGCAGAAAAAAAAACACAAACTGCCGGTACTTACACGATGTCTATGTTTCGATGCCGAGCTGTTATTTTGCGAGTTTGGGCCGTTCGCACCGAAGTGGCGGCGGAGGAAGGGAGGGAGAAGCTCCGCTTGAAAAGGAATACACGCGCATGCTCATTTGGGTTGACTGAGCGCGGAACGCAAGAATGCGCACACACGCGCGTCCTTGAAGACGCCGGAGCGACGCGTCGAACGCCGCGTCAGCAGCCGGCGTTCTTGTCTTTATTTTTTCGCCGTGACAAACGGTCATTGCTAAGGAGCGGCCGTTGCGCGAGTGAGAAAAGGATAAAAGAGACGTTGAGTATACATCAAATAGAAAGCCTTAAAGGGCCACTGAAAAGGCCCCATACAAAATTTTAGTTAGACCGAGGAAGTTGTTGGGTGTCCGATGAAGAACATTTTGCCACAATTTTTTAATCGGTGTATTGTGAGCTGAAGAACATAAACTTTATTTGTCGAATCCAGACGATTCGAGTCCGGCGTTTTTTAGTGAGCCTGCGCACCCACCGCGGATGCGGTTCCGAGACCTTGTCTCGAAGCGGCTTCCTCGGCACACTGGACGGCCCAGAGTTCTGCTGTCAGGTTCGAGTTGAGCAGTGCGGCCTTCCAACGCGAGCGGAGGCTGGCGGTGGAAGAGTGAGACGAATCGGCACTGTTCTAATTGTTTATTAGGCCCTGACACTCCCACAGCATGTGACTAAGCTGAGAAAACTTTTTTTTTGAAGCGCCGCCAAATGAGGATGGGGAGAGGCGAGCTTGAAACCCTTGCCGCTCCTCCGCGTAGGCTTCGCTTGCTGAATCTCTTCCCTACCCTCTCCGGCATCCGACCAAGAGGTCACGTGCGCATGACGTGCCCGAACAAGCCCAACCCCCGTGCGCGCAAGCACCACGTTCTTTGTTGTTGTTGATGTTGTTGTTGTTGTTGTTGACCAGCTTTGTTTTGAGGTCTACTGCTTGTTTCTACGGGATGGTTTGGAAACGCTGACTTAGACGCGGTAGATGAGCACAATGAGTGCACGAACGCGTAGGAGCGTTCCACGGCGGTCGTCTGCTGCATGCGCTGACCGCGGAGACATGAGCGCACGCGAAACGCCGACACATTAGCCCCGAATCTCGTTGCAATTCACGGGAGAAAAATAAAAAAAAGAGACGCCCACATTCTCTATATTGCATCCCATTATTTATTTAGAGCTTTATTAATCTCCTTAAGCAACAAATTACATAAACTACGTATGTCGCGTTAAATAATTTTCGCCATGTCACGTGCCACGTCAGAGCATAGTCGGCTACGTAAAGGACCAACGTCATGAATGGCCGTAGGGCCATTCATACGCGCACGTCGTGCACTCATTCTCTGGGCGCGCGCCCGCAAAAGAGAAGGGGAGCAGCGTTCATCTTGAATTTTGACCCTTTCCGCGGCGCGTAGCCTTGCGAATTTTGGCAGGCGTGAACATGGGCACCTACGCATTGCGCTTGTCAGCTCAAAATCGTCAAACCAGGTGAGTGGCCCTCTAAGGTCTGACCACACATACGCGTCGCAGCGCGTGCCGCGTAGGAGAGGGCGAGCGGCTACACGAAGCGGCGTGCCCCCTCTCTCTCCGCAGGGGAGGGCGCGCCGCCAAGTCTACAGACCACGCGCTGACCCGCATAGGCGCTGCGCCGTGCTCTCTATACCCGGCTGCAGAAATTAGGTGCCTTCTTTTTTGTAACCACAACCACCAACACAAACGTTTGGTCAGGCCTTAAAGGACACTCAATAGATATGCTACCAGCTGTAGCTTCTGGGTTTTAGATCCCCGATGAGGTCTTCAACCGCCATGGTCAATCAAAATATTCAGCGTAAACACCTGCTCACAGACCTTTGCAAATGTGTTGCTTATACGTACTACTAGAAGATTTTTCTGTTCACTGCACACAATGTACCCTGAACGGTGTCCATGCCCGGACTGCCCCCTGTGTGGTGGTTATGCGGACTTCGAGCATGCACTGTGGGGCTGCGCCTCTGCCGGTCCCCCTTTCACCCAAGAGGAAATGAAGCGACTCATTAAGGCCCAGGACCAGACCTCTCAAATCCTGGCCGTCCAGAGGGCCCGCGCGAGGGCCGTCAGGTTTAACCTGATGGTCCCCGAGTGGGCCTAGCCAGGTGACGCTGAGTTTACTCGCGTCTATTGTGGACCGAATAAAGTTGTTTCACTCACTCACTCAGTTGAATTGTTTGGATATGTATTCTCGTGGTAACACATATGTAGAATGCACTGCTTCCTTTTGTTTGATATTGAGTGTATGTACCTCGCGTGACCTTATGATGTTGTACTACTGAGAACTACATATGCATTTGACGTTGTAGCAGCGGCTACATGTATGTTGACTATGGGCTTACACTTGCCTTTGGCTGCTGGTCCAACAGTTGTTCGTAAAATCAGACTGCTTCAATGAAAAATAAATTACCCTAATTTAATATCAGTGTGCCTGTCAATCGAGCTGGATCCTTCTGTCAGTGACATTCTGAAAATAACAAATAGAGTCTACCTATTATCAGCGGTAACGCCTTTATAGTGACGTGACGGACCAACTAAACAGAAAAATAAAGAAAATATGTAGATCAACCAGCGAATTACGTTCTTTATGTTCTTTGTCATATTTTATAACGTAAAACCCACATATTATTATTATTATTATTATTATTATTATTATTATTATTATTATTATTATTATTATTATTATTATTATTATTATTATTATTATTATACTGTGCAGATGTTACTTTTTGCGGCGCTGGTTTTAGGGTTACACTTTGGTGAAAACTTTTATGGATATCCCAGTTTTCTTCTTCCATAGAAAACTTCGTATGAATCCGTTTCAGACATTACTGCATATGTCTTTTTTTAAAGGGATGTCTTACGCTTTGTAATGATAGTGTTGTCTCTTTCACAATATCTGTATATGCTAGGTCTATGGCTGTTTTGATACTGATGTATCATGACATTTTAGTGCATCTTTACGCGAATAATTAGCCCCTTAGATAATGCAAAACTCGGTCGTTGTAGGAATAAATAAATAAATAAATAAATAAATAAATAAACTTAAGTGTTCAGTCAAATTTAGCGTTTAGTTGAGAGATCGCATTTTTATTTTATAAGCCTTACGCTCTATTATCTGAGCAAAAACATTCAAATTAACAATGAATGTTTGTTGACACAGTCTTCCTGTAAAGAGAGGCACAGTGAAATTTCTCGCCTTCTGCGGGTGGATATTGCACTGTATTCCTTGTTTGCCACTGAATTTAATTTCATCAGCGTGAGCAAGCTCTAGTGAGATAAAGAGCATCCAAGAAAGATCGAGAGCTGCTTGAAGTTCTCGCGCGATCTCACGATTACATCTTGAAATATGGACGACAGCCTACTCGGCAGCGGTTTATCTACAACCAATTATTGGGTTTTTGTAACGAACGACTGATTCACCTACTTGCAGTGAGTTCTGCAACGAAGTCGTTCTTGGTTGGAGCTTAGCGACGACTCCATAAAAAGTAGGGGCGGAACACATACTGGGCTTACTTCACCGAAGAAGAGTGGCCAATAGGAAATCTGTAGTGCTCAGAATAATGTCTCTTACAAGCAGCCGGATCAGCTAGCCGGAGCACAGACTTCCGACTTCTTCAAAGGCCGGATGCCATAGAGAGAGAGAGAGAGAGAGAAAACGCTCCTTCAGTTTCAGAAGACGTTCAGGGTTTGTTACTTTACTGACATGCTCGTAAATGCAGACGCGTGTGCTGTTTCGAATGAGTCGTCACGCGCATTGTGGTCACCATTCGTCAACGTAGGCTTCTCCACTATAAGAGCTTTTGTGAGGGGAAGCACGCTTCGCAGACACTCTTCGCTCTGGATAGATCAAACTTACTAACGATAAATCAGCTGCATCCGTTGTTCATCCCGCCTTATACGAAGATGGATATCTGCCGAACGTGTATAATCTATTTTATCACTGCATATAGCATGCAAAGAATGACTAGAGTTGTCGCTTTGTTTCTTTCGAGAGCGACGTGCACTGCAGCAATCGTCTCGAAATAAAAACCAGAAGTTATACCCACGACAATGTTGGTGCACTATAGTTTCTTAGTTTTGTGGCTTATACATTATTCTTTTAAATATTTTCGTTTCAAGTCACAAAAGTACAATATTATTATGAGGAGCGCCATAGACGAGGGCTTCGGAAATTTTGATCATCTGGTGTTCTTTAACATGCGCCTAGATGCCTAAGTACATTGTGACGTACCGAGCTGCAGTAAGAATTTTACTGCAGAGCTGTTATGGTTGAGGTTTGCCGTGTGTCGTACGTAGAAAATAATTACCATTGTGAACTGGCTTGTGGTCGATGACTACCCAGGCATTCTGTTCAGGTTCTTAACAAGATTATTGATTGATTTATTTATTTATCACATTACCCACAACGTCTAAGAGCATTACAATGGAAAGTAGGGAGAAGAACACAATATTTCAATAGGGAATACAGATTCCTACACTTCAACCTTACAATCAAAGCGCAATTCACTGCTCACTTACGTAGTGGTACATGAGAGTGCACAGTATAGAGTAGGTTCGTAACACTGTTTCACACTTACATGACTGCGCGATTACACTACTGCAGGCCCTGCAGTGCAAGGTGAAATGTGTCCAGCAGCTCTGCTGTGATTCTGCACTGCGCGACTTCGAGCAAGCTGCGCTGATTTTTTGTTTCTTGTCAACTCACCTTTAGGTGTAATTAATTTTTATCTGTTGTCCATGTTAATTAACTACTTGAGGTCTAGAGACTGTACTAAATGCCCCAAGCCACGAAGCTTAGGAAAATAGTTTCAGGTGTTCGATCTAACGAACAAAAGCCCCTATGGCCTGTTTTCGCCATCAAATTCGCCACTTTGTTAGCTCTGATTATCCCAAAAAGCGTACCCGCACCCGCTCTCACACTTGCTCATAGCTCAATAAAAGCAAAATTTACAATACGATAATATTTAAATTGCTACAATTGGTTACAACCGACCATTTTTCTTTCCATTGATCGCTGCGTCGTCCTCAATTTAAGCTGAACCCTCTTTGTAAGTCTCCAGGTTTCTGCTCCGTAGCTAAGTACCGGCAAGATACAGTTGTGTGTATGCAAGATGGTGTGTGTGTATTTAGGTTATGACTGGCCATTCAATAGCATTTCCCGGGATCGATTCCCTGGCTGCACGACAGTGCTTGGCTCAGACCTTGTCGCGTACTCGCTGCGAGAGGGTTGCCATGCATATGTTACGCGACCGGCGCGCCTACGTGAACTGAACGTTCGCCGTCACGAGTTTCCGGTACGCGCTTCATCAAAACAGCAGAGCGTCCTTTTTCCACTCGCGCGTTGGGCTTCCGCTGTTGTCTCAGCTTGCACTAACGCTGGCTGCCGTCGACGCCACTAACGTAAAAAAAAAAAGCAATACTGGCATGCTACCGACACCCACTAGGTCCACCGATGCAGCTAGCGCTTGCTGTCAAAGGACATCTCGTATAGCTTCAGCTTAGTTAGTAAAGTTAGTGCAGTTATGTAGTTAACTACTCTACAACATTGATATGTGGGGTTTAACGTCCCAAAACCACCATATGATTATGAGAGACGCCGTAGTGGAGGGCTCCAGAAATTTCGACCACCTGGGGTTCTTTAACGTGCATTCAAACGAGCACACGGGCCTACACCATTTTCGCCTCCATCGGAAATGCAGCCGCCGCAGCCGGGATTCGATCCCGCGACCTGCGGGTCAGCAGCCGAGTAACTTAGCCACTAGACCACCGCGGCGGGGCAGACTCTACAACATGGGGCCGCGGAAGAACGGGGTGCACATGGAGACCTTTCACGCACCAATGTTGCGTCTAAGCAGTGCATAAACGCCGTCGTCGGTCGACAAGTCAGAGAGCTGAACCTCTTAACGTCATTTCCCATTGTTCTAAAAAAAAGTTCAGTGAATGCTATATAGTACAGTTTGTGCCATTAACTCGGCTGCGTCGTGCTGAGCTTTCGTGACGAATATGTATAAATAAATGAAGGAACACCCTCTGAATTGATCCTACATTCGCTGCCTGCAGAAGTTGCCATGAAAAGAGATGTACGAGTATCCCTTCAAAGAATGTGACGCGTCCTTAAACGTTAGCACCCAATCAATAGCACACGTTCTATACAGGAAGAGAAATATTTACGAGTGAGTGTGATCCCAATCAGTTGTATTCTTAATGAATTGCACTCTGGCTAAACTGTTGGTTGCTGCTATATTCGCTCTTGTATAACAATGCAATAAACATAATACACGTGTTCCACTACGCTTCTGCTACACTTCGCTAAGTGCTTCGCCCACCACATGGTCCCTCTTAGGAAAATTCGTGGCGGCTTCTTCATTTGCGAATGCATCACATTGTGAACTGCCGCGTACATATTATTTCGTTAGCGAGAGAACCGGTGTTAACTGAGATGGCGCTGCTTGCCCACGCATCTCCAACTAGACTGGTTGGTATAGCAGTAGTAACCAAAGGGCGTCGCTGCCCGGCGCGTTCGGAGGGGCACCTCTTCGCGGAGAGTCGAGCAAGGAAAAAAAAAAAAAAGACCTTGACGTCGCGCTCGGTTACAGCGACGACCCACTTCGGCGTCGTCGCACGCTCGCGCGTGCCACGGCGCCATCTGGTGGCCGCGTCCCTCTCCTCGTCGGAGTAAACGCTCCAAGTCGCCGCTCCACAAAGTGCATGCAGTGTGTGCACAGAAAGGGTGTATACACAGCACGCGTGTACTAGCCGCGTTCTCCGCGAGCACCCACGCGCGCGCACACACTAGTCGGACTCACTCGAGCACCGTCTCGACACGTACTCGGGTGAAAAGACTCCCACGCGATCCGGTCGACCGCTGGAACGATTGCCGTTGCAGCGTGGGCTGACGAAAAGTGGCGCGGTGCTCGCACGGCGAGGACACGCAAAGATCACCATCTGTTGAGCGTGTTTCAGTTATTTTTTTTCCCCCTTTTGGCTTTTAGCTGTGTAACGGCTAGAACAGAGACAGGAAAGCAACGCGTATAGGCTATCGTTGAACGAGACGAAAGGACTCGGATACCGTTAATGTGGCCACCGAATGCCGTTACTCAGATATACGTATACAACTCGGCCCCGCAATATTTTTTTCCAGAGTACGCTCGCAATGGAAGGCCGTTTTCGAAGCCGAGGAGGCAGTGAATCTATCGCATACAGTGCCTGGTCTTGGTTCACGTCACTAAGTCATCTGGACAAGCGGTGCACAAAACGATTTAGTTCCTTGAAAAGCCGCCGTTACAGGCGAGTCCTTCCAATTCTCCGACGTTACAGCCTTACGGAGAAAAAAAAACACTGCATATTAACCATATGTGCTGTGCGAGACTCGGTTTATGTTTTGTTCCAAGCACTGCGGTGTGTGTGTGTGTGTGTGTGTGTGTGTGTGTGTGTGTGTGTGTGTGTGTGTGTGTGTGTGTGTGTTTCGTAGTCGTCGTGGCACATGACTCAGCTGTCGAGACACTTCAAAACGGAGCTGTTGCGACGCACGACACATTATACAGGAAGAAAGTTGTCGGAGCTGTCAGTCGCCAACTTTAATTCATATTTGAGTGGTTGGAATGAGGAAATTCGTTTCTGCCGGCAGTAAACAAAAATCAACACAATTTATGCTCACAATACAGTTGTTTTGCGCCTGCATTGGTCTGACAGTTTGTAACGCCAGTTTCGCTTCTGTGTGAAACAACATGTTTAAAGAAAATTAAAAAAAAAGAAACAAGGACAACAGCTGTAAAAACACCGTTTGGGTGTTGAATAGACAGTCACCAGTCACTCGGCGAGTTATGTACATATCAGCCGGTGTTTCACTAAGGGCAGCGCCTTTATTGCTCCAACACGGCCGATGTATATATATAATGCAAGTTTTTTATCTAGCGGCCGTCGGCTCTACGACGATACCCTTCGCGACACCCTGGGTACTGAGCGGAGTGAGTTCTCACGACGGCGCTGGCATCATCGGCCAGGCACGTGTAGCCGGATGCGGAGGCGAAACCGTCATTGCGGACCGAAGCGAGCAGTCGTGTCAAATAAGGGCGGCGCCCACTTATTGAGTATATACGCATAGTGTAAGCCTGTGACTCCTACCCTTCCTGCTATGCTGATAACCATGGGTGTGCACGTAAGTGAAGAGGGGGGAGGGTAGGGGTTCCTCCCTCCTTTTATCTAAAAGGGGCGCCAATTCTGCGTCATGCCTTTACTCAGTCGGGCCTGTCAGGTCATTGTTTATTGTGCAGGGTTATAGTAGCAGCGCATGTTTCTTGACAACAACGTGTTGTCCAATGCTGCATATACTCAGAGCTCTTCACTTGCCACATTTACCAATGGAAAGCTGGGGACCGATGGCAGGCCGTTGTGAAAAACACGTGATCGCTTCATTTCATTCTTGCATTCATTGGGGGCTGACTGTACTCAGACTCGAGCAGCAAAGCGGGGGAGGGAGGAGGGGTGGCCTGTGGTTTGCATCCGCTAATTTAGAACCCGGCGCACGCTTATGTTGATAACCGTCAAAGGCAACGTTCCCTTAGGAACACTGGCTTACTCAACGAGATGGTATGAACCCTGTCACAAACCCTTAAGAATAAAGGTCTCATCTTAGTGCTAGCTGGTTCGTGAGTGAGTTACTGCACAAGTCACGCGAAGAATGTAAGAAAGAGAGGCGGGCAATGAAGAGAGGGATACGCTTTGCCCTGCCTCTGACCTCAATCGTCTATATAGAGTGGTGAGTCACTACGTCATTACTTTAATTGACGCGCTTTCTGTCTGTTGAACGATTGTGATGTGCACTCTACGTGTAAGGATTTGAGTTCGCGAAAAGCAATTGACAGATGATAAACGGCAGGGTTTACAGTCACTTATAAAGCTGCTAAAAATAATAATAATGAGAGAAAAAGAAACCCACCAGCACTCGGCCTGTGTTGATTTCAATTTACTTCAACTAAGGCTCGTCCGAAATGCCTATTTGACGTTGGTGTACGAAAAATGGGAATGTCGCACAACAGGACAAAGTGCTGTTAGCGTATGCGTACAGTCATATTAACAGAACAGGTGCGGCGACGGTATACATTACGGGAAGTTGAAAACTACCGCTACCAATACACGCGTTCCACAGATCTGCACCACCGTACGCGCGAACATGCTGTTACTATGTGGCACGATATTTCCTCTCGGCGAGCTCTGCCCCCGCAAATGGCCCCCGTCGACGACTAATGGCGGCGAACAGAAAGGGAAGCCGCCGGAGTGACCTTGACCACCAGCGTATAGCGTGTTTGTTCGCAGGCATTGAGCAGGAGGCGCTCCAAACGTGCCACAAGTGACTACCACTCAAGGCGCCCGTTCGCACGAATTTATAGCGGCCTTCTCCTAGAATTAAGACCGCTTCCCCGCCTGCAACAGTTTTCCGTTCTCGTAGTTGCGGGAGCCCTCAAGTGTCGATTAGCTGTAATCGGTCCTTTGTTCGCAGAAGAACTTGCGCTTTGCCGGGTTGGTGCTTACTTCTAACGATAACTGTTGGTGGTTTTAGGTCCCGAAACCACCACATGGTTATTAGAAATGCCACATGTGGAGGGTTTCGAAAATTTCGACCGCATGGGATTTTTTTAACGAGCACCGAAATCCAAGCACACGGGCGGGCTTATACGGCATTTCGCCTCCGACGATTTCGCCATTCCCGGTTGCGCCATTCCCGGCGCAACCGGGAATGACGCAGTCAAGTGCTATAACCTCTAGGCCGCCGTGGTGGGTATATTCGTACTGCCTGACATACTGACCGCCAAGAAATGACAAAGCTAGTCTGCGTCGTCACCAGAGCCGTGACGATGACAAAGTGTCGTCGCTTTGTGTGTGTGGTTTTTTCGTCATTTTTTTTTAATTTTAGCGGTGAATATGTCGAGCAACAGCTTTTTGATCCACATTTCTTT
Organism: Rhipicephalus annulatus; assembly: GCA_013436015.1. Taxonomy (NCBI): domain Eukaryota; kingdom Metazoa; phylum Arthropoda; class Arachnida; order Ixodida; family Ixodidae; genus Rhipicephalus; species Rhipicephalus annulatus. Next base: position 59,441 of record WOVY01003522.1, on the reverse strand, counting down.
CATTTTTTTCTGCATTAAAGACTTCACTTCACTTTATTTTTCTTAAAGACCTCGCAGGGATGTATTACCTAAGGGGTGGGGTTAACATAATAGTGGCTACATACAAAACAGTGGTTACATACATTTACAAGATAGTGACTACAATGCACGTACAGTATAGTGGCTACAATACACTTATTTAGACATACAAAGTTTTATTTTTTCAGAAAATGAGGATAAGCAGATAGTTTCGACGATATCGCGGGGCAGGCCGTTCCTGTCAGCTGATGATCGACAAAAGAAAGATTCAGAAAAAGTCGTAGTGTGGCTGCGGGGACTAGTAACTTGTACATGGTGCCTTGTGCGCAGAGATGTGCGCGGTGGCGGGGCCAGAATATATGGGGCATGATGAAGTGAGCTGTAAAAGAACTTGTGAAAAAGGATTATTGAATCGATGCGGCGCCGGGACGATAGCGTGTTCAAGCCAGACTGATTTTTTAGTTGTGATACGCTGCTATAATAAGAATAAAATGATTGAATGAACCTCACTGCGCGGTTCTGAATGGTTTTCTAGGGCATTGATAAGGTATGTTTGATGAGGTGACCAAATGGGGGAAGCGTATTCTAGCTTCGGGAGTACGAGTGTCTTATATGCTAGAAGTTTTACATGACGTGGTGCAAGACTCGACTTAGGTTGAGCGGAGGTCGTCCTATACTTTTTTCATTTTATTTCACGGAGACTTGTACCCGAAGGTGGCAAAATTTGACTATCTCTGAGTGTGCAAAAAGTGCAATGAAGAAACAATGCTATAGCAGACGCTTCCTGGACAGTTTCCACGCTTGCGCACGTTTTTCTTCAGGTTTTGTCAGTAAATGTGGCTAGGGAGGATACCAGCCGCCGAGTGAATCGCTACCCGTAAAATCCTTTATAGTTATCCTCTATAAGCCAATGTCTCGAAACGCTAGGTCTGAAACATGCATCTCCCGAATGTAATTGTAGGTGAATCGAAAGCTACAAACCAAGACACTTCAATAGATCCCAGCTCGTGATAAACGTTAGTTATAGCGAAAACAGAACGACGACAAAGAGACAAGAAGGACACGACACGACACGTCGCCGTTTTGTTCTCGCGCTATAACTATCGTCATGTCATACCAACCAGCCCAAGCTGCCACACTTCGTAATAAACGCCTAGACAATGCGGCCACTCGTTTCACACCCCCGCTGTTAACCACCAGTGCGGACTTCTTGGACGATATTTGTGTGTGTGTGTGTGTATGTGTGTGTATGTGTGTGTGTGTGTGTGCGCGCGCGCGTGTGTGTGTGTGTGTGTGTGTGTGTGCGTGCGTGCGTGCGTTGTCGATGTTTTTCTCATTGACGGCAGTCTTCTTCAGATCGGTAGGTAGCTGTAAATATAGTGGACACTAACTAGATGTTGCACAAACCGGTCTCGCTACTTGCTCGAGTAATTAATTAATCAAAGCGGCAATTTATTCGTCCGCGCTCCAACTAAAAGGCTCGTTAGTTGACACGTAGATGTTAACAAATGCCGCGAACAGTGATTAACCCGTTTTATGTGCAATGAGATACAGAATGGTGGGATGTGGTTTAATTCTATCACCGGTGGATTTGTCAACGTGCTCCGAAGCATCATCATCAAATGAACTGCCTTCCTCTTTCTCCTCTTCTCCTTCGTCTTCGTGTTAATATTGTTATCCCCTTCCCCCTCCTTTCTTGTTTAGGACCCGCATCTGTTAGATGCATTTCTTTTCGTGAAACTAGTAGCGTTGTACAAAAACAGTAAGGGAGTCGAGGAAAAACAAAAATATTTAGTGTTTGGGGCATAATTAAGGATAGTTAACACATTTTCATTACGCTTTACTTTTCTCCGCTGTCCCTTTCTACCAAAAGCAACGCAGGTTCCATGTGTACGCTACGTACTCGATATATATATATATATAAATATATATATATATATATATATATATATATATATATATATATATATATATATATATATATATATATATTGAGATTTAACAGACAATAATGCCAAGGAAAGTATATAGGAAGTTATTAGACCGAATCGTAATGTAAATGTCAAGAAATAGAAGTCTTTTCCACCCACTTTTCTTCTTCACATTTACATTACAATTCGGTCTAATAACTTCCTCTATACTTTCCTTGGTATTATTGTCTGTGAGATCTCATTAATATTCTGTCAAACACAAAAAAATGAGCATATATATATATATATATATTACTCACACATAATTAATTAAGCAGCGCTCCCGCTATCCGGATTAGCCAAGCGCAAGAAATTAGGGCAGTCAAAACTGGATCATACTCAATAGAGTTCTCGCCCTATATCACCCGTCTCGATCGCTCTGGAGAGGGGAGGTGAGAGAGAGAGCAACACGATCACGTTGCACAAGCCCAAAACTTTTCCGTTCAAGGCCAGGAAAAGAAACGAGAGGAGAAAGAGCCAGGGGGCATGGGAATCGATGTGTGCGTGAGATGACGCCTTCGTCTGTGCGGAGCTGCGAAGGTGGCTTCGTGAGGCGTTAGTATATGAGCTGCGCGTCGCATTTTTCGAGACATTGCAAAGGCTGCGCCGATTTCTGTCTCCATTCACAGAACTGCATCGATGCCGCAATCCAAGCCTTAATAAAGTCATGCATATGTATTTGCCATATTTAGAGTGACAGTGGTGTTGTTTGTTTGTAGTACTCGCAACATTAGCTCTCGTCGTAACACTTGTATATTTATAATTATCAGGGTGTAGTAGTAGTAGTAGTAGTAGTAGTAGTAGTAGTAGTAGTAGTAGTAGGTATACTCGTATAGGTACCCCGTTCATTGGCTGAGCGTCGAAAAATTCATTGCATTAGAACATTTTACCCTGACAGACCACATCCAAGCAGCTTCAACGCCTTTTGACGAACAACATATTATGTCAGAATGACAAAAAAAAAGCTTCGTTCCTTCTTATTCTCTATTTAATACTTTTTATTTACTCAATGTAGTATTCGTCGAGCTCTCTCTCAGGTCCTCTCCCAAGTCCTTACCATTTTACCATTTGTTTACACCGCATCCGATTAAACGGTGCATATACGAATTACTTCAGGAACAATATTGGACTGTCAGACTCGGCATTTTGTGCACAATGTAACGTCGTTGAAGACATCAAACATGTCCTCTGTGAGTGTACGAAATACGTATCAGAGAGACAGTCTCTGAAGATGGCCTTAAAAATGCAACAAGGCACAAACTTGGAGTTGAAAAATATTCTATGGCAGAACAGCTCCAGTGCGTTAGACTCCACAAAAGCGCTACTGACATTCTTACGGACCACAGGCTTGAACGAAACTTTGTAAATAGTGTAGTATGTGTGAGTGACTGTATGTGTTATGTGACTGTTATGCGTGTATGTAACTGTATGTGTTGTGTGTTTATCATTGTATGTACCATTGCCATCACTCGGCACCTGGATTAGCCTGTCAGGTGAAAAACCAGGCAAACTCCACCAGCTCCCCATTGAAATAACTCTCTCTCTCTTTCTCTCTCTCTCATACGTCGTTTTCCACGTTAGAAGAACGCGGGCAGTCAGACACACGTTAGCGGAAATATTTGTGTGGCAACAATATTCTCTCTCTTTCTACGATTCGATTTTCGCGAGAGTGCGACGTGAGCATTGGCACACTATAAAGGAAATGATTACTGTGTACGTGTACAAAAGCAAGCCAATTTCGCCTGCGACGTGCGCCCAGTGTGCGTGTCATCTTGTCTATCTGCGTTTTTTTTTTTCCTTAACGGCGGTGCGCGAAGTAAACGAAGCAAAAAAAGCGAGAAAACTAAACGCAGCGCAATGTGTTTTTTTTTTCGTGCGCAATGTGTTTCGCTCGTGGAAGTGCGTCTTTTCCAGGACCTTACAGGAACGTCGCAATGAGACTCTGCTTGCTCTACTAACGAAGTTGATTGACAGGCGGAGTCTCTCGTTCTCACGTGTACGGTGCGTCTTCACTGCAGGACGCTCAAAGAGAGCTCGCACTCGCAAGTTGGACAGCATGAGCTGCCAGGAAAGCCCTTGCATTTAAAGGCTACCATCTTGTTCGTTTCTGAATGCCTACAAAAATGCTGTCGAATTGTCGCTATTGTTTGTAAAGGCCGGCCTGTTATGTGAGCCGTCTAAACATATTAACAGAGTATAACACCTATCTCCTAGATCAATCGGGCGTTAATATTTCGAGCGTAATGCGACAACGATTTTTCCGTAACGTGGAATAATGATTTAGATGTGGGGTTTAACGTTCCGAAACCACCATATGATTATGAGAGACGCCGTAGTGGAGGGCTCTGGAAAATTTCGACCACTTGGGGTCCTTTAACAGGCACCCAAATCTGAGCACAACGGGGCCAATAGCATTATTGCCTCCATCGAAAATGCAACCGCCGCAGCCGGGATTCGATCCCGCGACCTGCGAGTCGGCAGCCGAGTACCTTAGCCACTAGACCACCGCGGCGGGGCATACCGTGGAATATGATCTCTTCAACAGTGTAACTTCTTTGTGCGCTCACCGCGTTAGGATTTGGCTGCTGAGCCGTGAAACTTTACCTAACCCTTCCGGGGGCCAGATATAACCTGGTCGTGGCTTTGCTGTGGAAGCTGGCAAAAAACTAAAACCTATGACTAGCGCATAAACTTTACGGTTACGTCCGGGCGGGGCACAATGCCGCCCGTGTTCGGTGGGGTGTGCAGCGCGATTGCTGCGCCTTTCTTTTCGCTCACGCGCGTGTGTTCATCCGTGAAGGCCGCCCTGGCTGGCGTCCAGCACCCAGAGCACTACGACAGGCGTACAGGTGCACGTCGTCTACGCTATACTACCGAAGCTATGTGCGGCATCTCGCGCTCGCATCATTACGCTCCCTTTCAGCTCCTATATGGTCCACGAGGCGCGCACCTTTCGATAGAAGTCGTGCCTGGAGGTCGTAGTCATGGTCTGAAGGCTCATCTCAGCGACGGTTATCTCGTTATCCGGGCCAGCTGATCTTTTCAGTATCAGTCATTACAGTCTCCGCAGGAGCAGAAACGCGTTTGACAGATCTATGTTGATTAGCGACTTGTATCGATAACGAACCATGAATTAGCATTCGCATCAGCCTGTTGGCAATCAATTAAAGTAGCATGCCGCCCACTTGCAGTGGCTGATATTTCCAGCTTTCATTAAACGTTTGTATATCCCTTAAACAATCCCACTTACGGCTCCACGAAAGTAACGACACAATTGCCACTTACAACGCGCATTCGGCCGCGACCAGGAGGAAAAGGCTGAACGCAGACAGTTAATGCCGTATCGCAAACAGTGTACTCACATCTTCCGGACAAATGGTGTCTTCTGTCGTCCTGCCCGCTGGTGCGTGGATGCTGTTGCGATGCGGTACGTGGTTGCCAGTGCCGTTCGTGGCGGCGACACCGACTGCGTTGTTGTTCCTAGACGTACCCGCTTCCTGGTCCGCCATCCTGGTCCGTGCCAGTCAATGTTACGCGCTTACGCAACCCGGGGGGACCGTCAAGACGACGTCGTCGTCTGCGTCGTCTCGGGGATCATTTACACAGAAAGACGCGGCTGTTGTCCCAAGAGTCCGCAGCGATCCGCAGTCACACATGCAACGGTGTATTCGCGAAAAACGGTGAAGGTACTCGCGAAGATTTCGACGGCAACTCTGTCTGCGCACTCCAACCTGTTGCGTTCGCTTGGAGGGGACACGCTGCAGATTCTGTGAGAGGCGCGACGCTCGGTGGGCGCGGCGCGTACACGCGTTGTTGCCGTCCAAGTGGTTGCTACGCTCGCTCTCCGGCGGACGGCTAGGGCGGCCTCGTGCGCCGGTCTCCTGCCGCAGCGCTAGTGAGTGGGCGCCCATGTCGAGTTCCTCTTCCGTTGCCCTCCTCGCCTCGTAGCTCTCGCCTCGCCGCCTTGCGTCAACGCTGCGGCCCAACGCGCGCTGCTATTTTATCGCCGATGCCGTTGAAAACGTAGGACAACCGCGTCGTCGGCGCTGACGCATAGATTCTCCGTCACTTTTTCGTTACCGCTGCGGCATCCGATCTAGGCATTCGTTGTTGTTTTTCGGAACGTCTTTCCCCTGAAAAGTGATATGCGCGCACTTATTACTACACCTTCATGCCGTGGCAATGACGAACCAATGTTCTCACATGTGCTACATGTACAACGGTGGGCGGAAAGAAGATATGGCACATCAATGGCACAATGATGCTCTTGCATAGTGATTAAATCTCCTCTGCTCAATGGTCCGCCGTTAGAGAGGGTACATGAGTACAGAACAAATGCGAAATATTGCGCACTTCTGATGATGGGGCAAAAGGCAGGTCCAAGCAATTCTGTATTCTCAGAGGTACAAAATGTGCCGCCAGCACCTCAATGGTGCTTCTCGAGTCGAGGCCGACAACAAACCTTCAGCGCTGTGAAAAACGTACGCACGTCTGAATACTTCTATCCCATTGAATCGGGTGTGCACGTGTGGTGTGGTGGTCAAATGGTTTTTGTACAGTATTAAAAAAAAAGTAGTTATCGAGTAGCATCAATCTTCTGTATACTATCGGGCCAAAGTGCTGTATTTTACATCGTGGCTTCACGGCTGATATGGACTTTTCGTCCAACTCCCATCAACAGTGGCTCACAAGCTTCCGGATTGCGAATGGTCGACTCACGAGACGAGACACTTTTTCCCGAGCTGACGGTACCAGGGGCGTCGATGGTGGGGAGGGGGCGCAAATGGGGCACTTGCCCACCTCAGAGCCGGCCCCCGAACACCTGCACTGCGGCCCTGAAACCCCCCTCTTGCCGCGATGCAATAGTTTTGCCCCATTCAAGACAAAATCCTGCCGACACTCATGTGGGCATGCTCCTATCACTAACGTAGTAAACATAGAATGAAAAGAGACGTAACAGTAGAAGCAACAGGCATGATGTGACTGGTGCGGGGACAAAAATGCAGCGGAGTCTTTCACTTTCTTTCAAACTAATGCAATGTGTGCTGTTGTAATATCCGGCAACGGCACCCTTAATATTATTACGAGCGCCTCACTTAGTCATAAAACTTCCATAAAACGACCCCCATTAAAACATGTCACGGTTCAACGAGATTATTCCCGTGGAAATATGATTTAAGTTACTTGTTCGTTCAACTACACAAGTTTACCTTATTTCTTGCATTAAATTGATTATTAAAAAAAGGGGGGGGGTGTTCTTTTTATAATTATGTGCTGCAAGTACATGTACCCAGGATATATAGAGCAAGATAAACTAGAAAAGAAAAGCACTAGCAGACGTTACACGATACAAGTAAATAAAAAAAACACAATCTGCATGTTGCAGGGATACAGGCTCGCTTCTTCGCATTTCCAGCGGACCTCTAAGAGACAAGACCCATTTGTTGTTTCCTATATGAGCCGCGAAACAGAAGGGCGCGCCGCTATGGCTGTATATACTACATATAGGTACGACTGTGGCTTGTTCTAGGAAAGCTTGTTGCGTCTATATCTCGGCCTCCGCTCATAACACTCATAACTCTTTCCGTTATCGTGTCGTAGCTGTCACTTTTGCGGCGCCCAGAGATACGCGCTTGCTGTGGTCGAACTTGGTAAGGGAAAAAAACACGAACCTACAAATAACTAAGAGGGGAGAATTCATTCAGGATGCGCTGATAATAACCTGCAGAACACGTGTGGCGTAGCTTCAGGCACGTATGAAGCTGGTCCACGCATGCATGTGTTGTGTCTCGACCACTGTATCGCAATGCACGCGCCTCAAGTTGCGTCTGCGTGCGCAAGGTCACAATCGGGAGGCGTGGGAACGACCCGCGGATCGCGTCTGCGGTGCGCCAAAAATTTTGACCGCGACAGGAACGTTATTTGTTATATTTCGCCCACGTGTGTGTGTGTGGGAAGCATAAGCAACTATGTAGAACGGAATTGTGTGCACAGTCGTGAACACCATCATTATCATAGTGGTCATTATCACGATCATTAATGCCATCATCATCAAGTTTCAATTCGAAGAAGCAATCCCGTTACGGATAGCATATAAAAAGAAGGACGGAAGCCACAAGATAATATCAACGAGTACAAGAGGTCCCCATGCAGCGTGGGTGGGCGCCACAGACTCAAGGAACTGGTTATAGCGCATCTCGCGCTATAACTATCGTCATGTCATACTAACAAGTCCAAGCTGCCACACTTCAAGGAACTGGACTTGACTTGTTAGCCAGTCGTTACTGATATAGCTGTTCATTAGAATTCTGAGCAGCACGTGCATGGGGCGAGTTTTTCTCGTCCGTGCCCATGAATGGGTGCCTGCTTAAGATACGCTACTTTACTATAAAGTGCCTCGCGACGATGACCTCGATGCAAGCACCATTTTTCTGCGCACTCAACGCCGCTTCATGGACATGGTCACCACGTGGGTTCGCACCTTCGACGTGGCCGACCTCGTCCTGTCCGGTCAACTGTCGCGAGTCCGTCGCGTCGTCACTTGCCCAGTGAATGGCAGGACTGTCCATCGTTCGGACGTTCGTACATCACTGACCACGCCTAGGGCCAGCCGTATGGAACAGCTGTGCGGGTCGTGCCGTGCCTCGATGATCCTGCCGTGCAAGCGTATATGCGAATGCGGGGGCGATGTATGTATGGTACGTACATACCTGCTAGCCTTCGCCTTGCAGAGGGAAGCGCTTCGCGCCTACAGTGGCCATGTTGAACTGCGGCGCAAATGGAATGGACGTATGTGGATTTCGCACTTTAATTCTGCTGCGTGGTTCGAAAAAGCAGATTTTTTGCCCATGCGGCTTGGGGCTCAATAGCGCGCGAGAATGCAGTTTATAGTGATGTTCTGTTAATTTTTGAAACTTGTTCTTTAAAACAGCTGCATACCCAAGGAATATTTTAGTGAAAGACGTAAAATCTACACATAAAGCTTCCGGAATCGATCGATCGATCAATTGACTGATTGATTGATTGACCTTGGCGTACGAAACACGCAGAGAACGCAGGAATTTGTGTACGTAGTGATTTCCTGCCATGATTTACTCGTATTGTGGTTGTATTGAGTCACAACTTCGAACTGGAGCGCCCAATAAGGAATAACTCTCCTGGCCTCTCTTTATCGGGCACACAATGCTAAGGATATGAACGTACGCTATGTACAGTGCTCAGTGCATGCCCTATGTACGATTAACTGGCCCCTACCATGGCTTTTCGGGTGTATTTCTTTTCCATGATGGCATTCGTGGTTGGGCATCGAACCCGTTACATTGTACACAAATGTAGAACGCCAGAGCTGTCAATGCTGCGCGTGGAATCAGCCACATATGTGCAAAATTAATTTTGTAATCATTTGTATAACAGACAGACTATAGAAAGGCAAGAGCCCATATGATAAACAAGCACGGATTAGAAGAAGCTTAATAAAATACGTTGTTGGGCTCGTTGGTTCGTACTGTTCATACTGCGCTTAAAAGCAGAGCTCAAACGAGGCTGTCGACTGGGAGAATCTGCATGTCATGGAACTGACGAAAAGCGGGGCAACGACTCTCTCGAGATGTTTTCATTCGTTGGATAACATGACGAAAATACATTCGCCGCGACGCCCGATGTAGTTGGTTCTGTCATCGTTTACCATCAGCAGTCAAGCGCGAAGTCTTTCACGTACGTGCGCTTAACATGGCGACATAAGCGAACGTGTTCGCGCGTGCCATCTTTTTTTGTTGTTTTCGCTCGATCCAACTGTGTGGTCTCACGAATCGTTAAATGGTCATGTTTCCTCACTAATACAACTCAAGGAGAGTGTACAGCTATAGGTAAAGTATTATTACGAACAGTGGTATTCTCTCTAGTGCAGTCATGGGGAAGGGGTAGGTGGAGGTTCAACTGCTCCTCCTCTGGAGTTTTTTTTTATATTTTTGATTGTTGCATATATACTCACCCACGCGCATGAACATACACAAAAATAGTTGGATCTCTCCCCCCCTCCCCTGCTTTTTTTTTCTTTTGGAAAAAGTTTCTTGCCACGCCTCTGCTCTCAGTAATTTCCAATGCCAATTTTTCTTTTGAGCCCATGAGCTCGTATTGTATTAAGCTGTGCGGCAAATCAGGCAGGAAAGGACAACTATACAACGCCTGTAACTGTTTCTAATGGTTTGTCTGTATACATGACTCGTAAATGGCGCGTAAAATATTTGTTTTTTTTGTTTTTTGTTTGAATCCGCCTCATGCAGTAATACTCAGTGCGCACGGGCGAAATGAGCTGCGTTTTAACGAATCATCTTACCTGGTAATCCGATAAACTTAGCTGTTTAATTAATTAAACATGGGAGTGAAAGGGGCACATAGACTATAGGTGAAATCCCGTACGATACGTTTATGAGGCTAACCGTATCGTGAAGTGTCCGGTATGTCTAGTGGTTGTTTAGCGTGCATCGACTTAGTATACAGCGTTTCGCCTCCGTGGAAATGCACCTGCTGCAACCAGAGTTGAACCCGTGTCTTGAGGCTCAACAGCCGATCGAGCACCTTAATCACCGTACCACCACGGTGGCACACGCTTAGACACGACAGGATCAGAACATTATTTAGGTTCCCAAGAGGTACACCTTGGGGCACACGGGATGAGCCAATGGCTTCTCCCATGACAGGACTGGCAGGACCACCGCAACATCATGGGCCGTCTGGAATGCCTTGCAAAGTTGTAGATGTCGGCAACCCTATATAGAAGGCAGATATTGATGTGCCACAAGAAGAACAAAATGACTATTCTGCGGTAAAGAAAGGTAGGGACAAGGACTAAGACATTAGAAGGAGTGTAGCCAAACATAGGCGTATACCAGCCTGGGTGGCAAGGAGGCGCGAACCCCACCCCCACTGAGAGAAGTTGAGGGGGCTGAGCCGCCCCCCCCCCCCCACACTTTCTACAGTGGTCACTCTTGGCGGCACGCTGGGGAAACCAACAAGTAAGGCGTATGTTTTCTATCACAACACCAATCACTCAATTATGTAATTATGTTCTTATAGTAGAATGAAATTGGTACGAGCCTATACAACATAGTGAAGTTTCGCCAAAATTGCCACTGGGATGATTTTCCATGTAGGTTCTTATATATATATATATATATATATATATATATATATATATATATATATATATATATATATATATATATATATATATATATATATATATATATATATATATATATATATATTCTGGCTGACGGCGAAGTACTGGCTGTTGTTCCTAAGGACAATAAATCCCAACAAAATACTATATATTACTCCTTCGTTTATTTATGTCTATGTGGTACGCGCCATAGTCATCCCCAACGCTTAGAAAGACTAGCAAGACCACACATCAGTCTATAGCGTCTCCGGGATTATCAATAATTATTAAGGCGAAAGCTTTAGATGCCTGTTCAAACGTGAAATTTGACCGTCTGCGCGCCCTGTTGCACTAGGAACACGTGAAGCAAAGATAACCATCAACACGAGGTGACGTGACCACATGACGTCACATATTGGCAAAAACTTGTGGCGTCACGCGACACTAATGACGTCATCACATCGCACCGTAGCTTAGTGAAATGTTGTCCCATCACGGAGGCAATCCAAAACTAAGTGGCTTTTGCTTTCGAGTCGTCTTAAATCCTGTAAGTTTTTTACATCTACCTGTCTCAACAGGCTGAAAGAAACAGCATTGTCAGTGACTAATTTTTTTACCTCTTCCTATGTACCTCGTCAAGGGCGTGCGCATGAAGGGGGGGGCAGGGGGGGCTGCTTTCCTAACCACATAAGAGGGGGTACAAAGTCAGCCATATACATTGCTATAATAGGGAAGGGGCACTGTGACTCGGCAGGGGGAGGGCAAAGTGAACACCATGCATTGAAGTAATAGAGAGGGGGCACTGCGACAACTTTCGCCCCCCCCCCCCTTCCTGAAGGGTAACCCTTCGCATGCCTATGTATCTTCTACAGTAAGATAAACCCATCGCGGTACCTAAGCACGGATGACACGCTTCATATCTCGGGGTTGCGGGCTTGATTCCCTGCCGTGGCGCCCACATTTTGGTGCAGACGAAACGCAAAGAGCACTGTACTTACATTTAGCAGCACGGTAACGAACCGAAGATGCACGGTTGAAATTATTATACCTAGAAAATAAAAGCGGAACAAGCTGATCAAGCAGATCAAGTTAATCCACGCAGGCACGTCACCTGAATCCTCTTTTGCAGGCGTCTGAGCGCGGGCCGTCCACTCCAGGTGAAGTCGCCCTAAATGCGCCGCGCTTTCACCTCTGGCCCGTGCGATGCCACGGGCGAAGAAAAACAAGAACGGGAAGAAGGCCGCCAGTGGTCGACCGACGACGTCCGGGCGTAGGCGTACGAGACCCCCGACGTGGCTGGGTTCCCTCCGAGAACGACCGCGCCCTGCGGAAGAAGACAGGCCACGTCCCCTTCATGACCCCGCACGAATCTCAAACGACAGCTGTTTTGCCGACGCTGCCATCGCACCGAGGTTTCTTTTCCGGTGGCGTAAGCGCTGAGGGCCGAAAAAAAAAAATCACAGCATATCCACGGAGTGAATGATGACTGGTAGGGCGCAGCGTTCGTCAGTCTGTCTGTCCATTCGTTCTTGCGTCCGCCTATCTGTGTGATCCTTGGTGCATCCGTCCGTTTGTTCATTCGTCTGTCTGTCCGTCCATCTCTTTTTGCAGCCATCCCTCTGCCTGTCCATCCGTCCGTGCGCCCCTCTGTGCGTTCCGTCCGCGCGTGTGTCAGTCCGTTCGTCCGTCCATATGTCTAGAGAAAACTCCAAGCACAGCCATCTCACATCTTTTCATCACGTATTCATCATATACAAGTGCCCCCATCCAGCAGACATTGTAAGGACCGCTATTTCGTGTATGTGCCAGTGGTGGTTACGTACTACGAGGGACGCACAAGCCACGCCATAAGGAGCCTCGCCCCTAAAACGTCGCTGATCATAACGCTGTCACAATAACAATCTGGCCAGGTGTTGCAGCAGCCATCATCTGAATGAGAACTAACCGACAATGACGCCATGGAAAGTATAGGAGGTGTTATTAGTAATAATTGTAATGTAGCTGTGAAGAAAGAAACGTGGGAGAAAACATAACTTGCCACTTGGCAGCGACCGAACCTGCGACCTTCAAATAGCACGTCCCACGCTCTACCAACTGAGCTACAGCAGCGCTCACCCCACCTCCCCCCTCGTAAATTTTATGCGATATACGGACCCTTTTTTACGGAGAGAATTTCCTCTTTTCTGGGCTGTTTCACGAGAGTACAAAAGCCGACGTCACAGCCATGGCAGTGCATTTTTTGCGGGGTCACGCGCACTAACAATGCCCAGATAGGACTATGGCGGCGCCCAATTCTACTATGCGACCACTTTATCGCGAGATTTATGTCACGTGACGCTATAATAACGTCACATTATGGCTATTCGTGACGTCATACGACGAGGTAATCTCGTGATGATGATTTTTTGCATCACTCGTCCCCAACGCTGCGCCACGCTAGATGCCGATGGTCAACTGGACTGTCTTTTTAACTGCTGTTTCTTCGGTCTTGTTTTTCTTTTTCTCTTTAGGTAAAGCCAAAGCGTCATATATGCGTCGTGAGTGAAGCAACTTTCCAGATTTGGCAATATATACCCAGTGGTCCATGGGGAGGTCTTGTCGGTGGTGGCGCGAACATGAATGATAAAAAAAAAAACGACCAAGCAAGTTGGTCAAAAGTCATGCTGTACTCATACATCCGTGCGCCGACGCGTACCGAAAGTCGCATGATCTCCATCTGACCTGACGTCGTATATGTGATCGTGACCGATCGCTAAATTTTGTGACTTTGACGTCATGACAGCATGATGTGATGTGACATGCTGTCATCCAATGACATCATCGCTTGGATGAAGGTGGGCCGATCCCGGATGCAGCGCAATGCCACATTAGGCATAAAGCTTGGAACAGCCTGGCTCTCCGATTTCGGAGGCTCATGAGTCATATGTCCGGTGAAAGATGCCCTGTCTGATTTTAAATATGCTTCACCACGAAAATTTAGTATGTTGCATCGGATCTGACTTATGTTTCCCCGTCTCCATGAGATAGCCGTAAACCTGTCGCAGCTTTCTGTGACATATGCGAATGAACAAGTGTTTTTCAGGCTTGTATACTAGAAGAGGGAGCATACCTAAAGCAGGCTGCAGATCGTAAAACTGACTGAAATGCTGTTGAGATCGAATTAATGTGCTACTCAACCTCGACTATTCTTCCCCAATGAAAAAATATATGGTTCCTAGTTCAAGCTGCAAGTTGTATTAGTATCACCCACACCGCCATCATTCCACAAGCGATCGCCGAGACATCCATGGTGAGAACCGCTGAATCTCAGGCCCCCGCCCGACGATAACGCAGAGCTCCGTATAAAGTACAAGAAAACGTATATTTCATTAACAGGTATTTACATGATGAGACGATGAATTAAACAGTGGTGGACTGGAGCCTGATAATGATGATGCCTCACAAGGATCATATTCACTCAGGTGGGTTGGCCAAGAATTGATCTTGTCTCTTAGCACTTCCAGTTGTTCCTCTCCAGAGAAACCCTCTATTACCTTGTGCAGCAAACTCACTACATCCTGGTTGAAATATCAAGGCACTGTTTACCTTTATAATATATTTTTGCTCGTGTAACTCGCCTTTGCATGTTATCTACACCCTCAACACCAAAGAGTGAAAGATAAAGCTTAAAAAAAAACTTATTACTGTGAAGCTACCTTTTTTGCATTAGTGCAAAGCAGTGCCACGAAGCCAACCTGCAAACCAAGGGAAGGTTTATACCAAACTTATCGAATTTCACAATATAGCGAAAGAAACCCCGTATTATTGTAAGTTTGATATATGCGGATGTGGCTTTACAGTCAAACCATACTATCTTGTACATGTTTAAATTGAATTATAATTTATACCGAACTCTTTTCGAACATGACTATGTTTCGTAACGTCAATACACTAGAATATACTAAATATCCTGCACACTTAATTTATCGAACAACGGGCAGCGTGAAATGCCTCAAGAATTAGGCTTTCTTAAAGGGAGGGGTACTTCCCACCTCAAACCACACTAGCAGTTTCTCCCCCCCCCCCCCCTCAAGACCAACGTTGCTCAAGACAGCCGTGGCGTAAAGCCATAAAGCCCACAAGGGTAGAGTGACCTAGAACAGGAGGGGGGGGGGGGGGGACACCGTACAAGCGCCGAGCTAGCACCGCCGAAGGAGCCCGCGTAAAGTGAAGCCACAGCCTCCTAGATTTTCCTTGCCTGACTTGAGAAGCGGCCGTCGTCGAAACTGTAATGATGGCGCCACTTAAGTAGGAATGTCTTCAAACAAGTTTTTACGTTTTTGAAGCTTACATGCAACAAAAATGAAGTAAAAATAAAAAAAAACGTCAATCTAATTATAATTAATTATAAATAAATCCACGTAAGTGACGCCATCATAGATAGCGGGCGTTTCGCGATCATTCAACAGGCAACCCCTTCATTACAAGGCATAGCCTCTGAAACTAGCAAACGCCAAAGTTGCTTATCTTAAAGGCCGAGTAAAAAATACTCGTAACCCTACGTAGGTAGCGCTACCCTAGATAACGGGTGTTTTTTGTTCTTTCGGCAGGCAATATATATATATATATATATATATATATATATATATATATATATATATATATATATATATATATATATATATATATATATATATATATATATATATATATATATATATATATATATACAGTAACTCTAGTAAAGCCTGCCCACACTAGCGGCAGATTCCCCTCTAGGTATTATTGTGTAAATCTCTAAGGAGCGCAAAAAGAAAAAGAAAGAGAAATAGATAAATAAGAAGGAGAACATTCCTGATGAGGCGAAATATCAAGCCACTTTCTCGTAAAAGAACAATAAAAATATTTTTTAAATAAGCGCAGAAATAGGTGGGATCAACGCCTACTAGATTTCTTGTGCCTGCCGGATTATCAGCGGTCACTTGGGAAGCGGTGGTCGTCGGAACTATGGTGGTGGCGCCACTCAAGTAGGGGGTGTCTTCAAATAAGTTTTTATGTTTTTAGAGCTTATATGCCACAAAAATAACGTAAAAAATTTTAAAAAGGCGTAAACGTAATTGTAATTAACCTTACATAAGTAACACCGTCATTCAACAAACAACTTGTTAAATACAAAGCATCCTCTAAAATTAGTAACAAACGCCAAAATTGCCAATCTCAAAAACCAAGTACAAAAACCATTCTTCCTACGTAGGCAGCGCCGCCATAAATGACCGGCGTTTCGTGTTCATTCGGCAGGCACAGGAAGTCTAGGAGGTGTTGGTGGGATGGAAAAGTGAAAATGCAAAGCCTAGCCAAGCCAAGACCAGCTTAGTGGCCGTTGAAGTTTCGACGCCGGTGAAGTACTCCGTGCGGGACGTGACAACCAGCCCGAATTGACGAACACCGATGTTATTCGGTATTACTAACTAGCTCCGGTAACTGTCTGAGTGTTATCAAACTGAGTGCGCGTTTTAAAAGTAGCCTCACAGAATGGATCACGTTTATTCAGTGTTGAAGCGGTTTCCCAGCTCTGTACCTTCAAGCACAGAATGGTAAGACACCTTCGGCATCGTGCGCGAATTCACATACGTTGTATGTCTCGCCGAAATGCCGCCGCGAATTGTACTTGTGGTCGATGCCATGTTCAATGGCTTATGTCTGCACTTCAGGCTCACGGAAAGCAAGACTGTCTGCTCTGTGTCCAGTCACAACACGCTTGCGTTCACCTCGTCGTCAGACGTTCAGGAACCCGTCGGGAAAATCACCTGCTTTCATGTGTTTGTTGTGGACCTCAACATGCCATGGGAAGCGCACAAGTGAGTTACGGACAACGTGCTCGTTTACGCTCAGCTTTGCGAGCGGTCCCGTTATACACAAGAAACTTAGAGTTAAAGCGTTGACAGGCAGTCACATTTTCACAACCAAACGTCTTCACCTTATTGTTCTTATTTCCAGAGTAATGACGCACTCCGAAGAAATTACATGTGTTGAATGGGACGTTGGTGCTTCCAAGTTGCTGATTACTGACGCTGTCGGGCAAATTCAGCTGTGGTCCATGAAGGTGCGTTGTGATAAACACGCGTGTGGTGCTTTACCGTTCATCACCTCATTTGCCATTGCCCACCTTTCTTTCCTTTTTTTTTTGCAGAGTTATTTGTTAAATGACTGGACCATGATCGCTTCTACGTCGTTTCCTGGCGAGTACATTCTGACGGGCGCCTGGTTTCACAATGGAAAAAAGGTTCGTCCTAAACCAACTTTCCATAGGAAGAAACACTTTGGTTGCGGTGAAAGCGTTCTCATTGTGTACTGCTTGAGGGACCAGTTGTTTCGCTTGTTGAAGTTTTTGAAGTTTGAAGTTTATTCACACGAAATAAGTACATTTTGTTTGCAAACACTGTATGACCCCTTAGCCGAAGGCTAGTATTTGGGTCATTTACAGACATATAATTACAGATATACACATTAATAAAATGAGAAATAGCAGGTAGAATGCACACACACACACATCTATATATAGATACACATCTATTTACACATACATATATACACACATATATACATATATACACACACATATATACATATATACACACGTATTTAACAGACAAGAATATATGGTATAGAACGACGAAACAACATGTTGTGTATAACTTAGCTGTGGTAAGCATATCAAAATTGAGAGAGAAGAAAAAGAAAACAATAGAATCGATATGAGTGTATCTACAGGTTGCGTTCGTGAAATGTCTATACAGATGGCATTTGCTGTTGATAGTACTTTTTTAACCAGTGTGAAATGTTCTTGCGCTGATTTTCCTCAATTGATATGTCGTTCCATATTTTTGCAACAAAAAATTGTACTAATCTCTGACCATATAGGTTTCTTGCCAACGGTATATTAAAGTACCCAATTGTTTTGCTTCTTGTTAGAGATTTGGCATTTGCAATATTGATATGTTAAACACGTAGTTGTCTTTTATTACACTGCTAATGCACTTTGCCATACTTATTTCGCGTAAGAAATGAAATGGTATTATTTGCAGTTTAGAAAATATTGGTTTGCTTGCTTCATTTTGCCACGAGAAATTAATAATTCCACAGCTCGTTTCTCTAGACATCGAACAGGATCTAGGCAAGTGTTGAATGTTTAGGCCCATGAATCAATACAGTATGTCAGGTGAGACTGAAAAAATGAAAAATACAGGATGCGTAAAATGTCCTGTTTGGTGCAAGAGTTGATTGGTGGAGGTGTTGGACGTGGTGGCGGTGACTAGTGCAGCTTATGCTAATGACTATATTTAACAAAACTTGTACATTTGTTGAGTGACATTTCTAAATGCTGCAGAGACGTTAGATCCATGGAAAGTGTTTCTTTTTTCGAAGCCCCCAAACATTCCTCACTGTGATGATTTCTCCTATAGCCGATTAGAAAAAGTTTTTGCAAGTGCTTAGTTGTACCGTACAAGCATTGCTTTTTGTCGCCTGTGTGTGTTTGTGCTGTCAACAATGACATCAAAAACAGTGACAGGAAAGAAGGTAACTTTACACAATGTGCATTTTGATGAGTTTTCAGTTCCAGTGTTGCAATAAGCACATGTACATAACCTTCACGTGTGAGGTGCGAATTCGAACCATGTCCATTTTTTTTTCTACGGGGAAAGAGAATGTAAGAAAGGAGTATGTGTTTATAAGCCTGAGTCCACTCAGCATCAGCCCTGCTGAATTCTGCACAGGGGCGGCCACAGTGTGGATATTATTCCACAAGTCTTCACCCATTGTGGTTGTTTCAGATTGGATTGAACATGGAGAAGAAAGACAGTGTACAGTATTTGGAGAAGTATGTACACGTGCGATTTGGCCCCTCAGTACGTCAGGTTGGTGGGAAGCCAAGTGAGGGCTGCATTGCTGTGACCAGCTCTGGTTTGGTAAGGCCCCAGAAAGTTCCATCTAATTTCTCTTCACGTTTTTTACAGCTACATTTTAGATGCTTGAATTGCCTGATCTCTCAAATGTTTTGGTATTTGGTGTGAATAAAAGCATGTTATTATTAAAGGAGAATTGAAAAAAAATATAGAGCAGAATCGATCAGTATGAAATACAGGAAAAGTATTGAAAAAAAAAATGTTATTTGCACTTTGTTTATTCTCAAGCACTGTTTGGTGCTTCTAATAATGTTTTGTATGTGTAAGCGGTGATGTGTAAGTTTCTTACTTACAGTCAACTATCGTTTATTCAATCTCAAAAGGACCCCTGCATTTTTTTTGACTCACAAGATGTTTTCATATATGTGAGTCTGAGCAAGTTGACACCACACATAATGATTGCGCATTGATTTTGATGGCGTTTTAAAATTATTGGGTGTTTTTAGGCCCTAACTGCACAAAATAAACAGAAAGCAAGGAAACAGAAACATGCGCTACATTTGACCTCTGGGGCTGTACATTTGACCTCTGGGTGTACATGCAACACTGTTTTGTTCTTTCTATTGCAGGTGTGTGTGGTGATATTGCAGTCTGATGAAACAGTCATCACTGGCACTGAGATCTTGGGTCTGTACAGAAGCCGGCTCAAAGTCGTTGATCTCTGTTATGGAAAGAGTAAGTAGGTTTGCTTCTCCATGGCACTGTAGCAGTAAGTTCATGTCGCCTGTTTAATTTAGGAATCGAAACTTACTGTAAGGCGTAATTTTTTGTGCACACTATAAAGCAGCCTTTTTAGGTACTGCTTATTGCTGCTTGTGAAAGGTTACTTGTCACATCACAACTATACACAAGCCTCATTCTTCTTTTACCTCAAACATGCATTGTATGGATAACACATGCACAATAAATAAACTTGTACTCTTTTGAGCGGCGTTTAATGATTCCAAATTACCTTTTCAGACCACCACCTTGATGTGCTTTCCTCTAAAAAAAAAACACGTCTTTTTATCGTTGCATAGACACTTGATGCATGTGTTCAGTCAATGAGAGGAGAAGTAACATTTGTAACGATATGCAATAGATAGCAGGACCCCTTTGAAGCTCACCAATTGCACGTTGCCATACACAACCAAACGGAAAGAAGAGCGTATAGTATTTAATTACAGTTTAAACTACAACAAATTCTATTCTTTCACACTGATTCTTCTATAATTTCAGACGGTGATTTTCTGGTTGTGACCAGTGATGGACTTGTACAGTCATCAGTCCATTGCTTTCGCATAGCACTGAAACTGAATCAGGGTAGGTAGTGGTAGCCATGCTTTGTTTTCGAAAAGTACTAACGCCACATTTACAACCTCGTGTTGGTTGCAGATAAGTGCATCATCACCTGCCACCCCTTTTCAAGCTTTTATCTCAAATGTCATGCCACGGCCCAGTCCCGTGAAAAGCCTCGTAAGTCTGCCCTGTAGCTTTGTACACTGCTGCAATTTTGCCCTGCTGATCTCATCAAATTTGTTTTCAGCTCATACACGTGTGACACACCTCAATTTTGTCCTACGAGAAGCAGCTGATGCTGTGGCTGTTTCAGTCTCAGGTGAGTGCTCCCTCCTTGTGTCTTGCATGTGATGTTAAACCATTGTAAATCTCTTCACTGTCAAAATTAGTGAGTTATTTTTCTTTTTTGTCTTTATCTAAAGCAAACCTCATGAGTCTATTGATCAACAAATTAGTAGCAATAAAGAGGGCACGAAGACATTTGGAGTAAATATTATGTTTCCACTTCGTAACACTCAGTTTGTGTAGGATTGAATTTTGATGGCATGGCATTTTGCTTTAGACAAAATACAAAAATGTTCCTAGACTTTAGTTTCAGTGCATGTTAAAGAACTTCAGGGAGTCAAAATTAATTAGGATTCTCCCCTCATAAAACACCCCTCATAGTCCCTAGAATTACTTAGGGATGTTTACGTAATACGAATCGTGAACCACTCACTTTGATGGCTGTCACATAACCCTGAGTTTGTTTTTCTTGTAGCTGTACGAAATTACTCTTTCAGGTTCAGCTGGTAGCACTATTGAGCTCTGGGAGCTGCGAGAGAAGCCTGTGCGGTTCCACAAGATGTTCCACACGCCTGCTGTCGACACTGTTACTAAGACTGTAGTAAGGAAAAAAAAAAACTTGCTTTATTGAATAATTGAATTTTTGATAACTTTCAGGCTCTCTTACTGAAACTTTTTTACCATACTATTCTCAACAATTATATTTCTCAATGAGCATTAAATATTGGTAATGTTATCCTGGTCTGTAAAAGCGTTCCGAATGCCAAGGGCGTGTACAGGAGGGCTTACTTCCAAGAAGCACTCGGGAAATAAATGTGCAGTATCTATTTGTCTCATGGTTATGTCTCGAAGAGCATCGAATTTTTGTTTTTGGAATATAGGTTGTTAGCATTTGTTGGTGCATTCAATTACCTCTCTTGATTCACACTCATCTAATCATAAAGTGCCATTATAATTTTACGATGCTGGAGTTGCCTGTGTTAGGAAAACATTTACTGCTCAAATCTTCTACAGGAAAAGAGAGCAGGAAAAGGGGCTGTGTGCGAAATTCAGATTTGCCTATGCCTGTACGCTGATGCTAATGCTGGCCCTTTCATAGATGCCACTGCTGATATACGTAGTGCGAGAATTTGGAGGAAATTGTCACTGTCGGCCTTCATTTCTTGTGTCATTTTCTTGGACAATGAGGTGCTGCTCTTTGTATAAGAAACATGGCGCATGTTCTATCTTAATTAAGGGTTAATATCTACCGGTCTAGTATATAGAATGGCTTTTAGAAAGGCCAAAACTTATTGATATACTAATCTAGCTTATCGAATAGCTTCTAGAAAGCATAGTACTTAATGAATAAGTTCCTAAACATTGCTCACTGTTCTTTCTGAGAATCAGAATCACTGTAACATAAGAAGTCAGTGGTAACTTATCTGTATTCTCACATTAGCACCAGGAATGGTTTGTACGTAATTACATGTCACTTCCTTACAACTGTATTGCCGGCAAAAGTGATCTGTTGGACTTGCTCTGAACCTCTAAACCACTCGGAAGTTGAAATCTAGTTGTGGTGTTGCAGTCGTGCGCTAGTCTACAACGAACACACAGCCAATGAGAACTTTGCCTAACAGTCTTGTAATATAGTGGAGTTGAACGCGTTTCGTAATACAAAAGAGGCTTTTGCTCATTTCACTCTTTCCTTCATTATACTTCGTTCGCTCGTCTCTCTTTCTGGCCGAGATGCTCCACCTCACTGTGTGAGGAGGAAGAGTAGCGAGCGCATGTGCCTGCGAACGGACAAACAAGTCTTGCATATCACGAGCAGATGACATGTTGACATCACGTTGAACACTTGAGGGGCTGATCACTGCCTAAAGGGTCGTAGCGAAGAAGGGAGAGAAAAAAAATTATCAGAAAGGCAGGGAGGTTAACTAGACTAAGTCCAGTTTGCTACCCTACATGGGGGAGAGGGGAATGAGGGAGAAAAGAGAGAGAAGAAGGAGGAGATACACATTGCACGTAACACACACACCACACACACAGTTCTGTGCATTTGTGGGGCCCCTACAACTTGTAGTGCTGCCACGTGTGGCATTGTTGATCATGATAGCATTTTCAACTCCATGCGCGTGTTTACTTGAAATGTTAAAAACAATCATTGGAGGTATAGTTGAAAGACCCCTTTAAAGACCAACTTGTTGCATAGCCTGACTTGATTTTTGATGCGTCATTTTGAGAACAGCCTATGCACTCAGTATTCAGCTCTCTCTACATGGGGTAATGTAAAGAACTTTTCTTCTCCACAGGGCTGGCAACACCACGAATCGGTGACGTACACATCTCCAGTCATGGCACTGTGTACACCTCGTCTCTCCATTTACGACATGAGCCCGCCTCCTTCGTACATCATTGCAGCGTACAAAGATAACGTCATCAAGTGCTTTTCCAGGTTTGATTTCTTGCCACTGAACACTTGGGATTTGTAAAATAAATAATTCTAGCAATTAGTTTTAAATAAGCAAAGGGTAGCAAGTAATTGGCATGAAAGGGAGAACTTTCGTCCACCTGTTGGTTGTAGTACAGTAGTACGAAGGAAACATGTACAGATTTTTTGTATTAGATAGCAGGACAAAACTAAAAAGGCTTTCTTTCTGAGCAAACTTCGTAGAATTGATTTCTCGCATTGTGTTACAAATGTTTAGTGATAGCTTTCTTTTTAAGAAAACTTAACCACTTTGTGGGCTTATGCAGATCTTATTCACAAAAATGATTTGGGAATCGCTTCATTTTTTTAAAACCAATGTTTAGAAATATGTTGGTGAACATTTGCATGCTACAGCAATGATTCTTTTGAGAATTGAGATGGCAGAAGTCTCTAGATGAGTGAAGCTTATGGCAATTAGTAATCGACAGTCATGACTGTTTCGAACACTACGAGGACTGGGAAAAAAAGAAATTTTACAAAAATGTTACCGTTACATGAAGCTAGCAAATGTTTTTTTGAGCTTGTCTGATGTTTCGTCTAGTTTCACTATGAAGTAATATATATTTTTTTTTTCCCTAGGGATCTCATGAATACCCTGTGCTGCATCAACATCAATGCTGCGTCTCATCGACGTGACGACCATGGTGCGTTAAATTTACTCACTTGCGAGTATGAAAAGTATTTGGCAGTGGTAGCATGTTTTTGTCTTCTCCTTGTCTGGGTTGACACAGGTGTCAGATGCTACAGAGGTCATTATTGCAATGTATGCAATGTGTCATTGCAATGTGTCAAGTGTGGCGTCATGGGAAGGCAGCAAATGGCAACATATTAGCGGCAAGTATGTTATCTGCTCATGGGGAACATAAAGAACGATGAGTCAATTGTCGTCCAGTGACCTAGACAGTGATTTCTGCAATTTCAGCTGTGTGTAGAATGCAGAGCTCGCAAATTCAGGAACTGTCTTCTCTTGCTTAAATAATGTTCATTGCAATAGAGCTGGCTTGCAGATGATCATTGACAAGAACTTTAATATCAAATAAAATATTTTGTAAGTATGGCCTGATTCCTGTCTATGGTGAGTGTTGACACTGCACACCAAGGAAGTGAAAAATGTCCCTCTCGCGATGTCTTAATATAGTGTCAGTACTCCATTAACGCTTGTTCACACCGAGTGCAGAGCGGCAAAGAGGGAAAGTCTCGAAGTGCGACCCGGTTAGTGCATGCACCTGTTGAGACCACATGCCTTTGTTGGCTGGCTTTGTGGCAAAGGAGGCGGTCATATCGTGCTTTTGAGCACGTGTTGCTATCACGTCGAAATACTTCTCCCACAGATACACCAGCGCCACAGCAGCACCACCACTGCGCCTACACTGCGTGTTGTTTTGATTGGTTGCGCAAAGGAGAGAGCGGCGAAAAATTTGTCTGGGAGCGATCGTACTTGCCGTCTTATTTTCTGCCCACTTTTGTCGCCTGCAGAGGAGGGTTCCCTCGATTTTTGCTTTGCCACTTTGATGTTCTGGCCACCCTGCTTTCTGTGTGAATTAGCCTTTAAGCCTGACAATTTTGTTTCTGAGTATTTAATTTTGCTAGTTTGTAAAGCGCGATAGGTGGCTTTCTGCCTGTGCTCATGAAGTGCCTTTGGTGTGGAAATAAAATGCTGACTGTACCTTTTTTAGCCTTTTTAGCCAGTACACCAAGAGGCGTACCTACTGCTGTATCTTTTCAACTGAAACATGTGATTGTAAATAACATGCAGTCTCTGCAACTTTTGAGTGGTGTTGCAGTCCTGTGCCCTTTTTGTCTCTTACGGAGGCAGGCATCAAGTATCAGCATTTGAACGCCACAGTGTCTCACATGCAACTGAGCTGGACGAGCAGTGTGATGGTGGCCATCGACTCTCTCTCGCAGATCTACCTCTTCAGGCTGGCGCCAGTTACTGAGCCCAGTGAGTCTTTTTTAAGCCTCTTACTATTCAACAGGCTGGTGCAAATATTCAAATGCTTTGAATATTCAAAGTAATAGTACAGCATTCAAATTTACATTATGAAAAACTTCAAAGCATTTGCATAGAACGAATAGATGTACATCAGTCTGCACGTAACCTCCTGTAAAGGTGGTTTTACTGCAGTGTAGGAGTGCTTAGCCATAAAAATATTTAATAAATATATCTTATTTTGCATGTAACTTTTTGTATAGATAATTTCACTGCAGTGAAGGGGTGCTAAGCTGTGAAAACACCTATCCAGAGGGAATCTGCATTGTTGCATAGTTTCACTTCAAGGTTAAATGAACATGTTACCATCATATTGATTCTATATTTTTTTAGGTTTAAAAGCTTGTTGTACTGGCCTATATGCTCTAAGTACAGTAAATTTTAAAACATTACATATTTTGCAAGTTATCACTTGCATTCTACTAAAAGTTAAATTCTGCTGCTTTTCAAAGTTGTTTCAACTTCCTTTGAACAACAAAAACAAAAGAAGGCATTTGCATGCACAGAGGCCTTGTTTCAATTAAAAATATATTGTGCAGGTTAGTTAGGTCATGACAAATACAATTGAACCCAGCTACAACGAAACTAACGGGGCACAGAAAAAATTTTGTTGAAGTGAAAATATTGTTGTAGTGAAATCGAAAAGACATAGCTTATCTGAGCTAGCAAAACAAAGAACGTTCATTCTCAAAATTAAAAAAATGTCCGCTGCTTCCTATTTTTTTCCCAGCAGCGTCACAACGTGATTCTCACCCATGTATAGCGGGGCCATGGTGTAGAGCACGCTGAAACATTACCTAAAGCCGCCTTCATGAATGAACCAAACAGTTGCATAAATACATTAACACCAGCAGCTGTCCACTGTCAAAAGTATCCCACAACGCTGAGATGGAGGCAGGGTATCGTGGAGTGGCGACATTTGCGATATTCTATGCCATTCTTATTATCCGTCACTCGTGGCTGGCTGATTTTGTTGATAATGCGAACGAACAGCCACTGTGATTAGTTGTCACATTGGCCAAACGCGAATATAATGATAAGCATCGGAATCAGAAAAGGCATCGTTCCGCGGTTGCACCCAGCAGCTGCGTGAAGGAAGCCATGAACTGAGTGACTGAGCTTCAGCTTCAGATTGTCTGCGGCTCAAAAGCAAGCCAGTGGCAAAAGCAGGGTAGTCTCATTGCCATCCCTATCGAGCAATGGCGGCACCCATGCTTGCTAAACAGCGGCGGTGTAGCGGCGGTTTCTGGTGGTGCCAACGCGTATTTTAGACTTCGTTGACGCATTTTCAGGCTCTGAAAATGCATTGAAATGTTAAAGATTAGGTTTACTGCATAGAAATAAGTATCTGAGCCTGGAATCGCATCGTGAAATTTCGTTGAAACGGGACGATCGAAGAAAAAATGTTCATTGTGGCGACAAAATTTATGCATTGACTCCTATGGACTGCTGATGGGGAATTGTGAATTTTTGGTAGTAGCGGAAATTTTGTTGAAGCAATGTTCGTTGTAGCGGAGTTTGACTGTACGCCCATTTTCTTTATATGTCGTATATTCCATTTTACAAATTACTTGACCAAAATCACCATTCTCTTTGATTTTGCTTCAGCTGAAATTCAGTATTCACACAAGGCTTCTATTCACTGAAACAAACTCACAGGGTACCTTATGCACCTGTCCAAGATAGATGACTGAACACGAAATCAATTTTCATCTTTTTATTTTTGGTCGATGCATTGATCCTCTCAACTCCCTTTGGAAGAAGGACACGAGCGCTCGTGTCCTTCGTGTCCTTATTGTCTCTGCGTGTTGGTTCTGTTCTCGCGCTATAACTATCATCATGTCATACCAACTAGCCCAAGCTGCCACACTCCCTTTGGAAGCTTTCTCCACCTAACGGGTTTGTTTGCGGCCTTAAGATTAGCCCACCAAGTGACGATGTCACGTGATGGCATTGTGTAACATCATATTGTGTGATACATGATGACATCACAGTGATGTGATGACATAACAAGTTGTGGTGATCTCTGGCATCATGATGGTGATGTCATCTTGTGATGATGATTTTATTGCGTCACTCGTGTTGATGCTGCTGCCACGGACCAACGCTGGTCAATTTTTGTGTTTGATGAGGTGCTAAGGCTGAGTACAACCAGTGTATATTTTAGTGCTTTCGTCTCATCATATGTGAGTGCAACATATATATAATCAATTAGTATTGATGGGAAGATTATGTGCCGCACTGAATCATGACCTCAGCAAGAGAAGCCAAGCGCGAGCTGTTAGCCCTAGAGCTGTCATTCCTGTGTCAGTTGTTTTGCCCGCTTTCAGTATCAATAGACTTGCTGTGCAAGCGCTACTTACACCAATAAACCTCGTTTCAGAGTGGGGGAGGTGCTGGGTATTTTCAACAGCCATTTCTGGGATGGCAGGTAGTTTTCTGTTGCGGAGTTTCCAGTTGAGTTACTCAGGTTGAGTTACCATTGGCAGCAGTGCTCTTGAACTTGGGACTCTGCTTTAGAAACTGGTTCTCTTCTCTTAGAGGTGCTTTTTATAAACCTTCCACTGCCTCTGTATATTTGTGTGCTCAATTCAAACATGTTTGCAATTATTTTGCACACACATTTCGACATGTGGACGCCTCAAATATTGTCTCTGTTATTGATGAGCGCAAATTTAAAAAAGCCATCACACAAAAAAAATTTTATTTTATCTGTGAAGATTAAGTTGATGTCTGTCTTTCTTGCATTGCATGCTGCCTCGTACATAGCGTGTGGAGTAATGAAGGCAACAAGAATGACACCACATTTCCTTGAAGGCAGCAGAAGTAAAAAAATGCTGCGTTAAGCAATCCAGTTTCTCTTTTCTCATTTAATTTGTGTAACTGCAAAGGAAACAGCTTTGCATAGACTAGTTATGCATGTTTTGCCATTTATGTCAAAGGAGAATGATCGTTCTTGTGAGTTAGTGCGTTTGTGTCTGAAAAGGTCTTGTTGAACTCATAGACTATCCTCCGAGGTTTTTGGACTTCGAGAGATTGAAAATGACTTTTTGCGCGCACACACACACTCACACACACGGCAACCTTCTAATGCAGGCACTCCAGTCAGCCCCAGCTACACAATGACCCTCCTGGAGCACTGTCTCATGACCGGCACTGACT
This sequence comes from Rhipicephalus annulatus, assembly GCA_013436015.1. Lineage (NCBI taxonomy): Eukaryota > Metazoa > Arthropoda > Arachnida > Ixodida > Ixodidae > Rhipicephalus > Rhipicephalus annulatus. The sequence continues at coordinate 31,156 of WOVY01003522.1, read as the reverse complement.
GGTGGGACGTCCTCCTCAGCATGAGACCAGGTGGGCAATTCAGCACTTGTATCGTGTAGTCTCAAGTACTCGCCACACCCCCCAACTGCATTCACATCCACAGTTATCGTGGCATTCATTTACTCTTGGTGGTTATTGTTAGTACTTTGTTCTGTGGTAGATGTGCATGCACTGTCTGGTTTATTGCCTTGTCACATATTTTGGAATATACGAAGTCGTGTAGCCCTTGGCCTTGTAATTGCCATTCATTGTGTACACTAAACATAAAGTTGGGGATTTATTAGGCCTCATGGGTGCCTCTGCACATGTATCTGGTGCGACAAGGGAAGATTGACACTGGGTTTGGGCGTGCAGGCTGTTGGTGTGTAGTAGAGAAAAAGGAATTCAGATTAAGAACAGCCATCTCACAGCAAGGATGCTGTCTCTTGCCTCTCTTTATTCCCTATGCTGGGAAAGCCAGCCAGTGCATTATTGGCCTGTTTAGCTAAGGAAGCATTTTTTTTTTTTCGTTTTTGAAAAGAACAGCCCACTTGAAATAATGTGCAAGAATGCTTCCTTTTTTTTCAGGCTTAATTATAAAGCATACAAACAAGGTCACTGAAGAATTATTGTTTTATTGCACATTAGTTGACATGACTTCTTTATTCAATATTGGTTGTGAATAAACTTCATAATGGGTTACAAGGTAACTAAGAAACATGATGTGAGAAAAGCCTAAATGATAAAGTTGTGAACAAAGGAATTAAAAACAGTCGGTAGGGTTAGTACTATAGTTACCATTTGCATAGATATCAAGGAACCCCAAGAAAAAGGTTGTTAAAGTGAAGTTTTACAGAACTGAAATAGCTACGTTGCAAGTTATCAGGAGTTGGAGGCGAAAATGCTGTAGGCCCGTGTGCTCAGATTTGGGTGCACGTAAAAAAACCCCAGGTGGTCGAAATTTTCGGAGCCCTCCACTACGGTGTCTCTCATATTCGTATGATGGTTTTGGGCCGTTAAACCCCACAAATCAAGCAATCAAGTTATCAGGAGTTGAAGTTGGTGATTTCAAGATCAGTTATTAAAATGGAACCTGAACCTTTTTATTGGCAATGCTGTTTATTCTAATGTGAATTCCTTCTTATTTAGCACCTTTTGAAGACAGCAATAGTACTGTTTTGTTGCACTTGTGTACAAAAGACTGCAGTAGTTATAAATTCAGTCACTAGTATGTCCAAGCTGTCATGAACATTCTCTGGCACAACACTCCACAGGGCAGTGAGGACTTCACTTTTTCGAAATATACCAGCGCTTCTTTACCTGAAGTTTTTGGTGCTTCCTTTACAAGGGTTACTTATTTCCCCTCCTCTTTTTCTTCATTAAGGATGCATGATACTATCTCATCTGTAGAGAGTGGCGCAGGTCTAAACATGAAGGTCACAGGTGACATAGTCCTAAAGAAGCGAAGTGGTGTCTGTCCTCTGTCTTTCAAACATCATCTGATCAATATGACGTGAAAGGCATTGGTTGGTGTCACAAAATATGTTGGTAGAACTTTATTGTGTTCTGCACTAATTTCATTGAAGTGAAATGTGCTAGCACTGGGTCTAATGAAACATCAGCAAAGAAAAAAAAAGGAAGGAAAGTTCATACAACTGAATGGTATTTAGTTTCACTGACATTTGTTTGGATGGTATTTTACTTTCTTTAAAAGGCTAAAACTGTAACGGTATATAACAATAAAATTCAAAGATCACTTCTCTGCAATGACTTATATTTACAACAGACATCAGTCAATGTCATTATTATGCATTTTTTTGAGTTCTTATTTAACGCGAAAGCGTTTTATGAAAGCATGCATCATGGCTCCACTGACATAAGTTCATCACGTATATGGCAAAAAAATATAAACTAACAGATTTTAAAAAGAGAAAAAAACCTAGAAAAAGAAGTTCTGTCACTTGGCGTCAAACCTACTACCTCGTGTTCCACAGTGCGCAGCGCGGTATTACTCAGCCATAGTGCATATGTTCTTAAGCTTACTAACGGCGATTGAAAGGACACGTGCTCACGAAGGGGCACACAGCTCACACATGAAATAACAGTCGTGATGTTCGCGCTCGTGCTTTGCAACTTGTGCATTCGTTTCATGCTGCGTCTTTCTTTCTGTTTGAACAGCGTGCTGTAAGTGTCGAGCTGTGACAGTTGTTTGTCCGCGCTCATGCTGTGTATGCTCACTTCTTGCATTCTTCATGCTTGAGGTGCACGCTTGAAGTTTTTAGCTGCTTGCCATGCTTCGCGCGGCATTACAATTTGTTGCTGTAGCATTTATTTCTTCCCCGTCGTGGCAATACAATGCACAAAAAACGTTCAACTACCTCTGCGAAGACATGTTTCGCTTTTGTGTTATGCCATTCCTATGACCGAGGGATCAGCCATGCTTTTCTAATTTATTTTACTTTGTACGAGTGTAGTATCTGTAAAACTGTCTGGGTACAGTGTAATTATTTTATAGAGACATGCATCAGGCAGAAATTCTTTACTTTTTTATGAAGTGTCTAATATAAGTAGAAGACCACATATGCATTTTCTTATCAGCCCATATTTTACTGTAGGCACTCTGGTGCCTGTTATACTCACTTGTGTGTTATATTAGTGTCTCTTATAAAGAGGTTCAACTATTTTAATTGTATTAATAACACGCTTTTCTTTTTGCTGTGGTTAGGTTCTACATTGCTGAACCTTAACTAGCAAGGTCGTTTTTTTTTTTCAGGAGTGATAGAGACTATTTGTGACAAGTTCACTGAAATTTTCAACAAGCAGCCACCTGGAATGCAGCAGTGCTTTCTTAGTAGATTTCTATCTATCAAGGGATCACTGTACAGGTGAGTGTCATGTTTTGTGCATTTTATGTTCAAAGCACAATGCTACATCTATTAAAACGAACAGTCATTATTATGGTGTAATTACCAAACATACTTTTGGCATAATTATGGCATGTTGACAGAAAAGTAAAAACCTGATGACAAAAAATTCTGAACGATTACTATGGCTAACTCTCGTGACTGTAGCATAGTTCATCTAATTTATCTTTAAGAGAACACTCAAGGGGAAAATTATTACCCTTATATTAATAAATTACTCATTCACGATTCCGAAATCATGGAGATCGCTGTGAGAGGGCACTTAGTTAGTGAGAAAGTGCACGAATCAAATTGAGGTGGTGAGGTTACATTAAAATTCCTGCAACAAACATCGTGGCACTATAGATTTTGACAGCATATACTAGTGCTAGGTCCTTCCTGGTTCTTAATGAGTAAGAATGAAGTACATTGCATACACCATGGAGGCTTTAGATTTACAAGAGCACTGACACAGAAATTTTGCATCTTGTTTTTTGTGTTGTAGTAGGGTGATAATGACCCACTTATCATGACTGGAAAGCTAATTTTTTCATCAAGAGCGTGACGATTAATTTTTGGAGGTGGTTTCATGGCTCTCATTCAGTTTCAGAGAACACCGAGTGAGGCAGGAGCCAGGGTGGTTTCCATGTAAACATAGTTGACTGCGTGATTACGAATAGCGTCGCACATATAAAAAAAAGCATGCACCACTTTCACAACTCTTCAACGAAGGCTTCGTCCCAAAAATGCACTACTGAGGCAAAGACATCGGCCTTCGTACTCCAAGCCTGCCCGCTCTTTTTGACGAAAAGGTCTGCTAGTAGTAGTGGCTGGTTGTTTACATGAAAACCAAAAATGCACTTCGTGTGTGTTACAGCGACGCGCACTTTAGAGTGATTTTAAGTATGTTCTGGGCTGTATTATCTGTTGACGTTTTGTAAATTGTGTGTGTGTGTGTCCACACAAATCTATCCCATTAGCATTCTCTCCTTCAAAATTTTGTGTTTGTGCTCCTTTAATATATTGATATTCAAGAAATTTGAATCGCCCAAAGTCACCAAAATAAGTAAAATACACTTTGAAATTTGTGACATCACATGTGGTGATTTTGGCATGACATTAAAAAGTTAGATTACGGTAATAGCAAAATTTTAGAAGTCAATTTGAATGTTAAAGTGTGAGTTAGAATCGAACTGAATAACATTATAAAATATTTCCCAAATATTTTTGAATACTTTAATGTGCAATTACGCACAAAAAAAAGTTTCAGAAGATCCCTAAGCATATTTTCATGAGGCAGTAACGTGAAAGTGTTTCTTTTGGCTATGTTAGTCAAGTGCTAAAGGAGTGGTGTTCTGTAGTTGTCTTATCAGGAATGACGCAATGCAGAAGCTGAATTGAATATATTTACACAATTGTGGGCAATCAATGTGGTGTCGGCAGCATTCAAGATGGGCAAGGGAAAGAGTATTTTCTCAGCTTATTCTCCTCCAACTCATGTGACCGACTAGGGTACGCTCCCTTTGAGTCCAGAGTTCCTCATCTGCCCGTTGACATCAATGTATAAAAAGGTCTGAAATTTTTCATGCGAAAAATCTTCGTCAAATTTTTGTCAGATTTTGTGGCCTGAAACAGCATTGATTAAAATTGCCACCTCTGCTGCATAGGCTCGAGCAATTGTTTTTGTGAGTTGGCCCTTTTAAATGGCCAGTAAACAACTCTGAGGTCCCAAAATTTTAATGAAGAGGAATATGTGTACTTTTGCTGTGTGAACATGCTGCCACAAGAGCTATGCAAATAAGTATGTGCTATAATAAGTTACAGAAAGTTAAATCTGTTTCAGCCAGCCGGTGTCAAATCTTCGAGTCGTCGTGACTCCACGCATTTTGGCAGTTCATGATACGTCATTGGCGTGCAACCAAAGACCGAGTGGGGCTTTCCCTACATCAGTACATGTCATAGCGGCGCAGGTGAAAACGCGGAGCTGGGAGCACATTTTTTATCACAGTAGTGAGACGCGTGAGAACTCAAAGTCTTTTGTTCTGGCAACACCGCTTCTCCCAAAGTCTCGGGCTCTACAAAATGGCAGAGGGCAGCACAGAAAAATGAAAATGCGAACTGCTTGGCTGAAACTACATCACCGTAGGGCCAAGGTGCTGTTTCGTAGGACAAAGAACCTATTTACGAGCTCAGTGGTTGGCTGCGTAACGTTGACCATGGTCAAGCTTCTGTGCGACTGCGTGTACTAAGGGGATTGGTCAGGCGAGGGAAACAGGCACGGGATTGTTTTTTGAAATGGAATGTCTGTGCGGCGCGCTGTGCTGTAATATTTGACAAATGTTATCACCGCAGTTTACTGTATGAATTGGTGAGCTTGTTTGGGGAGTGTAAAAATAAACAAGTCACAGCTTTGCCGTAAAGGCAAAGCACTGAACATGATATCAACAAATTGAAAGGTCACGCGAAGAATGGCAAGCAGATCGAAACGTGCCCCGCGTTCCTCACGGACAAATGGTGCACAAAATGTACTCACAGGTACAGATGAACGCGAGTAACTTATGACAAACGGTATAGAACTTGGAAAACATGCATAGCCGCTGGATACGTAGCTGTGTCTCAAGGAGCTTTCTCTATAACTATGTGTACTTGTGCGCATGTTGTCAAGTGCAGTTCGCGACTGTGGCAGGGATGGTTGCACAAAATCAGTTTCACCAAGAAGGTGAAGCAATAAATATGATGGCGACAAATTGCAATTTTATACGAAGTGAGGCTGGCAGCCAACTCATTCAGACCCGATCTCGTGTAACTCTACAAGACGCTGGTGTAAGAGAACATGGCCACTCCAGGTACACTCCTGGCACTGTTTTTTTTTTTGTCGTGTTAGCGCAGCTCGTAGAAGCTCTTGCCTGCTGGGGGGGGGGGGGGGGGGCACAAGGTGTGCGCTGATCGTTGCCGCGATAGCGCGGCATTCATAAGCGCCCTCCCACACCCCTTGTTTGCTCATGAGATAAGCGCCTGCGCAGACCACCGCGGCCGGGAAAGCGATGTTTGCTCCCCGCCCGGTAACTACAACAGAATCATTCCGGTAAAAGCCCAAGGCTACGATTCTCGACACCCGAGATAAAGGCAGCACACGTGAGTATGCCCCCCCCCCCCCCCCCCTGCTCACCGCGGGGCAAAGTACATGTGGGAGATAAGAGCGCACCGCCGCCGTGCCGTGATGATCTGGCGAGGTTCGGCGACGCGCACTCATTGCTGGTAATGCTGATAACACTGTAGTTGCCCTGAGGTGGCCATCGCCAGTGGTAAGTGGTAGATATAAATAGCTTGCCATTTCGATGTTGAAGAAGGTGCTCCTTCGTGGCCACAAGCAAGAGGTCGGACGTCCCGCGTGCTGGGGTCTTTTTCTAGATGATTTTAAGTGCGAATGCACTTTATAAGCGACCCTGAATACGCCGTCCGCGGTGTGCCTCCTCCTCTCCCCTAGCAACGGCGAGAAGAGCGGAGAGGAGCGTCTGTAGCAACGGCGCAGCAACGTCACACACCACGTGATTGCGCGCGCTCCGCCCTCCGCTTGGAGGGCGGATCTATACCTATGATGACTTGCTTGAGATCGGCAAGTCGTCATAGGTATGGATCCATCGCAGGCATCAACCTCGACTGCGATACCTCCAACAACGAGTACAACGCAATCGAATGCGAGCTTTGCACACGTCATTGAAGATGTCGCACCGGTTGAAGACAAGGCGGCACGGTGAAGAGCCCGTGATGCCAAGCGCAAGCTGGCGAAGTGTGCCGCGGACATAAACATCATTATAGTGCGAATTTACTCTCACATATACGTGTAAACTCACCAAGATTTCCCGAGAGGGTCTAATGGTTCCTGGGAATCGCAATGTGATCACACAAGGGAGTTTACGTTAACTCACTGGTGAATGCCAACGGATTTTAATTTTACTCCCCCTCATAGCATCACACCGTGCATTCGCACTTAACCATGTTCACCCTCGGGGAAATGTTTGAGAGTTTTTTTTTTTTGCATTTTGTATATGTAATTATTTATACATATATGGTGAATGACGTCGATGCCAGTAGCAAAATCCAGCTGAGAGAGTTCATATAGTTGCTATCGCAATAAAAAATAGTCTGAGCCTGTTTATTGGACCTTTAAGACTGTAACTGAGCCTGAAATGCAGCTTTGTTACAGTGACAGAGTGTCGTGTAGTAAGGCACAGCAAAAATATGAAGGGCCCACTGTAACAGTGATGTCTTGATGGATAAGCACCGGAAATGCCCCGAGATGTCATGGCATTAGGCAGCAAATGTGCCAATATGGCTAATCATTTGCAACCTTTCTAATAAGCATGTTTGATTGACTGATCAGCAGCACGTGGTCTAGCGCAGCTAGTGGTCTGTGTACGTCCCAAATGCACCGCGCTGCCATTCATGCTCCATTCATGCTGCCTCTTTGTGCAAGTCTGCTAAGCGTGCTGCACGGACACACTACCTTCATGAACGTAAGCAGCTCGCCATCGCCGTGTGCTTGTGCAGGTAGGAACGGAATGGGCATTATGAGCCCCTTCATGACAAATACACATATAATAATAATAATAATAATAATAATAATAATAATATAATAATAATAATAATAATAATAATCCTGACTACATCCACTGCAGGACAAAGGCCTCTCCCATGTTCCGCCAGTCAACTCGGTCCTGTGCTTGCTGCTGCCAATTTATACCCGCAAACTTCTGCCCATCTAACCTTCTATCTCCCCCTAACCTGCTTGCCTTCTCTAGGAATCCAATTAGTTACCCTTAATGACCAGTGGTTATTCTGTCTACGTGCTACATGCCCGGCCCATGTCCATTTCCTCTTCTTGATTTCAACTATGATATCCCGGTTTGTTTCCTAATCCACTCTGCTCTTTTCTTGTCTTTTAAGGTTACACCTACCCTTTTCTTTTCCAACGCTCGCTGCATCGTCCTCAATTTAGGCTGAACCCTCTTTGTAAGGCTCCTGGTTTCTGCTCAGTAGCTAAGTAGTGGAAAGGTGCAGCTGTTATATACCTTCGTCTTGAGGGATAGTGGCAATCTGCCTGTCATGATTTGAGAGTGCTTGCCAAATGTGCTCCGCCCCATTCTCATTCTTCTAGTTGCTTCAATCTCATGGTTGGGCTCCGCGGTTATTACCTGTCCTAAATAGACACAGTCTTCTAAAACTTCAAGTGCATTATTACCTATCTCGAAGCAGTGCTCTCTTTCGAGGTTGTTGTTCATTACTTTTGTTTTCTGCAGATTACTTTTAGGACCCACCTTTCTGCTCCCCTTGTCTGACTCCGTGATCATGAGTTGCAATTCGTCCCGAGTTACTCAGCAATGCAATGTCATCGACGAAGCGCAGGTTACTAAGGTACTCTTCATTAACTCTTATCCCTAACTGTTCCCATTGTAGGCCTCTGAAAACCTCCTGTAAGCACGCAGTAAGTAGCATTGGGGAAATTGTATTCCCTTGCCTTACACCCTTCTTATTCGTATCATGTTGCTTTCTTTATGAAGCACTATAGTAGCAGTTCATCCCCTGTAGATTTCTTCCAGCATGTTTATATATGCTTTATCGACGCCCTGATTCCACAATGTCTGCATGACTACTGATATTTCTACTTAATCAAACGCCTTCTCGTAATCTATGAAGGCTATATATAGTGATTGGCTGTATTCTGAGCATTTCTCTACTACCTGATTGATAGTATGAATGTGGTCGATTGTTGAGTAGTCTGTTCGGAAGCCTGCTTGTTCCTTTGGTTGGTTGAATTCTAATGTTGTCATAATTCTGTTAGCAATTACCTTTGTAAATAGCTTGTATACTACGAACAGCAAGCTAATCGGCCTGTAATTTTTCAAGTCCTTGTCATCTACTTTCTTATGTATTAAGATGATGTTAGCATTCTTCCAAGATTCTGGTACTCTTCCCGTCAGGAAACACCTCGTAAACAGGGTCGCTAGTTTTTCAAACACAATCTGTCCTCCATCTTTCAGCAGATCTGATGTTACCTGATCCTGACCAGCAGCTTTGCCTTTTTGCATGCTCTCCAAAACTTTTTTGACTTCTTCTATCATTACTGGTGGGGTGTCACCTGGGTTACTGCTAGTTCTTATATTAAGGTCGTGGTTTTCCTGGCTACTGTACAGATCTCTGTAAAACTTCTCTGCTATCTTAACTATCCTATCCATATTGGTAGTTATTTTGCCTTGCTTGTCTCTTTGTGCATACATCCGATTTTTGCCCATTCCAAGTTTGCTCTTCACTACTTGGATGCTTCCTTCGTTCTTCAGAGGGTGTTCAATTCTCCCCATGTTATACCTTCTTACATCGGATACCTTACGCTTATTAATCAACTTCGAAAGCTCTATTTTGCCTGTTGTACTTGAGGCTTTCATGCTTTGATGCTTCTTAATGAGATTCTTTGTTTCATGAGACAGCTTGCCAGTGTATTGTCTAACTATCGTACCTCCAACTTCCACTGCACCTTCCGTAATGATACTCGTCAGATTATCATTTATTACGTCAACGTTAAGGCTGGTTTCCTTGACAAGAGTTGAGTACCTGTTCTGAAGCGAGACGTTGAATTCCTGTACTTTCCCTCTCAGTGCTAGCTCGTTGATTGGCTTTTTGCGTATCAGCTTCCATCCTTCTTTCTTCAAGTCTAGTCGAATTCAAGACCGTACCATCCTATGGTCACTACATTGTACCTTGCCAAGCACTTCCACATCCTGCACCATGAATGGGTGTGCACTCAGTATAAAGTCTATTTCGTTCTTATTTTCGCCATTAGGGCTCTTCCATGTCCACTTATGGTTCCCTCGCTTTCGGTAAAAGATATTCGGGTATACTCGTAAATGGTACAGAAAGTGCCCAGTCAGTGACAAAGTTAGCTTAGTTGAAGATGTGCTGCACACAACTAGGAATGATCAGCGTCACACGGCAACAAATGCTGCGTATTGTTGGCAATTCAGCGATCGTTTATGTTCATGTACACATCGACAATAGCCGGACAGGTCATCTGGTCTTCTGCCTAAGTGTGTGTTTCTCGTCATTGTTTCCTAATGCTCTTTGCGAGAGAGCTGTAATCTGTTCCATGCTTTGCTAGTATCAGAGTTGCTCATCACGAGACATAATTTTATGTAGTGAAGCAGGGTTTGTGGCAAGTACTGAATGCGTTCACAAGACCTTGGATGTGCACCAAAATGCTTTTATATCTACTGGGAGGCACCAAAGTTATCGTGCATGTAGCTGTGGTGATCTGACCGCCCGATGAAAGTGGAGATGCATAAATCTGTTTTTCGTTTTTTGTAAGAGGGGGTGGCAGGGGGGGACTGATTTTTTGGGACGATTTCGCAGCCCCTAGGGAGCCCCCCCCCCCCCCCTCAAATTAGACGTTGGCCTTCCTGAATTTCGAACAGTTCGCTAAGTAAAATTCTGGTGCGGATCAAATAGCAAACACCATTGGAGAAATATTCAGAAATCCCAATATTTGTACACTCCTATTAAGAACGAGACTTTTACCTTGCTTTTCTCCTCTATTAACGAACCTTTTATGGTAAAATTAACAACATTAGAGCTCTCAGAGTGCAATTTATAAATCTAAACTGATTTATTGTTTCACTTTAGTCTTCCTTGAAAGATATAATGGAAATCAGTATGCTTCAACAGCAGTTGATAGTCTTGCCACATATCTTTCTGCAGGTGCCTAAACAATGGTCAGCATAAGGCTGGGGATTGCCATGCCCAAATCATGCTGAATGCTGTGTCGGCGGTGATGAAGGGCCTGCTTAGACCAAGAGACATGTCTAGCCATGAAAAGGGTCCTGCTGAAACACTTTCTGGTGAGAATAGTTCCCATTTTATTTGCATTGCTCCATAACAACCTTCATATTCTGTAAATTTGTGTCATATAACCCACCCCTCAATTGTACTATGACCTGCACCCCTGACTCTAACTCTACAAAAAGAAAGAAAAATGCATATGAGCCTTGCATATGACCCACAGCCTCCTTTTTAAGCACATTTTCTTTGTTTTGGTGCTGGTTAAATGAAAGAAAAAGTGGTATATACATAAAAAGTACAAAAGGTTTACACCACTCTAGCCTAAAATGCTAGGATGAGGGGTGTATTTATGTCATGGATAAAAACACTGTGTGCATGTGTGTCTGTATGTCCATGGTGGCTGTCTTGTCCACATGCTGCTGCTTCAGCATTGCTACTAGTAGTATGTTTTTTGTTAAGACCCTTCTTTGTTTGCAGTGTGTGTTTGATGGGCTCTTTTGTTTCTGCTCTGTAGCTGGGTTATACATTGCCTAGACTTCACTCGTGGGAGCTTGCACGTGCGAGACATGTTTTTTCTATTCCTTTAACTTTTATGGGAAAGTTGTTTGATGTGGTTCCCTGTGTAGTACTTGTGACATGCCACAGCATCATTTGGGGAGCATTTTGCGGGTGATTGGGAAGCCTAACTTCCACGTATTTTACAGTGAGCTTCGCGACATTTCCTACGGCATCTTTATGGGACGACACAAAATAAATTGTGAATTTCTGGTTTAATAAGTGCACAATTTGAATAATTAGATGCTTCTGGAAGCATTCTAATAGGGATGAATTTGGTCACATTGCTGCTGTGACGGAACATATTAAGGCTGTGACATGCTTCTTATCTGAGCCAATGATCAAAAGCAGTGGGAAGTTCCCAAACATGTCGTTGATGTGTAGGGTAGTCTTTAGGTAAATGAATGTTAAACATTTGATGATTGTGCTTCCAGCAATATCTAATTTATAGTATTATGTACTTTGTGCTAAGCAAGTGAATTCACTGGTTCTTATGCTATATCTTCCACTTCACGGCAGCTTCCTGAAATACACTTGCAAGCTAGTGCCTTTCAGCGGGATAGAGTAGTGTTCTTTCAATTTAGTGTCTAGTCTGTATTTTAACAGCCGAGCTGTTCAAGCTGGCCATCAGAACTGATGTCCACACAAAGCCACAGGTGGGTATGCGCCACTGTGGTCGGGCAAGCGCCACTATCGAGTTCAGCAGGTGAGAGCATTGAAGGAACTCTCTGCTGAGCGAAGTGGCACACATGAACGAGAAGGAGAGAGAGAAAAGAGACAAAATAGAAAGAAAGGCAAAGGGAGAAAAAAAATATCGAGAAAAGAGAAAGAATAAAAAAAGATGGGATCACAGAAATAAAGAGAGAGAAGCAGCGAGGGAGAAAGAGAATGGTAAGAAATAGAAATAAAGAATGAAAGCGTGAGAAAGAGAAGGAAATTAGATAAAAGAGTGAAAGATAGAAATACAAGAAAGTAACAGGTACAAAAAAAACAAAAGAAAAAAACAGAAACAAGAAAAGCCAGCCAGTTTTGTTTTTTAGGCTTGTGCGGATATTCGTATGCTTGGAATATTCGAATGAATATTAGTGTATTCAAATTTGCTTTGATTAGGATTTAAATTATTAAAAAATTCTCAAGTATTTGAATTGAACGATTGGTTGCATATTAATACGCATATAATCTTTTGTAAAGGTGGTTTTTTCTGCAGTGGAGGAGTGCTAAGCCGTGAAAGCACCTATTTAAACTTATGTTTGCATGTAATTTGTAAAGATGGTTTCACTGCAGCAAATTGGTACTAAGCCATGAAAACACTTAATCAGGGGAAATTTGGGCTGCCGCGAAGCCTCACTTCAAGGTTAAATTATATATTAACCTCACATTAATTAATCACATCAATTAATAATTTCTGAAGTTAAAGTTTGTTATACCAGATTAAATGCTTTTATTAAATTTTAACACGTAACATATTTTGCAGGTAGTCACTTGCATTCTATTGAAAGTCAAATTAAGCTCATATTTATTTCCACTTCTTTTCAACCAAAAAGAAAGTGCTGTGCAAGTTAGTTTGGTCATGACAAGTATGCCCATTTTTTTGTATAGTAGGTGATAAATTCTATTCGAATTCGATTAGAAATTATTCGACGATAAACACTCTTTGCTTCGAATTTGCTTAGAATCTGAAATTCACTATTCGCACATGTCTACTACTTTTTCTTTAGGCTTGACAACGCTACTGTGAGGCTGCCATAATTATTATTTTTTTGTTTAATTCATTATACCCCTAACGACCCACAAATGGTTATTATATAGGGGAGCAGACTCGTGCAGCAAATCTATGTTTGTTTACACATCAGGCAGGAATATGCAAAGTAATGAAATAAAGCTATATATGCAGAGTACATTGATCTAATGAAAATTGGGTAAGAGGTGGAAAATTGAAAAAACAAACAAACAAATATTCTGTAACAAAAAGAGCAACTAAAACGAAGTCGTGTTTGAAAGTTAGACAAGTTTACAATTGACAAATAATTGAATAATATGACTAGGCCTGAACAATGGTCACGTGTGTAGTTAAAAAAAGTTATCACAACAGTAAAAAAAATTACACTCAGCATTTCATGAAAAAATTTTAAAAGGGTAGATGGGATGAATACTTACTCAGAAATGTTACGTAAAAGTTTCTGAAAAGTTGTGGAATTGGCTTGCATGCCAGTGTGGGATACCTTTTATAGTTGTGGATGAAGGAGTTGGCATAATGAGTCACTCTTGCTTATATGCTTGATTTAGTTGCCCATATTGGTCATGCAGCTGTGATGGGCAGCCGGGAAGTGATCAGCAATCTGGACAAGGTGCTGCTTCACCTCGAGACCAAGGAGTTCTCGGTGGAGCCCCTGATCCTTCAGTCGCTGCAGCAGCTCACCCAGTGGGTCGCTGACCTCACGCTGTATCTCATGGCCTCTCTGCCGCAGCAGGTCTACAACAACATGCGTTTCCCAGGGGTGCGTGGTGTCCGAACCTATTTAGGCTGAAACTGCTGTGCAAAACTCCAACAATAGCCTTTGTGTGATCGGTACTCTTTTATTATCAGAGGTGTTTGCAAGTGTTGGTGTTAACTGGAGAATGGCCATTGACATCGCTTGGGCACTATCTTGTACACGCTTTGTGATAGAACGTTCTGCCATGCCATACAGAATCGGTCAAGGTAAATATGTGTGCATCTGACGGTGAGATGCGAGAACAGCAAGCAGACTCATTTTGTCTTCTGCTAGGTGGAGATAAGGCATATGTTCTGCTAGGTGAAGATAAGGCATATAATGGACAGAGACATCATTCTGTCTGATAGAGCAGATATTGAGTGATCTCTGGATGCCTTGGATTAGACCGAGACATAATCTCTTGGGCCGAAAAAGTGAGGTGGCCTGCTTTGTACGTGGCTTGCATGATCGAACACGCCCTGCAGCGCGGGGCGTGTTCGGTTAGTACGCTATCTACATGGCTGGTTTTAAATTTCAAGTTGGTTGAGCATGCGATGAAGCACAGGAACCGACTGGCTGGACGACACTTCTGCGTTTATCCATGCGCGTTCGTTGCGGTAGAATATAAGAAGAGCTTCGGGCTACAAAAACGATTAATGCGCATTTCGCGGACCAAGACAAGATTTGTGGGGTTTAACGTCCCAGAACCACCATATGATTATGAGAGACGCCGTAGTGGAGGGCTCCGGAAATTTCGACCACCTGGGGTTCTTTAACGTGCACCCAAATCTGAGTACACGGGCCTACAACATTTCCGCCTCCATCGGAAATGCAGCCGCCGCAGCCGGGATTTGAACCCGCGACTTGCGGGTCGGCAGCCGAGTACCTTAGCCACTAGACCACCGCGGCGGGGCGCGGACCAAGACAAGCAAAGCCGTCATGCGCAATTTTCGCTGGTATGACTCCCGTGACTTTTTTCTCCTGTATAAAGAACCCTCCCTCAAATTAGCGTCAACTTTTCTGAAAAAAAAAAAAAGGTGGGATCATTACGTGAGTAAATACGGCCGTTGTAAGAAAATGATCTTTAGTCTACATTGTTGGCATGGCGACTGGTGACAGCAAACAGATTGGAAACAGGACAAAGAAACAGAAAATGCTGTGGCTTTTATAACGTACCTATGTTGCAATGGAGTGTAGCATACAATGTAGTGTCTAAGGCTTCCATGTAAACTCATTAAAGGGTCACTGAAACACTTTTTTGAGTAACCATGAAGTTAATTCACTGGACAAGCGTATTGCCTCAAAAAATCAATGCCGCAAGAATTTTAAGAATCTGTCCAGCACGAGCGGAGTTACAAAGATTTGTCACACACTGCAATCGCATTCTCTCTTCTCTCATCCCGACGAAAGAGCTGGAAGCTAAGCAGGGAGGGATGGGAGGGGCAAACAAAAAACGTCACGTGCACCTCCTGACCTTGAGCACTTTCTTGTGTTCTTCGAATGCGTGGGTTTTTCAGTGTGATTGCGCGCGCATGCATGGACAAGTAGCGGTCTCCCACGGTGATCTCTGTAACGACCAAGCATGCCATGTTCAAATCAGCTAATGGCTGATAGATGTACTTACTACGAGTGATTTTCAGGCTTATTCTGTGATTTGTTGAGAGAAGAGAAAGCAATTTTTAGCTGACTGATAATTTATTGTGAATTCTAGGCCGCTTGCTGCACAATAATATTTGGCTCGCATGTTGTCGGGAGCCTCTACTACCGATCGACATCGTTTTCTGACCATGCTCAAAAAGTCTTGCAGGGCCCCTTTAAGGCAAAAGTCTTAGATACTTCATTAAAAGCAAAAATTGACTTGGCGTGGCAGAAACACGAGTGATGCAAAAATTATCACGTGACGATGTCACCATATTATATCCTGATGACATCACAGATTGGGAAATTGTGTGATGGCATGATGTCACCGTGGTGTCACGAAACGTGATGTCACATGACATCGTCACTTGGTTGAAGGCGGGCCGATCAGGGGGGTAGTGCAAAACCAGGTAAGGGGCTGAAACCTTTTGGAGTCGTCTTAGGTGTGTGTATGTGGGACCCTGTGAGGTTTTATATTCTTGTCCCCGTATGCTTGTGTGTTGTCATAAACTCTTATGTCATATCGTTTCCTGCACAGGGTGGCCTCATCTCGGATGCCAAGTCCTTGAACATGCTTCGTGAGCTCTTGGTCATTTTTCGCATGTGGGGATTCATCAGCGAGAGCTGTCTGCCCTCCTACACCAAGATGACAGGTACCAGCTGGTTTGAACGCCGCAGGATTTTTAAATTAACAGAAGTTGAAGGAGGGCTCACACATACTTTAAAAGTAGCATCTTGTATCTGAAAGGATGGCACTTAAAAAGTGTGAAGGTTGTGAGAAATTTGTATGGTGGCTTGTCAGTTTAAATTCTTAAATTGGTCCACAAATATCACAGCTGTCATCATTGACATTAGCTTGACCTCATACACAGAGCAAGAATTCGCTGATGCTGTGAAAATCTCAGGGTCAACCGTGCAAGTCACAAGGCCACACTCAACAACTTTGCCACACTACAACACAATATACAGGTTATATATATGCAGAGTGTTTTAAGTGTTACAAAACCAACGACTTATGAAACAGACTATCTATACAAACATAACATAAAAGTGAGCTTCAGGCATTTATTTTTTGCCTCTAACATCATACTGCATATATGTTATTTTCAAGGATTAAACACCGATTCCTCTCCCTTCTTATATGTATGTCATACATACGAGTACATGTCCGCTTATAATGAAGCCCTCATACTGTGGGCACTTCGTGTGTTACAATGGAGCTTGCATTAAGTTCCGACTGTATGAGTAACTGACGACATTCTGTACTTCTTAATGCGACTCAAAAGTGTCAATCTCTTCAGATGGATTATTTTAGTACAAAAGTTAATAAAGTGGTTTTTGTTGATTCTGTCCACATGTTTTCTTTAAGTAATGAAACGTTTTGTTTTCACTTATGCTTTCTTTCCAGACAACCTGGATGTGCTCTCTCTCTTATTTAAGCTTTTAACAAAGACTCTGCTCAACCATGGCTCGGAACCTGATGAGACTCTCTTGGGTAAGCATGTGGACATGCATTAAGGGAAATTTAGTGATTCTAGTGCACACTAAAGTTCTTTTTTTTTGGTAACAAGGGCACACTGTTATTAATGTGCAGAAGTGTACTAGGAAGTGTCATGAACCAACTGGAATTTGTTGATTTCAGATGAGTGTTGCCTGTTACCAAGTCAGATACTGATACCCTCCATCGATCTTGGAAACCACACAGAAGGCAAGTACAACTTTTGTCACATGATGTAATCTTCTGTACTACAAAAAAAAAACCTCATTATGTTGTGCCTAAATAAGATAACTCTGAATTTTAATTATCTGTAAAATTTTTTTACTACTTTTTGTGCCCCAAATGGCTTTGAACGTTATATGTGCGCAACATTTTTTCAGTTACTTTTCCAGCGGAAACGGAGGCTCATGAGCATTTTTTGTGATGCCACCAGCAATACAAAATATTAAAGTTTTCAGTCTGGTTAAAATTTTGTGAAGGTCGAGGCTGCGGGGGTATTTCATGTTTGCTGCTGGTCTTGCAGCTCGTGGTTTGTGGCCTGTCATTGCAATGCTGAAAAGTGCGTATGAATGTGGCTCATGGACCTAATTGAGGTTAGTATTGATTCGTTCACGTGTGTTTGCGGTGAACGTACGGCTTTCGTAAAGCCAAGAAAGCTCTTAGAATGTTAAAGTGTTTAGACCCTGTCACAAGAAAACTGATAAAAACACTTTGCAAGGGTGCATGAAAGACGGAGAATGATGCCAGTGGTGGGAAACCTGCTCAACTGCACCAACCTGCGTCAACTGGAAATTACTGCACCATACTGCTCGAAAAGGGTCTTTTTTGTCTGATTTGTGCCATTTCTCCACCACTAGGTGGTTCTAGAACCAAAAGTAATGTTGACAGCACTCACCATGAGTGGATATTACGTGATGGTCGCCATCTTGTGCACTTGCACTGCTGCAAAAGCATGGAATCAGTCAATCAGTTATTTGACTTCCACATGATTCTGCCGGTGCCTTTTCTGGCAACCATTGGCAAAGAATGAAGGGGATGTGTCGACTACTGAAAAGGGCACCAGTATGACTTATGGCTGACAAAAGAGATGTGTGGCGCTGCGACGCCGCTTTAGGTGTAGTGCATGCTTTTAATAGCCAGCAACTAAGCGCTGAGGCCCCAATCACTGCTGCCTCATTAGTTGTGCGGGACCGTGTTTAGCGTGCACTGCTTTGCAGAAACAAAACAAGCTCGCTGTTGTAGAGTTGGGCGTTGTGGATCATATGCACCGAGACAGCAAGCGTAGCACACGCTTTCATGAGATGACAGGCTGAACCCGCCTCTGTCAGCTGCCAGGGCTGCTAAAGCATTGTTTGTAGAACGCTTGTAGAAAGCTCGCGTCATCGGGTTAACGTAACAGGCTTCTTGCCGCATTTGTGCACGTCCTCAAGTGAAGTGAACGCAAGCGGCTCAGCTTAGTATGTTTGCCAAGTTGGCGAAGCACTGCCCGCAACTAGCCAATAGACAATCGGCTCCCTGCAACCTACTGCATTTGAAAAAGACTGTGTCAGTTTTTATAAAGCAGCAGATCGCAGTACGCATATATCGTGGACAGCCGACTATGTCCATTTCGTTGCTATGTCAGTCGCTGCGTTGGTTGTGTATCCTGGACTCCGCAGTAGTTTCAAAATGCTATTTGGTGTCGCTAATGCGTGCCATTGGATGACGGTCGTGCGAGAACGCCAACCATTTCTGAACATTGGTAGGAAGAAAGAAATGGCTTCATGGTAGGCACTTTAGGCAACATTTGCTGTGAGACTGTATTTATTCCTTTTTCAGTGGTGACGGGGCACAAAAGGAAATGCAAAGTGGTACTTGGTCATAGGCGTGTGCACGGAGAGAGAGGGGGAAAAGGGGGGGGGGCACTAAGCCAGCCCCCTACATTGACATGATAGGGAGGGGGGCACTGCAATAGACCTTTGTCCCCCCACCTATAAAGGGGAATGCTGCGCACACTTATGTACATAGTGGTTAATGCATACTATGTTTACTGCATAATTAGCTGCATTCCCGGCAGGTTCTCGGCATGTATGCACATATTATCGAGGTTTCACTTTAATGAGTGTTGAATGCAGGCGTGCATATGTATGTGTGGGTGTGTGTTTACGTACTTGTGCTATAAACTTGATTCTGCAGCTAGGTTCTGCAGCTTTCCCGAGGTTGGTGCAGTATCGTTTCCTATGGACGAAATTTACACAGCACTGACCAATGTAAGAAATA
Source organism: Rhipicephalus annulatus (assembly GCA_013436015.1). Lineage (NCBI taxonomy): Eukaryota > Metazoa > Arthropoda > Arachnida > Ixodida > Ixodidae > Rhipicephalus > Rhipicephalus annulatus. Next base: position 12,020 of record WOVY01003522.1, on the reverse strand, counting down.
TATCGTAATTACTCGAATCTAACGCGCACCTTTTTTCCGGTTAAGCGAGTTCATAAATCGAATGCACGTTAAAATCGAGTGCGAAAAAAGAATGAATACGGTCATTCTATTGACATCGGCATTTCCAAAATGGCCGCCCCCTACGTGCTTCAGCATGGCGCGTCGGCCATTTCTGCCTATGTGTTTCTCATGTGCGGCACTTCGTACGTGTGCTGAGGAGTTCGTCATCTTGTAGTTCATTAGCATCGACGGCATGGAAGGGCCGACTCCAGAAACTCGACGAGTGCACCACGATGCCACTTTTAAAAGAAAAGTCATCGCATGTGCTGAAACAGACGGAAATCGGGCCGTATCGCGGTCGTTCGGAGTTCCCGAAACGTGCGTGTGGGACTGGTGGAAACAAAAGCAGAAGATTGTCAAAGATTCATGCAAAGGCTTCAGTGGAACGCAGCAAGGTCGGTTTCCGCAAATTGAAGAGCTGCTCGCCGAGTATGTGCTTGAGCAGCGAGCGGCACAGCGGCCCGTGACGACAGAACTGCTCGAAGTGCGGCTATGCAGTTAGCTTTAGAAAAAGGGCTAATGCGGAGCCAGTTCAAAGCAAGCAGGTGCTGGCTAACTAACTTTATGAAGAGGAAAAGCTTTTCCCTCCGAAAGCAAACGGGCCTGCGCCAAAACTTGCCGGAGGAGTATGAAGAAAAGCTTCACAGTTTTCAGAGGTTTGTCCTAAACTTGCGGCACAACAACGGCTACCTGCTTGGGAAAATCGGGAATGCCGTTCAGACGCCTCTTTACTTCGACATGCCTGGCACCACAACCGTCGTGAAGAAGGGGGCGAAGCAAGTTTGCATGCTGACATCGAGCCACGGTAAAACAAGAGTGACGGCAATGCTCAGTTGCACGTCGGATAGGCACAAGCTTCCCCCGTACCTCATATTTAAACGGAAGACGCTCCCGAAAAGAGTCGTTTTTTCGAGTAGTGTGATCGTGCGGGCCAACGAGAAAAATGGGTGCGTGTTGCAATCGATGTCTTACTTTTTTTTTTTGTCGTGAAAACCGAGTGCGTGTTACAATCGAGGGCGCCCTAGAATCGAGTAAATACGGTATTCAAAATGTCCTTCTTCACCATCTTATGTCAATAGTACAGAAAGCCGAGCTAGTTGGTACTGCATTGTAAAATAGCACACACACACATACACACACACACATAAAGAAACACGAGGACACATGAAGGGGTCGTGTTGTTTTCTTCCTGTGTCCCCATGTTTTTTTTTATGCTGTTTCACAATTACTATCTTATGTCACCACTTCTGTACATAATCCTACTTGTGTTTATTTTGTGTGCTTATTTCATGGGCTTGCTGCTTTTGTATAAACGATTATGTAAACTGAGGGATCGTTAAACTAAATTAAAGCTAAGTTTTCTTTCTCTGTACATGTCGTGAAAAGCCTGTGCGTGCTCCAGTGGCTGCTGCAAATAGCTGGAAGGCATTCTTACCACTTTGATGCTTGTTTCCTTTCTGCACCTGGGCTTGCAGCCAACGAGAATTGCAAGCTGAGAAGGGTGAACGGCAGCTGCATACAAATACTTACATATTACACTATCCTTCTCGCATGCAACTTCAGTCCCTGTTAGATGTTAGTTCATTAGATGATGTAGCAGTGCACTAGGGATGCTTAGGTAACCGATCAGGTTTTAAAAGTTCTCTGCCTGACAATAATATTGGCAAGGACTAAAAGCTGGGCCAGTTGGTGACAGTAATTGAACATACTTTAACACAGCGCACGACTGCGCGTAGACAAAGAAAGAAGGGACATACTGCAGCGGCTGAGGTTTGTCCCTCCTTTTCTTGTGTCCGCATAGTCGTGCGCTGTGTCAAAATAAGTTCAAATAATATTGGAACCTGTGTGTGCACTAAAATGCACCATCGTCACTTTTGTGTTTCATTTCTTTTCTTTTTTGTAATGTGCAGGTGTGGCCAGTCCTGCATTCTTCCTCAACTCATTGCCTATGCAGTTCGAATTTGGTATAACTCCAGACTTTCTGCACGTGTCTTCCAAGTTTCATCCTGTGGAAGGATCTGTGTGCATGCCGAGCAAGATGGACATTGTGCGGCATATTAGCCTTGGAACGAACCCGTCTTCAGCGAGGCACTGTACTAGGCACGTTGGCTGCTACTTGATACTACTACTAATTTATGTGGCAAGAACAGATTTAAGACACTGTAACCATATCTTGTTTGCTGCATTTCACAGGGAGTCTAAACTAAGACTGAAAGTCGACATTGTCCATACAAAGTCTTTACCTTAGCAGAGTGTACTTACAAGCATTTTGTTTCTCCTGCCTTTGCGAAGCCGTATTACTTGCAATGCAGATGCATCGTGTCGACTCTATAAATTCCTCTTAAAGGCCTTACTATTGTACAAATCCATATCATTGAATTCTTTAATCAATCACGTGCTTAGAGATAGAATCACCTTTGACTCACGGTTTGTTTGTTGTGTAGGTGGTCTGACAAATGTAGCAACGTTCATCTGTTAACATTTGAATGTACATATGTATGAGCTAGTTGGCATAAGCAGCAAGCACATTGTGGCCTTGGCTTTTTGTTGATTCATTGTGATGATGCAACACCTGTGAATGCATGTTACAATTAGCAGGTTGGCCGGAAATTTGATAAGCTTATAATATTCAAGTCTGCACGAACCAAGGTAATTTTATAGAATGGGTTTGCCCTAAACGAGTACTGACACAAATTTTATATATTGTCAGGTTGTTGGTCTTAATAAAAACGCGGCTTTTGACAACCTTGAAAGAGTTTCACAGTGCTTCAAAATGCATTAAATATATCTATTTACTATATCGACACTGTACTGTACAATTATGGTTACTGTTTTGACAGGGTGACTTTGCTTCCTCGGAATGTATTGCTGCAAATGATCAACTTTAATTGTTCCCAAACTAGTTGAAGGAATCAAAGCAATTTTGGATGAACTCCTGCATCGTCCATCAGAAATGTGCTGGCTGAATTGTTAATGCTCAGTTCCCATACGTACTTACAATTCCACAATCATGCAGTTGCTTCAGCCAAGAAATGAAACGTAGTTCGTGCAGCTTACACACCATGTGTCGGTGCAGCAATCCACAGATGGGCAATGAAAAAAAGCAATGGCCGAATTCTTGTATAATCGCCTGGGGCATCACACTCTTGTTTCTTTTACACAGACTCAAATGTTAAGTTTCACAACGCTTGAAAAGGTGGCAGTTTTCTGTCAGCTGACGCATCAAGATAACTGTTGCGGTACAATTAAGTGCCCACAGTTCTGTGTAGAAGGAGCTCTATTGAAACCTATTCTTGCTGTATTGAGGCCTGTTTTGGAACTCGGCTTGCAAGTTGAACTGTTGTTGGCTTAATTTGCAGGTGCTTCTCCACGTCAATGGTCCGGCCTGGAGTGAAGGCAGGCACTATTCGAGCCTGGGAACAGCGGTGGGTGCGGTTTTGTCCCTGTGGAGGCCAGTGGAGGCTTGTTGCATAGCCAAGGGCCATTCATCTATTGTACATACATTCACTCACTGTAAATGAAAATGCATCCTACTGTATATATATTCTGCTTGTTTCCTGTTGAATTTGATTTACTGGGCTTAGCCAGCAATCATAGATGTCAAACATTGTACAGGGTTGCCCACATTTAAGGTGGATACCTTGTTAGTATTTAAGCCTGTAGAACTGAAACTTTTGTTCTACTTCATGAAATAAGTGTGCATTATATGACATTAGGGAGTTTTAAAAGTAGGGGCTTCCAAAGTTTCGGGTCCCAAAGAAAATAGCGTTGAGGCCACTGCACATGCGCGAAACCCAAACCATGTTTGGGTTTTGCATTATGGACGCTATTTCTCGAATTTAGTGGGAGCCCCAAAGCATGCCCTGACAGTTTTGCGTCAGACAAATGTGATGGCACCAACTAAAGTGATCGCTGTCGGCCAGTATGGAAGGACGTAGAAGTGGGTGAGTGTCCAAAGCGCCGCAGACCCTATACAAAAAATCTTCACTCCTGCTTGACCCAAAGGGTGCATACTCAAAACCTTTGAGGCCCCTATCTGAAAACTTCCTATTTAATCAGTGTGGATTAAAAAAAGAAAAATGCCAAAGTTTGCACTAAGCCACAGAAGGCTTAACCAGCAAAACTGGATGATTCTGAAGACCAATCTTGTTGCTTCTAGGTTGTTTCCAAGCCTTAGATTAGCTAGGCGCTGCAGGTTGTTTCTCGGTTGCTTCTAGGTTGTGGGGATAGGTTTGCTGAAGCATCTTACCCTATGAATCGACCGGCGAAGGACACGACGCACTCCACTGCCGACGCACATGAAGACGCTACGGCTGGGTTCGTTGATTTCCCGACATGACAGAGAAGGCACACGAGGTGGGTCGTCAACAAACTTGGGTTTATATTAACAAAAGATATGGCACAATCCGACAATCACAGACTTGCGGACTGCCAGAGAAACTCTGCAAGATCGACTGTGAGTGTTCTTGCCGGCAGGTGCAACAGCTATTACACTAAGGGCAGCAGTCGAGAGCACGTACACGAAGCTGCCTGCTAAAGCAGCGCGTCTATGTCTCGTGCAGGCCTGTGATTACAGCTGAAACCCCTTTATAAGAGGCATGCTCTGGGCAGCAGTTCTTGTCTTTTACATGAGATGTCTCTTATAAGCTGGGTACCGCGTATGCATTTTCCTATCAACCCATAGTTTACTGTAGGCACACTGGTGCCTGACACCCATTTGTCGTACATATCGGAGTCTCTTATAAAGGGGATCTCCCAAAGCTCGAGCATGCCAGCCACAAGCAAGCTAACAGGAAAGAGGCTGTTATGGGGGGACAGCCAATGAGGACCTGTGGAGCACCGTGATGAGTGCTGGCGCGACTCCAGAGGGAAGCATTGTCCAGGAATTTTCAGACACGTATCTCCGTGGAGGGAAAATCGACGCACGGCTTGCTGTATGGAAAGGCCTGGCAACGAAACCACGGCAACCATGTTCCCAGCGCTTGACTCGTACAGGGCGAGCACTCTGCGCTAGCCTGGGGAAACGAGGTGCCAAAGGGAAGGACACATTCGTTTACCGCAAGGTCCTTTGCTATGTTTTAGCGAGGTTATACTAGGTTTCTTTTATTTATTCTCACTGCAGAAGGTTTTGAGGTTACAACGCAGTCACAGACACAACACGGATATCCAAACTTTAAAGACAGAAAACTTGCGCAGAAACCAAGCATTAGCACCTCTCGTAGATCTACGGACATGTTTTATTGGCGTAGGCGTTCCATTGGCCTTGGGTTCTTCTCACAGCCAACCGTTGCCTTTCCCATTACTAGTACATCCTCACACGTACTTGGGCGTTTTTGGCTTGCCGCCATTACTTCGGAGCCATTTCTTGGGCTAAATGTTGGCTTCAAGTTTAGTTAATTCTCAAGCAGATGCTCCCCAACGAGTGAAGGGTAATAGATTTTAAGGGCAGGGGCAGCAGAAGGGCTGACAAGGATAGATAATGCACACCCGTGTTTTTAATAAAATGTTGTATTGAATACACTTGCATACACCGTTTGTATGCACCCTTGCCGAGCGAATAGAAGCAGTCAGTGAAAGTTAAACAGCAGGAAGAGAGGGGGGCAGCACTTGCTCATGATTTTACGGTGCTAAGTTCTTTGGCACATACCAATTTACGATAGATTTCTGGTAGGCCATACAATGGCACATACTCGTTATGATAGGTTTTTGTGATCAATTCATAAACGATTTGGTAAACAGATTGCAAGTTACCCAGTACGCCATAAATCAATTTTTGTGAAGCAGTGAAGCACTCCCGATGTCATTGGTATTTGTTCATTCTGCGGAGAAACAAGGTACTCACTAAACCTCTGTCAGTGATTATGTGCACTTTGTTGATGCTAAATAACTGCTTAAACCTAAAGGCTGCTTACTAATAGTCTGCGCACTTATTTGGGAAGGCTTGCCTATAGGGCAAGCATTACTAATAAATAGTGCTGTGCACTGCCCCAGTGTGTTGCGTTGCTAAAGTTGTAGTCATGAGTTCGATTCATGGCCCATTTTATCTCAAAGGCCGCATTTTTTGAAGTGGTGTTATTTGCAGTAAACACCTGTGTACTTGGATGTAGGCAACTACGATGTTCCTCACAATCATAGGGCATGTTAGGCATGTAAAACTTCCCCAATTATCATTAGTGCATCGTCTCCATCCACTCCTGTTGGTATATCTTTAAGCGTGGCTTTTTCTGTGGTGTAGTTTACCCAAATAATCACAATGTATCACTTCTGCGAACAGTGCAATTATGTGCAGTTTACTTGTGCTATGAGTTGAAATTTTGAGTTTGGCTTTCCCACCATAAATAGACCAGCCCAAGCATGTGCAACTGGGACCCTCCTTTTCGTTTGAAGAATAACGGAGGCCGCCACTAGTTGGGCAAGTGTACAGTGCAGGAAGCTCACTTGGGAATTCTCAGCTTCAAAGATTCACTGATAGGTATGCATCACACAGTAAAAAGGTTGTCATTAGGACAACTAGGAATCCAGAGTACATCAAGTGAAAGTCTGATCTGATGTATATGTATCTAATTTTATAGGGGCTCGTACATTTTGCACAATCTACGAATATGCGAATACAGCGTAACTAGATTGCACTGATCTCGTCCACTTGAATGGGAACTCTTCGGGCTGCTGGTTGGTGGCCTGCATGTTGAGGTAGTCTTCCCAGTACTTGCACGACTGGTCCTTGAATTCTTCCCTTGGAATCTATGGCAAGCTCGTTCTGGGTGCCGTTCTGGCTGCTCCTGGCCGCGGTTGCTTAGGAATATGTAGGAGGGTTTGTCCCGCGTGTACTGTGGCCATGGACGGCCACCCTTCAGTGTTGGCAAGTCTCTGCGCATGCAGATTGTACCGATATGGTGAACAATTTATGAAATTGTCATTATCCGGTGGTAAAATTGTCACATGTGTGTGGCAGTATTGGCGGTACATTTTAGTAGATTGGTCCCGCTTATGACACAGAGTTCTGGAGCCACGGTCAGATTGCTAGTGAATCACGAATGATGAAAATTTGAGACTTTTACACTGCTTGTACGCAAAATAAGTACTATATTTACGTATTCATCAAGAAAATAAAAATGCATTGATGTCCTAGGCATTTGTATATTCTTTTCTGGACATGTTCTATAATTCGACATTCCTTTCATTTGAATGTTTTTTCTGATCCTGTAAAATTCTAACTAACAAGCTTTTACTGTATTAACATTGCCTGTTCTATTTCTTAGGTTGTGCTGCATTCCACTCATCTGTACGTGTTTCTTGTCCATTTAAGATGTTAGTGCTTAAAGGCAAGTGGGCTGAGCAACCAGCTAGCTCTTTCCTCACATTTATGTATCAGGATATTTGCAGATTAAGCTGTAATAGTATGTGCAAGTATTTGAAAGCCCTAATATGAATATAATATGGTCTCGGCTCTGCGTTCACGTTCAATGCTACAGTTTACATTTAGAAAAGTATTCCTTCTGTTAGAATAAAAACATTTAAGAGTCAAGGGGCCGAGAGAGAATCCATCAGTTTTAAGCACCACTACGTAACGTGGTACCACCAGAGTTGTCAATGCCGTGAAAGGTGTGCTGATTGACTACAAAAAATTCTAAGATACATTCAGAAGGAACCTTGGTGCCAGGACCTTTCCATTACATTAGGAAAGTTAACTGGGCCGTACTAATATGATCGGTATATTTTATTTATGTGTTGTGCTAGTAACTTCAAATTTTTTTGCGACTTAGCAATGTGTATGTTTGGGCCAGCTTGTAATAATGATTTTTTCTTTAGAGCAACATACTTCTGAAACAATGAACAAAGGAAATGCGACATATTCTTTTTGTCCTTGTTTCAGAAGGTTTTTGTTGATGTTATTCTAAACATTGTAATGCTATATATAAACATTATAGAATTTCTATCTCTCACAAGAAGCTGGAGTTTTCAAAAGGTTCTAAAGTGCACAACGAAAAGTAGGTACAAAGACACGAAAATCAGCTTAATATCGCTCACTCTTCTCTCAACAAATGATGCCATATACCCAAAGTCTATGACTGTTGGCTGATTTGAGTATTCTGAGCAGCATGGTTTTGTGGGTGCTGTGGCATGCCACCCCGTGCCCGGGCGTCTGAAGAAAAAAAAAAAAGAAGCTCAAGGTCATGACAGGCGCAGACAGGTGGAGGCATCTCCTTGCCCCTCTGTCATCCTCCTCCCTGCGGAACTTTGTGCGTGTGCTGCTATGAAAGGAGAAAGGAAGCGCTTGAAGCGGGCGCCAAATCCTCGCCACGTTGCTAATACTTGACAGAATCTAAAATCTTTTGTGGCGTGTCATTTGCATAGCATCATGCGCGAATAGTCTCATATAACTCAGAAAAGTTTGGCTCAACCACTTAAGGATTTAAGTTGTACGCTAACTTGTTCAAGAGATTGTTTTATGTACTTGTAATTTTGTAAACCATGCTAAATAATCTCAGTGCACTTTTACAACCATAGCTCTGCGATTTCACAATTGCATAGCTAATAGTATTTATATGCAAATAATCATTTCATCATGTCACATAGCTATTTGAAGCCAGTATGACTCTGCTTGCCTATCATTTCCATGTTGTCTGAACTATTGTAAAAGGTCCGTTATGCAAATATTGGCTTGAACAGCTCATATTGCCGTTAATTTGAACCTCGTTGTAATGATTAACGATGTAGCGAAAATGGGTTATATAACAAACGAAATACAAACTTTGGTTAATCATGCTTTTCTTTTTCAATAGAAATGTAGTTTGCGTGTGGCTTATAACTCATAAAGTAGCATAAAAATTGTATGACCGGCCAACTACTGTGAAACCTAAAAATGTATGCAGCATTGGCACCCAGTGGTTTCCATTTGCAGAGTTCCCACTGATCCGCCTACCAAAGCGTCGATCATGCGAATGTTTGCGATAAGCATGTGAAGTTTCCCCCACACTAGTAGAATATTGTTAAGGAGGTTCACTTGCTCGATGTGCGACAAGTGCATTACTTTTTGTTGTGCTCTACTGGATTCCTGCTTCTTAGAGCAGTTGAGATACGCGTCGTGTGCGGCGAGTTTTGTCAGGTTGTTTCCCCTATTTTAGCGACGCAGCGCTGGCGAGGTGTGAAGTGGAGGAGCATTCGCTCGCTTGGCTTAGGCGGTGGCGCCTCTCTAGCGTGGCCCTAGAGTCTGCCGCAGAGTAACTAACATTGCTTGAAACTTGTAGAAAAAAAGAAACTATCTTTACTAATGTCTAAACATGTAACGTTTTATTGAGTAGCTTCATGATAGTTTCAACTAAGTTGATAAAGTGAATCAAGTTCCTTTTGAAAACAATTATTGCTTCCGAAACGTACTTAATGATTTTCAGTTTGATAACTTATTTGTTATTTGTGCTAATTATAATATTTAGACTTTATTCATTCCATTTAATCCAGTTTTGAGTATTTCTGGCATTGTTATGGCTTGTATAGAGTGCATTACTGTGATCATACCATACGAGATGCATAGACGGATGACAAGCCAGTCCTTTAGAGTGCTCAGCGCTTTATAAATTCAAGACAACACACAACAACCATTTTTTTCAATTGCGAAGGATTTCTTCACGAACTTCGGCGACTTCGGTATCTATCTATTTATCTAGCCGCCTACGACTTTTAGCTCTCCTGGCTGTTTCGATAGTGGTATTGATACCAAAATTGGTATCGAATAACATGATGGTATAAAAAGCATAAGTGACTAGTCATAACATGAAAATCGTGATATGTATGTCATGAATGTGATGATTTACACACTTCATGGTCTTGCTGCTCTTGCGGTAGTTTTGTTCACATGACATAGTGTTGCAAATCTGGTATGGTATGACATACCATTTTGAGCCTTTCGTTCCTGTATCAATGTCCCCAGCCTGATATGCAGAGGGATGGCTTTCCCAGCACCAAGGTCATACCGGGGGTCAACTTGTTTGACGCGATGACGGAGAGATCGAACAAGTCGGTGGCATCGAGCCCCCAGCTCCAGAGATTGAACTATATGACATGCCAACTAGCACAGGGCGCTGGGATTTCAAGGTCTCGTTCCCGTGGTTTGGGGACGACTGCGAACGCAAAAGTTGCTATGGTTCTTTGCAGCGTAAAGCTTGAGCTCGGTATACAAGCACCATGCATAAGTTAAGAACCGCCACAGTCTCTCCCGTATGCTGCCAAAACTGCTGCCGTGGCTGCTTTGGCTCCCACGGCAGAATATGTGGCGGGACGCGCGCGTATGAACGCAAGAGGCGACAAGTCACTGCATCGTCTTTCGGTGCTTCGCTTGAGGCATTTTAGTTCCCGTTTTCTTTCTGAGACGGCAATTGTTGGCAGTAATGAGAGAACCGTAGTGTTACCTCGTCTTTTTTTTTTTATTTTCTCGCAAGACATTGGGTTCACTCAGGTGAACGCGGCCACACCAAATTCTTGGCAAAAACCACGGCGGCGACGGGGCTGTTGAGCGATACTGCACGCGTGCAGCGTGGGCCGCATTGCTCATTAAACGATCCAAGCTTATCATCCTCTGGCTGACATCTGACGCGTGCTCATGCGGTATCAGTCGGCTGCAGCTTCAAACAAACGACAGCAACGATATATTGTCACGGCTGCTGCAGTCCCATACATCGACATAATAGGGGGGGGGAGCTGCAACGAACCTTCGCCTCCCCTCTGAAGCAGATCCCTGCGCACGCAGATGATCTTACTCATGAGCAATACGTGTATCTATAATGTTTAAATAGTCGGGAAGTAACCACATGTTCATTTCGTGCTCCCACACTCCAACGGGCCCAACGAACTGCAGGTGACAGAACCGGCTCCCTCAGCATGTACTGCCCGCAATGTACTTCATGGTGAAACTTAAGAGGCAGGCCCTAATGTAGAAATTATGAGATGCATGTCATGTAAGTCATGACTACATGCTACGCTCATGGTACGCTCATTGTTGTTTTGCTAACTTCACCTATACCAAATTTGGTATTACAGGACATGAACGGATGACGAAGTTATGTGACTGGTGCAAACATGATAATAATGATATGTGTGTCATGTAAAATGCGACTACATGCTACGCTCATAGCGTGCTTGCGGCCGTTTCGCTAGCTCCACATATACCAAATTCGCTATCACGTGACGTGAATAGACGACGAATGTAAATGACTTCCAACCATAATAATCATGACATGAAAGTCATGTACGGCATAATTTATGTCTGCGTTGTAATGTTGTGTTGATTTTAATGTGACATATCAACTTTCCTCATTCGTGCTTCATCTATCATCAATTTCCACTTTACGTGGGATCTGGAAATTTTTTTCAAAATGAGGTATTGAAATTGTGATTGTCTCAGACAACAGTTTGGTGCACAGTCTCGATTGTGTTGAAGGCAGTTAATTTGTTGTTTTGACTGCCAAGCGCAACTTGTACTCTGCAGCCCCGGGACAAGGCATTCTGTATGTGTGCCTGTGCGAGCCAGATTGCCGATATACTGTCACGACGAATATTCGATGTAACTTATGGTCCATATTCTACATCTTTATAACCTGTTTTGTGCTGCACCTAGTGCAGTGTAGTAAAACACACCAGTACTGAAAGCTTATAAAATATACAGGCTGAACTCAAGAGCACTCTCACCCGGACTTTGCGAATTCACCCCACTGCTTCATTATCGTGTGCGAGAAGGTGATTTTCTGATGGGTACAGCTGAGCACCAAACACGGCAATCACATCGTCCAGCTGAGTGGCATCCTTGTTGAGTGGTTTCAGCTTCTTCATTGCCTCCGGCTGGTAATCGTACACAAAGTAGTTGACCCGATTGCCGGCATCCGAGAAAATGGTTGCGAACCTTTTCATTGGACATACGTACAAGAGGTCACCCAATACTTCTGAGGCCAAATCGATAAAGTTTGGCT